>JARHVA010006567.1:520000-882502 GCA_037957365.1 Torreya grandis | reverse complement strand
TTTTAATAGGTAGATTATTGTTAATAAGAAAAATATTTTATTTTTAAACAAGGATATGTAATTTAAAGAAGAAAAATACACATTTTTTTGAAAGTATAACAATAATTAAACATTATTATTTTTATTTAAAAAAGATTATATCTATTATTCTACATAAATTTTTATTTTTATTTAATTAAATATCATTAATAACGATCCAAAATATTAAATAAGAAGAAATATAATTATCCTAAAAGCTGAACATTTATTTATATAAACTTAAAAAACATTAAATATTTTTCATCAAATGTTTTATAAGCCTTCATCTAAAATTGAGAGTAGCGATAATAGAACATTAAAATATAATTTAATACTAATACACAAATATCTTCTTCGAATGAAATGAAATTAAGAAAAATAATTTCATAAGAAAAAATCGAGTAAAGTGTCTACTATACATACGAAAAAGCATTAAGTGGTCGATCTTCTCACATACCAATCTAAATCTCGGTCAAGTTTTTTCCCTCAAACATTCATTAGTTTGGCACTAAATTTCTTTTCTAAAGTACTTTTAAAAGTCAGATCCCCCCAAAAAAAACTAAAAAAAACAAAGTGCCGTGTTGCAGGAGGAGTACCTGCCATGCAGACATGCGATGCGGTTACTAGTCAGAGGTTAGAGTAAGCTGTGGCATTGAATTTACACCGTGTTTCTTCATGAAACAAAGAATGACAACCGTTATAGAGTGTGTTGTGGCTGTGAGAAAAGCAGTGATGAAGATGGAAACAATTACTTTGTAAAGAGTTGTACAATGATAAATGCAGGAAAAACAATTTACATTTCGAAAATAAGCATGGAGAAAAGGATATTGACATTAGTATATCCACATGAGTTTCAAAACAAAGATAAAAACTAGTTTATTTTGAAATGTTTGGGAAGAAGGTGATGTATCAATGCATTATGACCAAATAGAAAGAATGGAGATATGTTTTGCATTTAGTTGACCGCTTTTCTATTTCGAAAAATAATTTTCAGAACTTTGAAGAAAATAAGAATTCTAATACAAGGTTGCATATTTTAATTGAAGTTTCATTTGTACTAAAATCTTAGAAATCCCTGTTAAGTTGTGCAGCGAAAAGCTTCACTGATGCAAATGGAGGAGGTTATTGAGTGTTACAGTAACTGATGTCGGTCTGATCAACCGATGTCGGTGATCTTCAGTGTACGCAGTAACCAACATCGGTTATGGGTCGGCTGACATCGGTCAGACATGAACCAACGTCGGCAACCTATGTGTGTGTGCGTTTGCATGCGCTTCTAGAACTGGTCTAATTTTAGACGGAATGTTAGTTTGCATGTAAAAGACTATTTTTAGTCTTGAGTCTGCGTTTCTAATTATTGTAATTAGGAAGTCTAATTATTGTATGGGATCTATTTAAGAGACCCATGGGGCTATATTGTAATCAAGGACAAGGAAGAGATCCTTCCAATTGTAAGATCAGTTGATCTGTAGGTTGTGCAAGATCAGGGAAGATCTACATGGTAAGTAAGGTCAATTGATTTGCAGGGGTGTGAGTGTGCAAGGTCAAAGGAGATCTGCGGGGTAGCAAGGTCAAAAGAGATCTGCAACACAACAAGGACCAAGATCAGGGAGATCTACTTAGAGTACTTTGAGTACTTGGTGTACTGGGAGTGTTGTTACTGACTGGTGGAGGGAACAACTCTATGTTTGAGTTGTGGTTGTAATTGATTGTATGAGAGAGAGAACTCTTGAGGGAGAATTACTGGTACGCCCATGAGGTGTGGGAAGAGTGTGATTTTTTCATTGTATTTTCTTCTAGAAGAGTGTTAATACAAGATTGTATTGTCTCATATTCTGTGTTGTTTCTGAATTCTAGTTACATATTACTTCTAGTTAAATTCCATGTTTAGTTGCTTATACAAAGGTAATCAATTGTGCTCTTAATCCTAACAAGTGGTATTAGAGCTGTTTGCTCCAGATTCTGACAAGTGGTATCAGAGCTTGGTTGAAAATTTATCAGAGCCTGGTTCAGAGCAGGTTAGTATTTGTTGATTACAGGTCACTCACAGGGGTTTCTGTTTGAGTGGGAGTAAAGCAATGGCAGAAGAAAGTAAGCTAAAAATAGAGAAATTCAATGGCAAGAATTATCAATTACTGTATTGTGAAAAGAAAGGGCAGGTAAAAAAAGATTGTTGGTTGGTAAAAGATCAGCATGAAAGAAATAAAGAAGCAAATGATGCAGGTATTGTTGCACGGGATGCTCTTATATGTTCCTTAGATAAAGTAGAATCTTGGGTTTTAGATTTTGTTGCCTCTTTCCATGCAACCCCAAATAGAGTATTTTTCCATGATTATGTCCATGGAGACTTTGGAAAGATTTATTTAGGGGTTGGTGAGCCTTGTCAAATTGTTGGCAAAGGGGAAGTGCAGCTGAAATTGCAGACGGGCAACACATGGGTGTTGGAGAATGTCATGCATGTCCCAGTCCTGAAGAGGAGTCTAATTTCTGCAGAAAAGTTGGGTGATGAGGGATGCACAATAACTCTCACAGCAGAATCTTGGAAAGTTTCCAAGGGTGCACTTGAATTAGCATGTGGTAAGAAAGTAGGTACCCTTTATCTATCTACTTGTATTATTGATTCTCCTTCTGGTTTATCTACTTCAAATGTAGATGCGAAGATGTGGCTATGTAGGCTTGGTCACATGAGTAAGAAGGGGATGCATGTTCTTGAGTCAAAAGGTAAGAGTTCAAATTCAGAAAGCATAGATCGAGATTTCTATGAGCAATAGAAGAAAGTTTGGTTTCTTAAAACTGGGTCAACAAAGAAGGAAGCTTCTATTGGAGGATCACAGTGGTATGCTACAAGAAAGGATCGATTTATTGCATAAAGAGGAAATTTGATGTTTTTGACAAAGTTAAGAATTGGAAAGCCTTGGTTTTCAATGAGAAGATGATGGACAGAGATCAGCTCAAGGAGCTAAATAATTCTAAGCAGGGCAGTGTTGATTTGGACAAGGTTATGATCCAAAATGAGCTTGTGGGTAAAAATCATCACTCACAAGAAAACACAGATACCGACGTCGATCAGGGGAGAACCGACATCGAACAGATAGGAACCGACGTCGGTCATGTGCAGACCAAAGTCAAAGATGTCGGGCAAGTGGACACCGACATCGGTCATGGAACCGACGTCGACAGTCAGGTCATTCACATGGAACTGACATCGATCGGGTGTAGACGTAGAGGTGACCGACATCAGTCACTATTAAAATGGATTTTGGGTGGACAACAAGCTGTCAAGGAGTCTCAAACGCCCATGAAGAGGACTGAAAGGGTAAATAAGCCTCAAATTCGTTATTCCCCTTCTTTATACTACTTATTGCTCACTGATGGTCAAGAACCAGGAAGTTTTGAAGAGGCAATGCAGGTAGAATCTAAGAAATAGTGGGAGCATGGCATGAATGAGGAAACTGATTCTTTGAGAAAGAACCAAATGGGAGATTTGGTAGAGTTGCCAGCCAGGATGAAAGCACTAAAATACGAATGGATTCACAAATTAAAGAAAGGAGAAAGGAGCATTGGAAAGCAGTTTAGTGGATTCTCAGGTATCTGAGAGGGATCAGTAGTAGGTATACATGCTATGCAAGTTTGTGACCAATTCAAAAAAGGAGCATTGGAAATCAGTTTAGTGGATTCTCAAGTATCTGAGAGGGACCAGTAGCAGGTATACATGCTATGCAGGGTCAAGCACTTCTCTACATGGATATGTAGATTCGGATATGGCAGGTTATTTGGATGACAAGAGAAGCACCACAAGATTTGTGGTGGTTGGTCTTCAAGATTGAACTTGAAGAGGGATACAAGCCAGAAAACAAAATTAGATGATGTACAGGTATAGGTACAGGTACAGGTATAGGTACAACTATTTATCTCCAAGTGGGAGATTTTGAAGTTGTAGAGCTAAAAGTTTCACTGATGCAAATGGAGGAGGTTATTGAGTGTTACAGTAACTGACGTCGGTCTGATCAACCAATGTTGGTCATCTTCAGTGTACGTAGTAACCGACATCGGTTATGGGTCGACCGACATCGGTCAGACAAGAACCGACGTCAGCAACTTGTGTGTGTGTGTGTTTGCATGCGCTTCCAGAACTGGTCTAATTTTAGATGGATAGTTAGTTTACATGTGAAAGACTATTTTTAGTCTTGAGTCTACATTTTTAATTATTGTAATTAACAAGTCTAATTATTATTTGTATGGGATCTATTTAAGAGACCCATGGGGCTGTATTGTAATCAAGGACAAGGAAGAGATCCTTCCAATTGTAAGATCAGTTGATCTGCAGGTTGTGCAAGATCAGGGAAGATCTACATGGTAAGTAAGGTCAGTTGATCTGTAGGTGTGTGTGTGTGTGTGTGTGTGTGTGTGTGTGTGTGTGTGTGTGCAAGGTCAAAGGAGATCTGCGGGGTAGCAAGGTCAAAAGAGATTTGCAACACAACAAGGAGCAAGATCAGGGAGATCTACTTGGAGTACTTTGAGTACTTGTTGTACTGGCAGTATTGTTACTGACTAGTGGAGGGAACAACTCTATGTTTGAGTTGTGGTTGTAATTGATTTTGTGTGAGAGAGAACTCTTGAGGGAGAATTACTGGTATGCCCAAGAGGTGTGAGAAGAGTGTGATTTATTCATTGTATTTCCTTCTTGAAGAGTGTTAATACAAGATTGTATTGTCTCTCATATTCTGTGTTATTTTTGAATTCTAGTTACATATTACTTCTGGTTAAATTTCGTGTTTAGTTTCTTATACAAAGGTAATCAATTGTGCTCTTAATCCTAACAAGTGGTATCAGAGCTGTTTGCTCCAAATCCTGACAATTTCTTATCGATTTGTTCTTTCAAAATTCTATTCTAGTCTCATGGATCTAGAGGTAAAGCTCAATTTAACTTGTTGGTTCATTTTTAATACTGACGGATTTTCTAGAAAATATAAACGAACTTAAACCTCACCTACACCTACATGCGCTAGTAGTAGTAACCACTTACATTTGGCAATGTCCCCTATCCCTAGTCTCACCCTAAAGACACATCCTCCATCCACTTGTGTTAAATATCAAACAATGTTTACATTGTTTATAAAGGGCTCAATGGAAAAATAAAGGAAATAAAACCCTTTGATTGGTCATATGTTAGACGCACTATTCCCTCTTTAGTAGTAATGAGAAAGGCCATAAAATATTAATATATTTATGTAGACATTGGATCATGTTTTTGATTTTTGCCCTACAATATAATTTGATTGGCTATCGATGGCAAGTAGGGGAGAAATTTTTTGGAGGCAAAAACAATAATACCTCTGACAGATATTAATAATATGAATTTATGGTTTACATGACCAATAACATTCTAAGAATTTCATAAAGCATCAACATCAATGGTAATTTGAATATGGAGGTATTTGTGTTCATGGAACTCTAATCATATAAAATTCTCTCATTGAAATGGATCTCCCATTCACTTGTGAGTATTTGTCTTAATTTGATAGTTAGTGTATACACTCATTTTCAGTTGCATTTTGTGTCTATGGTAGACTTCAAATTGATTTCCACAAAATCAAGTGAATTAAGTCTAGAAGTCACTAGATTTTCCAATTTTGTCAACACAAGGGATTTAGCTCCCCTAAATTGCATCGAGGTTTCCTCATTTGGGGTATTACCCTGTACACAATGATAGCTTATCTTGTATTCAACCCCAATCAAATTGCAACCTAACAAATTGACAAATTGGCCTTTCAATCTATTAATGCAAAACACTAAAATAACTCCTAAATGCTAAGAACCCTAAGTAGGATTTATTAAAAATCAACTTAAATTAGCTACTTAAGTAAAAATTCCAAGTTCAATTAGGGAATTACATTTTCTAAAAAATGATTTTTTTAATAAAGATGAGGTCAAAGTCAAAAGAATTAATAATATCTTTTATAAATGCTTAAAATACAAATAAAATGTGAGTTGCACATCATAAATATCTTCTATAAGTTGTCAATCCTCATATATATCTTTTATGAGTTGTCAAACCTTCATAATTACTTTGACCAAACCCATAGTTAATATAAACTTGACCAAGGCTAATCTAGAGACAAACAAGGTTAAAACTAAACCTAACTGCACTTGAGTTAGAGTTAGTTTTAGAACCTATAAATACAAGTGTCATTTACCATATGTAAACAAGCTTTCAAGCCAAAGTTATAATGTCAGATTGACCAAGCCAAGCTAAGCCAAGCCAAGTCAAACCAAGCCTCAAGTGGTCTTAGAGAAGTGTTGCCCAAATAGAAATTACATTGATGAATATCTCTATTGCCCACAAATTGAGCATGAACATCCTTTATGCCAATGAATGAGCACTAGTTTGACAAGGGATGTAACATAGTCTTGTGTTTTATCTTATATTTGTAATTTTGTTCTTTATGTTAAGCTCACCTGAATATTTGAGAAAGAGTAGTTTAGTTTCTATTGTATTGTTTGATTTGAATTCTCTTTTGATTTCACTAACAAAAAATTAATGAAATTTGACTTTTTGGATTCTTAATGATACATAATGGTACGCCTAGTGGGACCATGCACCCCACATGGACCAAAGGAGTGACATATAACATTTAAAAACCTTAAAAAGATCACTCACAAATTTAAGTTTTTAGTTTTATGACTTAATTTTCTATTATTTTATTTAGTTATTAATCGACAACTTCACACCTGCCAAATGATGACTTTACCTGTTTTGTCTTTTGTTTTGTAATTGTTTATTTTTTTAGGAAATAGTGACTTCGCACTTACTTTTCAGCAACTTTGCAAAAAATGATGACTTCACCAAAAATGGTGACTTTGACATCAATGGTGACATCGACCTATTGAATCCTTTTCTATGAAATTAGTAACTTAGATGAAATAAAATGGTGATTTCACTCTAGAGTTTCGGTGACTTCACCAAGTAATGTTTCTCATAAATTTGATGACTTCGCTATATTTTGACATAAATAGTGATTTTGACTACCCTAATCAGTGACTTTGTGCCTGACTAGTA
Source organism: Torreya grandis (assembly GCA_037957365.1). NCBI lineage: Eukaryota > Viridiplantae > Streptophyta > Pinopsida > Cupressales > Taxaceae > Torreya > Torreya grandis. The sequence continues at coordinate 875,424 of JARHVA010006567.1, read as the reverse complement.
GTGACTTCATGCCTGATAAATGGCAACTTCACCATAAATTATTTTTTGTTTATTCAAGTTCCACAGGAAAATAATGACTTTGCTTTGTTATGAAATCGGTGAATTCGCTCTATGTAAAAAAACCCTAAGAGCTTGAAAGTGAAAGTTGTTTGTTGTTTAACTTTTTTGCATAAACACAAGTGAACCTCCTAATGTTTTTTTGTAGAAACTACATCAAGAAAGGGAGGTTTAAACACTTCAAAATTTCATTCACACTTATGTTTTAGTGCTTTAAAATAACTTAATAACTTTAATTTTTGTCTTTCAAGGTTATAAGTGCAAACAACAAATCCAAGGGGTCAAACTTCACTTTACATCTTACTTAGTGCTCTAAAAAGAACAACCTTAGATTAGTGCTTCTAAGAGATTTTGATTTTTGCTTGTTCATTCTTGAAAAGCTAATTAGTTTATATTTTTTAGATTATTATTTTTGGTAAAATGAACTTCATGTGTATGCTCTCCCCCATTCCCTTTAAGGAACTTGGTGTTGAAGAGTTATAAGTGATGTCATGGTGAGTGGATGAAGTGATTTGATAGCTTAAATGATAATGACAAAGTGTGCAATGTACTTATCTTAGTGTGCTTGAAGTTGGATTATGCTATGTACCTAGGGATATGATATATTAATGTTTATGGGTCAATGGAGATGCCGACATGTAGCAAACATTCTCCTTAGCTAGTTATATGGGTCTAATATATTAGGATAATGGAGTAACTTGTAGAATTAATGCACTGGGTGATGGTTAGCCTACATTGGGATTAGGAGGTTACCCATCCATTGTTAGTTAGATAGAGGTCTATATAAAGGAGATGATTATCATTTTAGAGGAGGTAAGTAAGTATTGAGTCTTCTATTGTAAGAGGATATTGGAGGTTATCCCCTCAAAGAGACATTGTGGAGTTGTTACTTCCTAAAATAATATTGTATGGTGTTGTCATACCTTAAGGGTATTCTATTTATGCATATATTGAGTATTTGGACATCTTGGCCTACTTACATATTTTGTGTTGTGTTGATCTACTTTATATTATGTATTATTTCTAAATATTATAAGTGTGGAAACCACTTGGTATGATCCACACTTATAATATTCAGAAATAATGTAAAATATAATGTAGATCAACATAACATAATATATATAGGCAGGCCAAGATGCTCAAATACTTAATATATGCAGACATAGAATACCCTTAAGGTAGGGAAACATCATACAATAATATTTTAGGAATGAATAACTCCACAATGTTTCTTTGAGGGAAAAACCTCCAATATCCTCTTATAATAAAAGACTCATGCTTACTTCCCTCCTCTACAATGATAATCATCTCTTTTATATAGGCCTCTATCTAACTATCAATGGATGGGTAACCTCCTAATCCCAATGTAGGCTGACCATTACCCAATACAATAATTCCAAAAGTTATTCCATTATCCTAATATATCGGACCCATATAACCAAATAAGGGGATGTGTGCCACATGTTGGCATCTCCATCAACCCATATACATTAATATATCATATCCCTAGATACATAGTAGCTTGGTTGATCTCAAGAATTTGACTGGTTATAGATGTTCAAGGATGTGTATGGTGATTAGATCATGTGCAAGAGGTCCCTAAGATGTTATCTATACTTTGAGAGATTGTGTGCATAAGTGAAATTCATTCGGTTGTCCATAATTTTCATCTACATAGTTTGGGTCTAGTAATAGAAAATGTGAGTAGGCAGTTTGATGACATCACCATTGCTATATAAGAATGAGTCAATGGGAGTTGGTCATATGGTTGTGATCGTATTAGTCCATAGTTATTATATGCCAAATCTCAAGTCATGAATTAAAGTGTTGTCAAAGATATGAGGGTGCAAAGTTGGATTCTCAATCAGAATTCATTATTTTCCCATACTTAGCCAAATTTGTAATATAGCTAGAAAGAGATAAGTAAGCAGTTTAATGATGTAATGTCTCACACATGTGGATGTTTCAGGAGAAGGTGATCATATGGGTTTTTTTAGTTTTATACCTACTTTATTTTTGCTAACTTGAAAGTCAAGCACCGAAGGGTGGGAAAATATATGCATATGCAAAGTTGGGCTCCTAGGTAGTTTGACTGTGCTTTTCCATACTTAGCCAATTTTGTAATATGGCAAGAAGAATTAAGTGAGCATTTTTATGGTGCTATATCTCATACGTGTGAAGGTCTCAAGAGAAACTGATCATATGGGTTTTTTTAGTTTTGAGTATAGATGATTTGTGCTAATTTTGAGATCATGCACTGAAGTGAGGCAAAAGTTATGCAAGATCAAAGTTTCTCTTCCAGATAAATTTTGGCATAATTGGCTCTGTGACAAAATATTTAAAGAAGTAATTTTAATGGTGATATATCTCGCATATGTGAAGGCTTTAGGAGCAATGTGTTATATGGTTGGATTCTCCTATGTAAGGAGATAATCTCATCTAAATTTGAGATCATGCATTGAAATGCAGAAGAAGTTATTAAGGTTCAAAAATGGCTACTCAGGGATATTGAAAGGGTCCCCATACTTGGTCAATTTTGAAAAAGCTAAAGCTTGAGTAAGATTGATAGTGAACATTGCTCCAAAGAGTCAGGAAAAAGTGAGATGAGGATAGGTGCATGATGTTTAATGATTGAGAAAAGGTACATGATAATGATCCAATGATGAGTGGGTGATCATACAAATTGATTGAATGGTGATTGTTAAAGACCTAGTTGATCTACAAAGATTGATAGAGCACATTGAGTCAACATTTCAAGATTGCATGAGATGAGGTCAAAGTGATAGAGGTTTAACATCTAAGCATTAGTGCCTATGTGTTAAAGATTGTAAAAGATCAATAGTGCATATTTGATTTGAGTTGAGAAGACATGATATGTGAACATTGTGTTTGAAGTTTAACTGTGACTAGTGCCATTTGAATATTTGAATTTCTAAGGGAAAAACTAGTGTCTGGTCTTTGGACCATATATTTTGATAGAAGATGAATTTGTGCATGAATTAAAAATAAAATTAGTATAAGAATCAAAGGTGAATCTGACTATGTGGATTTGAAGATATGAAAGTGTGTATAGTCAAATATATTAAGCTTCAAAGTTGACTATGGTTTCATGCTTATTCTACAAGTGACTCGAGAAGAGTAATTGAGCCTATGTAGATGTTTTTTCGATATTTCATGGTGAAATTGGCTATTGGGGAGTGTTATAGACTCCATAAGGTTGCTCTGTAAATATTTTGGAGGTGTAATCAATCTATCTTGAGTATGAACAATCCTTAAGAATTTGATTGTATGTTCAGTAATGGTGTTCCTATGTATAAGGTCTCTATTTAAGTTGACTGAGCATATGCAGAGATGAGCTAAGATGACTATGATCATTTGAGAATGTCTTAAGGGACATAAAGAGTGGACCTATGTATTTATAAGTGGTCTTGTGTTCTTTTTATGCTCAGAGGAGTGTCAAAGAGATGAATGGGTCTCCATAAGACCTAAAAGTGACTTAGACCTATTTAAAAGGAGATTGTGCTTAAGTGTGACCCATATGAGATGCCTTAAGGGTGAAGGCATGTTTTGTGGCTGAAATTTTTTTTTTGTGATATTTTTAATTTATGATTTCTCTATATATAGTGAAACCAAATGTGTTGGTTTCTAGACTTGGATGTGAGAGACTTGTATGTGAGAAAGTTGGAGAGTGAAGGGAAGTAGAGTAGAGTTGGAGTGCCCAGTTGTTGGGTTAATGAGTAAAGGAGATTAAGGACTATATGTATGATTTATAGATCATGTTTATGATGATAATATAGTGTTATTATAGTTTTAAGTTGTGCAAAGAGATCTAAGTGTGCATATGTAGACTGTTTGAGTGAAGAAGGAGAGAGGTTGTAACATGTCTATGTGAGAGGAATGTATGAGTAAGAGAGAGAGAGAGTTTGTGTAGATGATAGATAATAAAGAGGTACATCATCAAGTGTTAAATACATCAACACTAAGGTGGAAGTGTTCATATCAAGGAGGGTATAAAGGACTTGATCTTCCTTAGGGGCAATTGCTCTTTATGAAATAGGGTTTTACTAAAGAACTTTGATTAGAATGACTTGATCAAGGTTATAGGTTAGAAGGACTTAGCCAAAGGTTCCTAATCAAAATGACTTGATCAGTCTCTTACTTGTGATCATCTTATAGGGAATTAGTCCATGTGTTTACAAGCTTGAGAGTGGGTTTTATTCCCTAAGAGGATTTCCCATGTAGATCTTATGTTATGTATATGATCTTGCATTATGTTCATTTTTCACTACTATGAATGATTTTTATGCTTCATGAATGATTGCATTAAATACTTAAGTATTTTCAAGGGTTTATAAATTTAATTAGATTGTTTTCCACCACTAATTCACCCCTCCCTCTTAGTCGATTGTACCTCTAACACTTGGGTGATCAAAAGTGCCTTGTTTCTAGCTTTGTTTGTTTGAATCTAGAAAGAAAAAAAGTCACATATACTCTCCCCAAGCTCTGAGTGACTTGCTGACCCAAAAATTACCCTAAAATTCTTCTAATTTTTTAGTTATTTTTTTCATTGGCGTATGGGCAGGAGTTCATAGCCTCCTCACAAGTTCCTTATGGGAACATTGACTTGGGTTTTCATCTCCCATCATCGTTTTAACCCCACTCTATGGTGGGGTATATAAATTAGGCATAAAATACTAGAATTGAATAGTGGTTGACTAGTTAGCCTGACAATTCTAATGAAAAGCTAGATCAGTTCACACTAGACATTAGAATTCATTAAGTAGTACATGACTAAAGTCACTATGCAAAGGACTAGACCTTTATATAACAAGCTAGTGATTTTGAATCCAATTGATGTGATGTGCCCTTATGTTAGCCACACTGGGGACCATTTATATCAATTTAAAAAGTGTAGATTTTAGGAAAGCCCACTTTGTTATGGATTATCTTGACAAATTTTGAGTGCTTCGTCACTCAAAGTTCCTTGTCATGTACTAGTTCTTGAGAGATAGAGGGGATCTTAAAAACTCTATTTACATGCATTATTTAATTTTTATATTAACACTTAATTCCTTTAAATACTAGTATATCCATGGAAAGTTTGGTAGAAGCTATGTACACCTTATCTATTTTAGTGTAGGACATGCACTTAGGTGTTTTCTCTCTTTCTTTTACTCTCATGTATTTTTTAGGTCTAAAATTATTTGTGTGCCAAAGTCAAAATGAGTCAAAACCTTCAAAAAATGACATGTGTTATACACTAGTTTGAACCAAGAGGTGTTATACTATCGAAATCATTCTAAACATTTGCCTTGGAGATTTTTAGAAACTACCTTTTTGTACTTTTGTTCAAAAAAATGTTATCACATTTCCAATTATATTCTAAAACACTTTCCTTGTTCAAAACCAAGTTCAAAACCCATTCATGCCTTTGCTTCAAATAGTATCATTTGCTACTCATTTGAGTCTAGGCCATTGTTCATTTAAAAATATCAGTCTTTCAAAATCTCATTACAAATTTATCTTTTGAAGTTCAAGTCTAAAATAATTGGTTTACTCTTAAGTCTTGTTCACAACTTGGGTTTGAGTGTTTCACCTTTCTATCTTTAGATTGTGCAACTTGGGTGGATTTTTAGTTTGATTTTTAAACACCTTTGCTTATAGACCATATTTAATTCTACCACTTCTTATCTTAATACCAAGTTTCTATTTTAGACCAAGTGTGCCAATTATTTCATGTCAGTATTATTAGACTTTATATTTTTTCAAAATTCAAATGCTCAGCCTAATTTTTGAGTTTGTTTTCAAATGCCTTGACCAAGTTATTTGGCAAGTTCTATTTTGCATGCCTTTATCAAGTTTGTTTTCAATTACCTAGTTCAATTTTGTTTTCAATTCAATACTTATACCTAGACCAATGCCATGTTTCATGTTTAAATTTATTGTGTTTAAATCCAAACCTTTTCCAAATAGCGAGAATTTCAACCAACTTGCACTATCATGCCAAAGTAGGGTTTTTTTTTGAACCCACATTCCAATCTAATTAGGGTCATTTTTGACCCCTTTTAGACCATGCCAATCAGACGAAATATGCCCTAGACCTGGACTAATTTCATTTCATAACCAAGATAAAGTTCAACACAATTTTTATAGACCAAGTCCACCCTCTTTGGGTTAATTTTCAAACCTAGTCATGCCAATTATCATATGCCATGACCACCCTTCTTTGGCCCAATTAAAGTACCAAATTAGCCCTTTTGGGGATAATTTATCTAAAAATAGTACTTGATACCTTACTTATGATTGTAATCCTCCTTTGGACTACATTAGAAACAAAGCTCCATAACACCCAATGATTACCATTCCAAGCCCTCCTCCTTTAGCCTATGTTAGCAACCAAGCTCTACAACATCTAAAGATTACCATTATAGGCCCTCTTCAGTTGGCCTAGATTACCAACCAAGCTCCACAATGCCCAAGGATTACCATTCCAATCCCTCCTCTTTTGACCTGTATTAGCAACCAAGATTTACAACACCCAAAGATTACCATTTTAGGCTCTCTTCCTTTGGCTTGCATTAACAACTAATTTCCATAGTGCCAAAGGATTACCATCCCAGGCCTTCTTGCTTTTACCTATGTTAAAAACCAAGCTCTATAGCACCCATGGATTACCATTCTATTCCCTTCCCCCATTTCTTCCACATCTAGTATCTCATTATCTCAATAAGGTTATGTAATCACAACTAGGCATATTATAGTTACCATCCTAAACCCATTGTTAGTCTTTCTTGAGCCCATCATTGATGAGCCTATTTTATAATATCCCATTATCAAATCATACACCGTTACTCATTCATTTACAAAATTTTCCTAATTTATAAAATCTAAGCTAGTTTTCTATCCATAACATATCCAATCATTACCTCTCTAAAAGCCATCATTTAAAGACCAAAATGTTTCCAAATCTAATATTTTGCAACCAAGTGTAACCCACAGCCAAGAAAACTAACCAATCCATGATGTTTTTTGTTAATACACCTATTCAAGAAAAGTTAGCTTGTGACAAATCACCCTTTACCCTTTCCCTTCCTTTGAGGAGCCTTAGTTTGACAAGATAGTCTATGTGGAGTTGTCCTTCGACCATTGCCTTATCTTTGAGGAGCCTCACTTTGACAAGCTAGTCTCTATAGATTTGTTTGTTGACTGGTCTCTTATTCTTGATGAGCCTCACTTTGACAAGACATTCTTTGTTGATTCACCATTTGACCATTGCTCTATCTTTAAGGAGCATCACTTTGGCAAGTCAGTCTTTGTGGAGTTGCCTATTGACCATTTCCCTTTTCTTGAGAAGCCTCACTTTGACAAGTAAGTCTTTGTGAAGTCTTTCTTAGTTAAACCTATTTTTAAAGATCCCATTTTTCAACCATAATCCATTACTTGTTTAATACTTAGCATTCAACATAACATCTTTGCCACTACACCAAAAGAATAATCAACATTAAAGTTAGGTTCTATTTTTGAACCGATATCAAATTTAGTATCAAAATCAAAATGAATGTGACTCTCAACACCAAATGCAGAGTCCCTTGAGATAGACTCAACTTTAGAATTAGTATATATTGGTGGATGTTACAACATTGGTTACACACACCTTGTATTATATCATTTTGAATATATTTGTGATCCTTACACAATTTTTCAGGGTGATTAATTCCACATCGACACAAGTTCTCTTAGTATTTTCTACAAGGATTGTTCTGCCTCTCACCATTCCATTAACATTTCACTTTCCATTAACACCAACCAACCTTACCATTATATTAACATTCCACCTACCACAAGTGTTGATTTGGAATGATAGAATCACACATTGTTGAATTGAATCCATGGTGACATATTAGTTGTAGAATATCAGGGGGACCAAGACCACATTCATGCATAAGAAGAACCATCTCCTAGTAAAACACTTTTAGAGGAGATACAGGTAATCAAAGTCAAAACTTAGCATCTTATAGTGAAACCTTGTTTGAGGTGCTAGAAGATAATCAAAGACAAAAGTCAATGTTCCTTAGTGAAACCTTCTAAACAGTGTTATGGGATAATCAAGACAACTTTATTGGTGAAAACCTATTTGAGGTACTAATATTTGAGTGCAAAATTTCTCCATTTCTTGATGAAGACATTATTGAAGATAACATTAATATAGATTCCAATCTATATCATAATCAGATGGTAGAATCTCTTAGGCCCAAACAACAACAAAAATCTAATGGTCCTATTAAGAGCATATTTAAAAGTCTTCAGCCCTGTCACAACCAAAATTATGTTGAATCTAGAATCATAAACATTGTGTGTGATTGAAAATATTGATCTTCATTTGTTTCCCAATCATTCTACATTCCATTATGATCCATTTATTCATTCTATACCTATATTGCAATGATAAAAAAGACCTTTTATCCAATAATTATCCTTATTTAGCATCCATATCCACACTTTCCTTTATAATGTCTATGAATACATCTTATCTTGATGTTTGGAGAAAACAAGATCAAAGACCAAATAAGATCATAATAACATTATTGGAGTCTAAATCAACAATAGGTTCTTGATAGAGTAATTATTCAGAAGGGGTGTGGGCTAGAAATTTAAACAATTGACCAATATGGTTGTATCATATGCTCATTAGGATGTGCATATCCACATCAACAGGAAAAATAGAACCATGACTTGCCATTTTCCTTTCCATTTACCTTTCCATTTACTTTGCCTATCCATTTACCCTACCATTTACCTTATCTTACCATTTGCCTTGCCTTACCATTTTCCATTTACCTTGCATTACCATTTGCCATTTACCTTACCTTATCATTATTTTATAACTTTACCCATTTGCATATTCCCAACTTACTATTACTTAGGATTCTTCATTGTAAGGCATAACTGCATTGAATTGATGTCTTTTAAGACTATGTAGGCAACACTCAATTTAAAATGAGGTCAGATTAGTCACACTTTTTCCATGATCTCTCCATTTTGTGAGTTAGACCATTATGTATCTTGTAATCCTCCTATTTCTAACAAGTTTTAGCTTTTCCACATTCAAAAGATGAAAGAAACTAGGATAAAATGGTCAGGGGTTTGTATGTACCTAGATGAGGTTTGTGCACCATTATCCAGATGTTGTAGGGACTCCTCTTTGGCTGTGGAGGATGACACCTATAGAAGAAAGAGACTTAAACAAGGAGATTGTTAGATAGAGATAAGGTGGACTGCCAAGCAAAAGCTCAGTCCCAGAAGTGCAAAGACTTCCTTGTGGGATGACAGTTCATTGTTAATAAGTAAAAGTGTCAGAAATAAAGAAATGACAAATGACTAGCAAAGAGGAAATTAAATAATGTGTACCTGTTGTCTGCTGTCAGTCTGTCATAGTCATCGATGTCGGTAGTTCTGCCAGCGTCGATTGGTTAAGGTCATCAACGTCAGTTAGTCTACCGATGTCGATAGGGGCAATGGGCCTGGTGGCCAGTGTCGGTCAGGGAAATAAGGCTTTGGATGAGTTTTAGGGCTATTTTGTGGTCGACAGAATGGTCTGAGAGGTAAAAGGGTATGTGCAGGGTTGTAGGGAGACTGATAAGGTTTGCAGAGGGTTAGAGGGAGAGGATAGGTTGTCAAAAAGGAATAAGCGTATGGAGAAGGCTTGTCAGCCTTTTTAGGAAGAAGTTAGGTCCTGAGTCTGGTTGATAACCGGGTCTAGTTGATAATATGGCTTAAAAGCAATAAATCGAAAACTGATTACAAATACATTCTAAGCTACTGAAATGACATAAAAGAAGAATACTTAGCTCCTTAGCAGAGAACCAGAAGTGTAAAGGCCATGTTGCTGATGCAGAAGACTCCCTGCAAAGAGGTAGAGTAACTGATGCAGAGTCCCTGTGCCCTGTGATGCTTGATGTGTGTCTGGGAGAGAGAGAGAGAGAGAGAGCGAGAGAGAGAGAGAGAGAGAGAGAGAGAGAGAGAGAGAGAGAGAGAGAGAGAGAGAGAGAGAGAGAGAGAGAGAGAGAGGTTAAATACCTGCAGATGGAGAATTAGCATTTGGGTCTCTGATTGATTGATTCAACAACCCAAGAGAAGAGAAGTTAGATTTTGGGTTGTTTTAAGTGACTGACATCAGTGATCCCATGGGCATTGGCTGACTAGTTACTGACGTCGACAGCTAAAAGAGTGGAAAAAAGCCTAAAATTAGCCTTTTACCCATTCTTCCATCTGTCGAGATTAGTGGTTGTGGTAAAATGGTCAAAGTCAGGTTTAATAGGCATGAAGATTAGTGGGGGGAAGTTGGAATAGGTCATAAATTGGTCATAGGGTGATGGGAGGCATCCAAGGAGAGGTATCCAAGGTGGGGTGAGGTGTCATGGATGAGGTGTCAAAGGGGGGTGTTTATTAACTTAAAATAGATAATTATTTTGAATTAATAAGTGTGTGGGTTAGGAATGTGTAGAAGTGGACCAAGGGGACCAAGAGGGGAGAGTAGACAAAGGAGTAGACACGATTTTGGTGTCTACATTTGCCCCTTTTTGTCTTGTTGGTTGTTCTGACGAACTGCAAGATAAACATAGGAGTTGATTGCCTCAAGTATGGGATGAGGTTGTTTTTGTCCTGTTGGTTGTTCTAATGAACTGCAAGATAAAAAATAATGTTGGTTGCCCTGATTATGGGATGAGGTATTCCCCCTCAAAGCAGGAGTCGAGGGAAGGGAACCTAGAATTGGGTGCTAATTTGATAGATAGAGGATGGATATGGTGAAGTTTGAGTGTGAACGCTGCAATAGTTGAGATTACATGCATACCACTTCACGAGATGGTCAGGTCAAATTGTCGCAGGTCAAGGGTCGAGGAGTGCTAAAATTAAAATAATCAAGCCCCAGCATTTAGTCATAGCTGATTGGGTTATTTGATCCAAGCTGTAGCTCCAATGGTCGTCATGTTCCAAGTATCCCAGGCTCAGGAAGTGCTCCTAGAAAACATGAAAATGTCACAAGTAGTGGGGATCAACTTGCTCGTGATCCAATACTTGTGAGGGTCTAAATGCGGGTTTTAGATAATTTTGCTAACCATTCGTGAGGTAGCATACATGCAAAAACAACTAAGGTAAAGTTGTCTTAGAAGTGGTCGTGGTTTGAGGAGATAGGCGTGATCTCCAAGGTCATTGGTTGAGTCGAGCTAAGATAGATGGTCCATTAGATGGATAGATGAAGGAATGTGACGAAGGAATGGCTGAGCTAACCTTAAAAGACCCCATGTCAACTAAGTGCTACCTACATAGCCCCTGTCGTTAGGGCCTCAGGCTGATGTAGTTCTCCCTAAAAGGGAGGAAGAGGATCAGTTGTGGACGGGGTCAGACTAGATTAAGTCATGGTTAAAGGTAAGATAGTTTGTCCATTAGGTAGATGAACAAACAAATGTGGCCAAGCTAACCCCAGAAGACGTCGTGTCAGTTGAGTGCTGCCTACATATTCCTTGTCAGAAGGGCCTTAGACTAATGTAGTTCAAGCGAAGAGTTAAAGTGGTTGATAGGTGGTTTGGTCATTATAAATGATGAGGGTATGATGATGTTATAGCCTTTTCCATATTGTGTGATGGTGTATTCTGTAACATTGGTTGAGTGGTCCTTCATCCCTAGCAATTTTCCATATTGGTGATGGATGTATGCTAAAAATGAATTGAGTATGTTTATGCTTTAGCAAGTAATGGTTTATGCTTGACATAAATTGTGTGGTTGATAGTTTCCATGTGTATTGGTTTCCATAGAAACTATGTGAAATAGACTGTCATGTTGGTGGTCTGAAAATGTTTGGTTTGGTTTGGTTTGGTTGGCAAATGATTTGGTTGAATGCGACCAAAGTGCATAAGAAGTGAAAGGCGTATTGCTCTTTCATTGACAAGGACCATAATGATAACATAAATAAGGGTTTTGAAAACAAAAGCCCCATTAATGCATTACGTCTTTGACGATTGGTTGTGTTAGAGAAGTAATTGAATCACTTTGACTTTAAAATGAGCTTGAAATCCCTTGAGTAGGTGATGTGATATGGTAGGACAGGGTAACTCTTTTTGGTAGGGATAACTTTGCCCCTTTTTATAGGAGACCCTGAGAATGACTATAAGTCAATTCCATGACACTTTTTTTTTTGTGGTAGACTGATCAATGCGAGAAGTCTACATAGAGATGTCATTTTGCTTTGTGGTCATTTGTGAAGCTAATCGATGCGGGAAGATTCTGAGAGAGTGCTGTTTGTAGCAAGATTTTAGTCATAGCCATCCTTCGAGGGAGTGTTCTATATTTTTGCTTTATATATATAGGAGAGGTGTGAATAGTTGTCCTTCGAGGGAGCAGTCTATTAGCTACAGTAATGATGATGTAGCTATCCTTTGAGGGAGCAATCTGCATTTAGAATTTTATGACCTTTTGATATTAGGCATCCCAATTTATTTTTGATAGAATTGTGAGTCATGGACAAGACTATAGAAGTTTGAGGGCTCCCTTTTATTAGGACAAAGCATTCATACTTTATAAAAGGGTTACATAGGGTTTGCTTTAGGGAAACAGGGTTGAAAGGAATGAGGATTAAAATGACAGGGATTGCTCAAGGGACGAGCTCAAGTTAAATGTCAAGTGAATGAGTACTCGACTAATAGTAGAATGGTCACAGATGCAAGGCATTAAGGGGCTCAATTTTTGGCTAGCCTTCAAAAGAAGACAGATGATAAGTCCCTGATCTATGCTTGTGCATCATGATGTAAGGTCCAAGCCAATTAGGAGAAAACTTGCCTCATTTGCTTCTTTCCAAATTGGTCACATGTTAAAGATGATTAGGAAGTTGGTTGATGTTTGGTCAATACTTGGTTGGTTGATGTTTGGTCAAGGCTTGGTTGATGCTTGGTCAATGTTTTTGGTCGAGGCTTGGTTGGTTGATGTTAGACATGAAGTTGGTTGATATGTTGTTTGGCATGTTTGGCTGGTTGATGTTTGGTCACTATTGGTTGGTTGATGTTTGGTCGATGCTTGGTTGATACTTGGTCGAGGTTGGTGTTGATGCTTGGTCAAGGCTTGGTCGAGGCTTGAATGATGTTTGGTCGAGGCTTGGTCGAGGTTTGGTCAAGGCTTAGTTGAGGCTTGGTTGATGTTTGGTTGAGGCTTGGTTGAGGCTTGGTCAATGGCTTGGATGATGCATGGTCGATGCTCGGTTGAGGCTTGGTCGAGGCTTGGTCGAGGTCAGGGTTGGTTGAGATTTGTTTGAGGTTTGGTCAAGGTTTGGTCGAGGGTTGTGATAGTCAGGATAGAGTCAAATTCGCCCAGTTATTTTGGTGATGAGGAGAATGCTTGAGAAATGGTTGGACTAAGGCAGCTAGTGGTTGGGGGTCTTCAGGTTGAACCTCCACTGCCTATAAGGTTTTGATTAAGGCTTGATGATGTTGTGGAGAGTTTTGTACGAGGTCATACAAAGAAGTTTTCACAGAGGTTTGGTGAAGGTGTTTCACCATGGGGTCATGAATTGGTTTTGAAAAAGTTGGTCAAGATGCACCCAAGATTAGAGTCTTGGGTTTTGGTTGTGGTGAGGGCTTGACAAATGGATATGTTTGGGGGAGAGAAACCTTCTCTTTCCCTTTATCCTGCATGATTTGTGACTTGTTGGCCACATTGATGCTGTTGATTTCAAATAATGTGGTTGAAGGTGATAAAGGAACCACAGTTTGACGATGGGTTCCCGATTTAGGTGAAGGTGTTCAAGAGGCATGAGATGATGTCAATGGTTTGGTTAAAGGGTGGTCAAAAGGATCCTTAGTGAGAAGGGTGTCCTTTTTGAGATGTTGACGAATGACCGCTTTAAGAGTGCAACAATGCTCAGTGTCATGTCCAGGTGTGCGATGATATGCACAAAATTTAGTGTCATCAAACCAAGATGGTTTTGGTCTGAGAGTTGATGAGTGTGATGGTGAAAATGTTTGGGAGACATGAGATGGTGTTGGAGATTTGTTGACAATATCCCCAACAAGAAGGGTGTCTTTGTTAATGAACTAGCGGATGACAACCTTAAGGGCACAACAATGCTCAATGTCATGCCCAGGTGTGCGATGATATTGGAAAATTTTGGTGTCATAGAACCAAGATGGTTTTGGTCCAAGAGGTTGAAATGGTTTGATAGGCAGAAGAGTGATGTTAGAGGATTGCAAAAGTTGACGTAATAGCAAGGTGTAAGAACCTGCTAATGGGTCTGCACGTTGTGTTGTAGTAAAAGTTGACAACTTCTATTTAGAAGCTGTTGAGAGAGTGTTTCGCACCATCCTTTTGTTTGGCAGTGTGGCCAAATGTGTAGATGACACTTTTCTGGTAGGAGGCATTGGATGTTTTGAAGGAGGTATGTTTTTGATGGGTATTGGTCATAATGGAGGTGATTTGTTGTTGATAGGTGTCGAAGTAGGAAGCACTCCTATTATGGTAGAAGGATGAGGGCCCAAAATGGAGGGGAATGATGAAGGTGGGGAAAAGTTCTCTGATGGGGTTTAGCAGCCTTTTTTGGTTTAGTGCGAGGACTACTATTGTGAGGGGTGAGGTTCAAATCTACCCTCACTGAATCTTCTTTGACCAAAGTAGGTGAGGTGGCAAGTTCCTCTCTCGACAGAGAAGGGATTGGAGAGTTTGGCTCTTTAAGAGGGTAGAGCGTAGGGATGGTGATGGCTTTGGCATGTGGTCAAGGTGCGGGAAAAGTATGATCCACCATTGATGATAGGAAGGATGAGGGTGAGGCTACCGGTGCTGGTATGGTCAAGGCATTCTCCAATATAAGAGAGGTCGATGGAGAACTAATAGGAGAAGATGGTTCATCCACCTATGGAAGAGAAGTGGAAGAAGAAGGCTCTTCTTTTTGCGATGGACCAATGGGTGGGCTAACCTCTTCAGACTATGAGAGAGGTTGGTTAGGCATAAGAGGCAAGACCGTATTGACTGTGTGTATATTATGCTCTTGAGAGTCATTGGCCATGGTCTGCACGTTGTTTTGGCTAGGGAGATGGTTAGGAAAAGGTTGTTTAAAGATGTCAATGTTTTGATTAGGTGGCACATTTGGGTTATCCAAGACAAGGTCATCTTTATCTATCATGTCTTAGATAATGTTTTTAAGGGTTTTATAGTTGTTTATGTCATGGCCCTAGACACGGTGATAATTGCAGAAGTTGTTTTCCCTATACCATGCAGGGATAGGTTTTGAAGGGTCGAATTGAGGTGGTCAGATTTGAGGGAGATTGAGGACCCCCTGCTTGACAATTTTATCCAAAATGGAAGCGTATGATTCCCCTATAGGAGTATATTGACGCTGTATATACCATTGTTGGAATTATTTTGTGATGCTTTGAGATGTGGAAGGTTGAGATTGGTTGGTTGTTGTTGAAGATGGTGATCTAATGACCACAGTGTTTGCTGACTCTTTGGATTTGGAGTGGGAAGAAGGGTCATTTGACTTGGTGTTGGGGTTTTTACTTCACAATTTGACTTTGTTATCCTTGACGGCATGGAGTTCAAGATTCTTAGCCATTGTGAAAGCTTCATCAAAGGTGTGGAATGTTTGGACCTAGAGAGTGGATGAAATATGTTTGGCACATGCCTAGGAAAAGAGTTTGATGAGTTCAGGTTGAGGCAAAGAAAAGGAGAGCTAGTTGATTAAGCCTCTCCAATGAGTAACAAAATTGGCTATGGATTCGTCGTCAAACTACCTAATAGAGTATAGGTCCGTGATGGAGACCTTTTTGGTGATATTGATCAAAAAGTGGTCAAGGAAAATTTGAGCCAGTTGAGTGAAAGAAAAGATAGAGTGACTGGTAAGGAGCTATACCAATCGAGGGCAGCACCGAAAAGTGACATAGGGAATGTGCGTAGTAGTAATGCATCATCATGTGCAATTAGGTAACAAGCATGTTTGAATGCTCGTAGATGCTACTGTGGGTCTTCCTTACTCTGGAAGTGACTAAACTTAGGAAGCTCCCACTGATTGGGATACAGTTGGATTGGGATAGAGGGATGAATGGGTTCATTACAAATTTGGTCATAAGAGAGAACATTGCTTGAATTGGAAATGGAGGTCTCAAGATTAGACATTTTATGCATCAAAATTTTGATTAGATCAGTTGATGGATTTGCAGATGGGGTGCCCCCTAGGTTGTAAGGTGCTTGGAAGGTGCTAAAAGGGGCATATGACATAGTCGGTTGCACTTGTATGGGCACAACGTACTGATAACTAGTCATTGGGATAGAAGTGGAAGCCAAGGGTATTTGTGCCATGGAGTTAGAGGGCACAAATTGAATAGGGGCTACAAAAGGTGGTTTAGGGGTGGCAACACTTGTTGAAGGGTAGGTAGTTACTCTTGTGTTGATGGGTGCAAGAGTAGGCGGGATGGAGACAACTAGGTTTTAGAAGGGTACAGAGCTTTGTTAAATAGTCTATGGTTGATGGGGGGTCAAAACCCCAATGGAAGTGGGCCTAGAGATAGAAGGAGAAGCCACACTTTGAATATTAGTCATGGGTGGGTTATTAGTCGAGGCGACGGCTTGGGTGCCTATGGGCTGAATGATAGAGGTGGTTGATACAGTTGCCGTCTCAAGCAAGGTAGTTGGCATCCCATAAATTGGGTTGCCTAAAGAGTCTCATATTCGACTATGCATGAGATAGTGTTGAAGGGCCTTGACATTGAGGTCAAGGAACCTTTCAAAGTCTTGGTCCCCTTCAGGGAAAATAGGGGGCTGAGTCGGGGTTGGTTGGGTAGGAGTTCGTTCGGTCTCTGAATGATACTCCATTAGAGGACTGGTTATGGAAGGTGAAGAAGGGAGTGGTTGTTGCCTCGCATGGTCGACAAGAGTCTTGGTTTGACTACATGTCAAAACCATTCAAGGAAAGAGGTTTAGGTTTTAGAAATTGTGTTTTTTAGTCTCAAAAAACTAGAATGGGTGTTAGTCAACAAGAAAGTCAGGTTTTAAGCTTACTATTTTGAGAAGAAGAGTTGTTGACAGTGACCGACGTCGGTTTAAAAACTGATGTCAGTGAGAATAAGCGACCGACGTTGGTCAGATAACTGATGTCAGTGAAAATAGGTTACTAGCATTAGTTGAAAAATTGATGTTAGTTACTGTGTGGTTGGGAAGGAAGAAAAAAAAGGTTCTGAGTTGTTTGAAGCTCAAAAAAATGCGTCCTCACTAGCTCAAAAACTTAGATAAAGGCAGAAAAGAAGATGAAGACAAACAGACCTTAACGTTAATTCCTAAGAATAATTTTTAGAGTCTTGTTGGCTTATGCCTTAAAAGAGTGTGTGGGAGGTTGGCTTGTAGAACGGGTCCTAGAAGAGGTAGTCTAAGGTTAGTTTTAGGTTAGTTTCAATGCGCAAGAGTCTGTGTTAGGTTCCATATGTGGCCTGGTGCTAAGGAGCAAGCTCCCCTCACTTCATGAGCCTAGTGATAAGCTGGGTCGCTTAGCTAGTATATACTTATCCTAGAGTTTATACTATGCTAGAGAATAGAGTGGGCTTTCCCCTTGGTAGTGAAGTCCAAGTGGGATTACCAGGAAGGGTAAGGTATCCACTAGGTGATGAAATCCTAGTCGGACCTTGTCTCAGGTATGTTTAGATGTCTTAGTTTGTGAAAGTGGTCTGGATGTGTAACATAAGTGGACTACACTTTATTCATGATGTGGTTTTAATTACTAGATGTGTCGACTAAATATGCATTCAATCAGAAATGAGATGCAATATATTTTAAGCCCAAATAGAAATGTGTGTTTGAATGCTGACAAGTGGAGAAAAGGTCGAAGAGTATGAATTTTACTACTCTAAGATGCAAGAAAGAAAGGAAAAGAAGGATTCTTTTTAACTTTGCTGATGGTGTCTTTTGGAAGAGATAGAGGAAAAGGATGCAAGAAGAGACCTAATGCACCTATATGAAAAGTATGCTTAGAAGAAAAAAGTATGAACCCAAGGAGAATTCCTAGTGTCCCACCGGGCGTGCCAGAATGTTTCTAACAAGTTTTAGCTTTTCCACATTCAAAAGATGAAAGAAACTAGGATAAAATGGTCAGGGGTTTGTACATACTTGGATGAGGTCTGCGCACCGTTATCCAGACGTTTTAGGGACTCCTCTTTGGTTGTGGAAGATGACACCTGTAGAAGAAAGAGACTTAAACAAGGAGATTGTTAGATAGAGATAAGGTGGACTACCAAGCAAAAGCTCAATTCCAGAAGTGCAAAGACTTCCTTGTGGGATGACAGTCCACTATTAATAAGTAAAAGTGTCAAAAATAAAGAAATGACAAATGACTAGCAAAGAGGAAATTAAATAATGCGTACCTACTGTCTGCTATCGGTCTATCACAGTTGCCGACGTTGATAGTTTTGTCGATGTCAGTTGGTTAAGGTCACTAATGTCAGTTAGTCTACTGACGTCGGTAGGGGCAATGGGCCTGGTGGCCGGCGTCGGTCAGGGAAATAAGGCTTTAGATGAGTTTCAGGGCTATTTTGTGGTCGACAAAATGGTCTGAGAGCTAAAAGGGTCTGTGCAGGGTTACAGGGAGACTGATAAGGTCCATAGAGGGTCAGAGGGAGAGGATAGGTTGTCAAAAAGGAATAAGAGTATGGAGAAGGCTTGTCAGCCTTTTTAGGAAGAAGTCAAGTCTTGAGTCTGGTTGATAACTGGGTCTAGTTGATAATATGGCTTAGAAGTAATAAACAGAAAACTGATTACAAATACATTCTAAGCTACTGAAATGACATAAAAGAAGAATACTTAGCTCCTTAGCAGAGAACTAAAAGTGTAGAGGCCTTGTTGCTGATGCAGAAGACTCCCTGTAAAGAGGCAGAGGAACTGATGCAGAGTCCCTGTGCCTTGTGATGCTTGATTTGTGTCTGGGAGAGAGAGAGAGAGGTCGAATACCTGTAGATGGAGAATTAACATTCGGGTCTTTGATTGATTGATTCAACATCCCAAGAGAAGAGAAGTCAAAGTCTAGGTTGTTTTAAGTGATCAATGTCGGCGATCCTGCCAGCATCAGCTAACTGGTAACCGACGTCGGTAGCTAAAAGAGTGAAAAAGGCTAAAATTAGCCTTTTACCCATTCTTTCGTCTATCGAGTTCAGTGGTCGTGGTAAAATGGTTGAAGGTGGGTTTAATAGGCATGAAGATTAGTGGGGGGAAGTTGGAATAGGTCATAAAATGATCATAGGGTGATGGGAGGCATCCAAAGAGAGGTATCCAAGGTGGGGTGAGGTGTCATGGATGAGGTGTCAAAGGGGGGGTGTTTATTAATTTAAAATAGATAATTATTTTGAATTAATAAGTGTGTGGGTTAGGAATGTGTAGAAGTGGAGCAAGGGGACCAAGGGGGGAGAGTCGACAAAGGAGTAGACATGATTTTGGTGTCTACACCTCCATTGAGTTGAGATACCAAAAATCTCCAAAACATTGGAAACATTTCCAACCATTTTTCCACTATAGGTGAAACTACATTAACTTGAGGTCTTTTATGACTATGTAAGCACTGCTCAATTTACATTGAGATCAGCTCAATCACCCCTTTTCCCACACTCTCACCATTTTACAATTTTTTTTATTAAATGATCTTTCCATTTTATAATCAACCTAAGACAACGTTGTTGTCATTTTTCAAACTATCATCATTCTACATCTCTTAAATCTCAATTGAGTTAAAATATGCAAAGACTTGAACATTTGAAAATGGCTTATAATCTCCTCAAGAGATATAAATCCCCAAAATCCAAAAACATTTATCTTATCCTAAAATTTATCACTAATCCAATCCATTCCACTGTTATTAGGGGTGTTGATGTAGGATATTATTTTCCTACTCTTTAGCTTACTTAAGTGTTATTTCATTGGAGATGTTTATCCCACATTCATGAGGATGATGGGTTTATGCCTAATTCCACCTATATTGGGTAAGTTATTCCCACATGCATGGGATGGTTAGGATTCTCCTATCTTCTACCTATTTGTACATCTCTATTGGAAACTATTTGATAGATTTTTATAGTTGGTTTATTCTTTGTGTGTAATGTTAAAGCTTCCATGGTTGTAGTAATGATCTCTTGGAGAGATCTTGGATGAAGATTTCTGATAACTCTTTCATGGTATCATAACACTCTCCAAGCATGATTACTCAATACAAGTTAATACACACTTTTATGTTCTAGGCCATATAGTTCTTTTTGGTGGATTTTTTAGGGCCATATGATTTTGTAATAGTCCTCTCTCAAATGATAGCCATTGATCTCCTTGGCACATGACACTAATAGAGGTTTGATCTTTAGATCTATTCAATATTTTGATAAATCTAAGATGCCAACTGAAACTACCATGTCGTGAAGCTCTTATCAGGTCTTTTGTTCTGGCAATATAATTTCTAAGCCTTTAGTGACTTAGTTTTGTATTGGGATATATGTTTGAACAAAGCCTTGGATCTATTTTTAGGCTTGGTATTATATTTTTTGTCTTAATATTTCATTGATCCTTCATACGTTAACTTGTATTCAACATATAAGACTCATTCTTAGAATTTCTATCCTACAACGGACCTTGCTCACACAACATATCTTGTTTAACTTAGCCCCCTTGTAGTTATTGCAACTTGGTTGCATTGGTTAGTTCTCTGATCATAATTTGTATTGATATTGGAGTGAGTTACATTGAATCTTGGATTCAAAATTTGGATCTTGGATAGTTTTGGCTTTGATTGTATTCGAACTAGACACATTATTCATTAGGAAGTAGATCTTTGGATACAATAGTTGGAATTTGTTTTTTGCTTGAAATCCTATTGTAAACACTCCTTTGGGAATTCTAGGATCGATCTTGATTATTTTTTTAGAAATTCCAAGATTGATCTTTCTCTTGGCTACTCTATTATTTGCCTCGTGTGTTTTCCTAGAACCAAGATGTGGCTTTGACCCAGGATCTAATACCATGAAAGAGTTATCAAAACTCTTCAAGACAGATCTCTCCAAGAGATCATTACTACATCCATGTAAGCTTCAACATTTCACAAAAATAATAAACTAACTATACCATTCTATCAAATAGTTTACAATATAGATGTTCAAATAGGTAGAAGATAGGAGAATCCTAAACATCCCATACATGTGGGACTAACTTCCCCAATATAGGTGGAAGTAAGGCATAAACCCATCATCCTCATGAATTTAGGATAAACATATCCAATGAAATAACACCTAAGTAAGTTAAAGAGAAAGAAAGTAATATCCTAAGTAATCTCAATATTAGGATTCTCCCCTAGTTTCACCAACTTTCCATCTATCAAGGAATCTTTATTAATCTGTAAAAGGTGGGAAGGGTGACTGGTTCACCATTATTTTATGAACTTATCCATCACTCATGGCATCTTCATTACCTAAATTCATGCCACCTCACCATGCATGTTGGACCTGCATCCTTAGTGTTTTCTTTGCATTCTCACCACCTGGTAAACTATCTTAGCACCATCACATACATTTTACCAAATCCACTAGTTTCTTTTGACAAACCACATGTTTCAAAAATGAGGGAAGCTAAATTTACATTGTTTAATTTCATTCATTGATTAGAATCATTATTTTTGATTAAAATATTTTGGTGGGGTTGTTTTAAAATTTGGGGAAATTATTAAATGAAGGATTATCCTAATCTTAACCATGTAGAGATGAGACTCATTTAATGTTGGCTGACATAAGCATGGGGAGTTGATATAATCTATTGTGGGATTTTATTTGGGGGTATAGTCTTTTAATGCTTTTTTTATAAAAACAATCTCATTATAATGCGGGTAAATATATTATGAGGAGAGTTAATTGATTATTGTTTTGTCATATTTATTCCATTTCATTTGTCAAAAACTAGTGGGTGAGGTCTATTTTGGCAGGAGGCCAAACCCCCTCACAAGCAAACAATTTTTTTCTCCTTTACTTTTGCTCTTTTGTTGTAATTTTGGATGCATTTTTTTGGTAATCAACATCCTATTTTCATGTTATTTTGCCTGCATTACTCTTTTTTTGCCCACATTATATTACTTATGCCACTATTACACTTTTCATTATCTTGAACACATTTTTGGATGAGTCTGATGTCCTTTGCATGTGATTTTATAGGTTGTCATTTTTTTAAGTTAATCATTTTAGGTGTGTTTTTGCATACATGATGGATTTTTTTAGCCATTTGTCACACTCTTCCATCAGCCCATGACATGTTCTATTCTAGTTTATGTATTTTCACTTTGACACACTTGTAATTTGTGTCATGTCTCCATCAAGACATGTTTCTTAGTGCCTTGCCTTCTTCTATGAAGACACTTTTTTGATTCCTTATTTTAATAATATCTCTCATGATTTTTGATGTATTTTTTTGAGAGGTCGATAATCTTCTTGTTTGGATTGATTATGGTGAATCCCAGTATCTTCTTAATTTCTTATTTGGTGTTTATTTGGATATCTTGTAATCACATTGAATAATAAAGTGCCATGAGGGGTTTGTTGATTCAACCTTATCTCCCTTCATGCATTTGTGTGATTTATTATGGGTACATTTTCACTTCCTCAATTATTTATCTCTTTCATCACTTCTAAAGCCATCCTTTGTAAAAGATATTATCTATATTTTCAACACCATTGTTTTGATAATTGATAGTCTCCCATAACATATAGATTTATTTTTGTGCATATAGTGTCAGCTTGTTTAGTGTTCGAGTAGTGAATTTAGACCACTCATATAGAAATTTTTCATTCACTCCACCAATTTATCATTATGGGGGGTATCTATGCAAATTTTTTAGTGTCACTCCACCTAGTCAACAATATGGGGGTATAGTGTAGATCTCTCTTCTTATATGTTGATCATCCCTTGCACATGCATTACTCTTTGTACTTTTGACAATGAAAATATTATTGATTAAAGCTATTCTAGTGAAGCCTAATGTTAGCTTGTTTTTTATTGAGTAGTGGATTTAGACCACTCATGTAAATTGAGTTCTTTTGTGAATTTTGAGACTTAGAGTATGGATTACTTTAGCATCATCTTTGGGGGGATTTATAAATTTCTCTTCTTCTTTTCTCTGATTTTACGGGGAGTTTTTTCTATGATTTTTCTCCTTTTCTATTTTTTATGAAAGTTATGTGTATATTTTGCACTTTTTGAGTGTTTTCTAGATTCTTCCTTAGTACATGGATATCTTATTCAGGTACTTTATTTGTGAAACCCATGGGAGGTTTTTTTCCTTGTCTCTATGGCCTTATTAGTGATTCTTATAGTGACACTAGTGTGGTATCCCTACCAATGAAACTAGTGTGGTAACCCTACCAGTCTTTGTGATCACTTCTCACTGTCATGTTAGAGGGTGTTCAAGCAATGCCTCCTTTGGTTTATCACTCTACCTAATATTTTGGAGTATAGTGTTCATATTCAATGATCCTCATATTCAACACCATTACTAATTTGACTTGGTAGTTACAGTGACTCGACATCCATGTGCTCTGACAAGATACATTACCATCCATAGGGACACATGGATTCGCATTGCTTCCTTTATTATACCCACCTAAGCTACACTTAAAGGGGGGTGTTAGTGTAGGATATCACTTTCATACTCTTTAGCTTAATTAGGTGTTATTTCATTGGAGATTTTTATCCCACATTCATGAGGATGATGGGTTTATGTATTACTTACACCTATATTATTGAAGCTAATCCCAATTGCATTAGATGGTTAAGATTCTCATATATTATACTTATTTGTACATCTTTATTTTAAACTATTTGATAGAATGGTATAGTTGGTTTATTCTTTGTGTGAAATGTTGATGCTTCTATGGCTATAGTAATGATCTCTTAGAGAGATCTTGGCTGAAGAGTTTTGATGATTATTTCATGGGTTGTGACTTTTTCCTTGCATATATCCTTGATTAGGGGTACCATCCAATTCACACTTTTAGGCTAGGTTCATAGCTTTTAACCTACTAGGATAAAATCAAAGCATTCAACTTATACCAAGATATCTTATCCATGCATGTCATTCCCTTGCATATGGAATTATTTGATGGAACCATAAATTTATTATTCCATTTATACTTCACATATATATTGACTTGGTTAATGATAACATGCTTTATGTTGATTTTATTTTCAAAATTTGTACATGTTTATTTACTTAGTTATTTGCTTGTTTGTTTGCCTATTTATTTACTTTCATTCTTGTGCCTTGACTCCATGTATATGCATTCATTGGGTGATTCATTACACATTTTAATTGAGTCCATCCATAATCATATGTCAACATTATCATCATGTTACTTATCATTATTACATCATTTTCAATTATTTATTAGATTGAAAGTTAGTCCTTATGCACATTGCAACTAAGTTGTCATGTTTTTTATGTCATGATGCATATTGTTACATGATCCAATAAAAAGCAAGATAGTGGATGTTATAATCGATGTATTGGGTAGTAATTCTCCTTATTCATAATCATCATATCCTAAATAACACCCAAATGTAAAGTAATTAAACCACAAATGAATGGTAATGCCTGCTAGTTATGATGTGCATCTCTATATTATTAGGTATCCCAAATTCATACTTATCCTTTGTAAAATTTCACTATCAATCCATGATTATGGATACATTATGTGAGATTATTTAGCCCCATTGTGGTAAATTAGAAGTTATCCCCAACTCCTTGATCAAATAAACTCATTGACCATTCTAGTTGTATCAATGTTAGTAGGGATAAACATCTCTACATTGGTAGGTACAACCAAATAATCCACATTCATCAACTAGTATTCTTCTATTCAATTCCTCATTCAATTTTCTCCCTCTTCTAGGTGAACTACATTGGCCTGAGGTCTATTTGAGCTATGAAGGTAGCACTTAGTTACATGATGTACCTTAGGTCAGTTCATCCATTCTCATTCTTCCATCCCTATTATGATCTTCTAATCATTTATTTCATCACTTTGTGCATCCTTGTATGCCTAGTTGTTTGTGGCTTCTTTAATCTTTGAAAAGTCATTAGACAATCATACCTACAATTTTACCTGCTCATCCTTAATCTATATAATAGGCTATATCCTTGAATTATGATTACCAATCCACCCTAATGGGGAAAAATAAATTTTATTCCAAGACCAATCTACCATGCTAGGGTACATCAATGTGCCACTAATTATAACTACCTTTGGAAAAATCATTAGCTCAACCCATCTACTTTATTGAGGAAAATAATTATGTTTCTGATTATAACTACCTTTGAGAAAATTAGTTGGGGCACATCATTATTACTAATTATAACTACCTTTGGTTAAATAGGTACTTTCAATCAACTCATGTAAGTATTAACTCAATTGGATTAATCTCATCCATGGGTTAATTTCATTTCTCTTCTTACTTATTTTTGAGGGACCATCCGTTAATAGTATGTGTTGAACACTCCCTTGAGGGAGAATCATAGTCATTCCAAACTTTTTTTGGAGCATAATACCCCAATCATTATCTTCTTTTTCTTCTTATGGCTTTTTCATTCTTTGAAAACACATTATTGTGCATGTGTATTTCAATTCCTTCTCAAATAGGGGTAAACTATAGATACTCATTTTCAACCTCATTTTATGTCTATAGTGAACTTTAGATTGATTTCTATAAAATCATGTGAATTAAGCCTATAAGTCATTGAATTTTTCAATTTCATCTATATAGGATATTTTTCTCCCCTAAATCACATCAAGGCTTCCTCATTTAGGGTATTACCCTTTATGCAATGATAGCCTATCTTAGATTCAACCTTAGTCAAATTATGACCTATAAAATTAACAAATTGGCCATTAGAAATATTAATATAAAACAATAAAATAATTCCTAAATGCCAAAAACCCTAAGTGGGATTAATTAAAAAGTAATGTTGATTAGCTGCTTTAAGTAAAAATTACAAGTTCAATTAGGAAATTACATTTTATAAAAAAATAATTTTTTAATAAAGATGATTTCAAAGTTAAAATAATTAATAATATCTTATATAAATACCTAAAATTCAATAAAAGGTGAGTCACACCTCATAAATATCTTCAATGAATTGTTAAGCCTCATAAATATTTTCTATGAGTTATCAATATTTCATAATTACTTTGACCCAACCTAGGGTTAATCTAGACATAACTAAGGTTAAAACTAGCCCTAATTGTACTTGAGTTAGAGTTAGTTTTAGAACCTATAAATACAAGTGATATTTCCCCTATTTAAATAAGCTCTGAAGTTAAAGCTATAATGTTAGATTGATTAAGGAGAAGCTTCACCAAGCCAAGTCAAACCAAGCCAAGATAAGCTAATCCAAGCCTCAAGTGGTCTTAGAGAAGTGCTACCCAAATGGAAATTTCATTGATGAAGGTCTCTATTACCCACAAGCTAAGAATGAACATCCTCTATGCCAATTAATGAGCAATAGTTTGACAAGGAAGGTAACATAGTTTTGTATTTTATCTTATATTTGTAATTCTGTTCATTATGTTAAGCTCACTAGAGTACTTAGGCCAGATTAGTTTAATTTCAATTGTATTGTTGATTTAAATTCTCTTTTGATATCACTAAAAAACAACTAATGAAAATTAACTCTTTAGATTCCTAGTGATATAGTTAGTAATCAAGTTGAGATGATAAATATATATGTTCCTCTATGAAAACAAAGACATGAATATTTATGGATAGGTATAAAAAATATACTAAGAAAATTATTTTTTCATATTAGATTATAAAAGGATTTAAATGGCATTATATTATATTTTGAAAAACATGGAAGAAATTTTCACTTGGATAAGTCTAGTT
The DNA here is from genome assembly GCA_037957365.1 of Torreya grandis. Classification (NCBI taxonomy): domain Eukaryota; kingdom Viridiplantae; phylum Streptophyta; class Pinopsida; order Cupressales; family Taxaceae; genus Torreya; species Torreya grandis. The sequence goes on along the minus strand of JARHVA010006567.1, from coordinate 848,451 downwards.
CTCTAATGAATTAATTTATTTAATTGAATTGAGTAATTGATATACCTCTGAAGAATGTTTGTTTCACATGGAACAATAAAATAAAAGAAGATGAATTTATTATTGAGTTTCTTGATGGATACCTAAATATTCTTGGGTCAACACAAGGGTATTTAGTAGACAATAATATTATTTAAGATAATTCTTCTAGTCTTATTTAGAGATATATCTTTATTTAAAAATTATTCATAATTTTAAAAATTCAAACTTTTAACCGACAATAGAAAATGAAAAGATGCTAATGATTCCCTTGTATATTAAAAAAAAATACTCAATTTAATAGAAGAGAGACTTTTAGATTTTAACCTATAAATTTTAATTATCATTTACTACATCACATGATATAAAATTAGTAGAATAAACATGGAAAACTTACTCAAAGGTCCTAACTCTATTATTTCATAAATCCATTAACATATTTGAAAATAAAATTAATGGAATGGGAAAAATATTCACTTGGTAAAAATTATTAATTAAAAAATAATTGGAAAATAAGTACCATAAGCTCATAGAATCTATTACAACCCACTCATTGTATCCATCCATTCAAGAAGTAGATAATCGAGAAAGTGAATTGGTAAGTCTTGAATCAAAAAATAAGAGATCTACTTAAAAACAAATCTTGAATTAAATGGATTTGATATGGGGATGTAAATAATATAAGTTTAATCACACTATTCTTCTCAAAGGCTATTTACTTAGATTTATTATATAACAACACTATAAAATTAGTCAATTAATAAATTTGAAGATACTAAGAATGAAAATAATAATTGTTAATCTACTTTTCTTAGATTGAATGTTAGTTAAGTGTATAAATTTGATTTTGATATTACTAGATCTTGTATTTTTTTGAGAGGTAATCTCTTTTGATTGGAGTTACGAACTAGTCTAGGATACAATATGGACTCATATCCCTAAGTGATTAACCTTCACCTTGATTACCAAATATACAACCACCATATTTTAATAATATCACCAATGGCTACAATTGACCTCATATACCCAAATAAATTTAGACTTGGATGAGGATTCAAACAACCATACTACTTTATCAACTCACCCATATCTCATTGGAATTATTAAATCTTATATCACTAAAATGATATCTTCTAAATAGAATCATCATCTAATGATATCAAATACAATATTGGAACTAAAATAATTTTTTTGGGAGATAATTAAGGGTATGAACAATGGGGTATTATAAAATATGATCTTTTAGAGGAGGTGAAAATATCAAGGACACATCAATAAATGATCTCTACCTGTTCAATATTTTTACTTCAATGGTTTAATATCAATTTTCATTTTCAATGTGATATACATGATCATTATAAATAATATTGATAATAAATTAAGATTATATTTCCAAAGATAATTTTCATTGATCATATGGGGTTTGTTAAAGGAACTCATATTCATGATTATATTATTATATTCTAGCAAATTATTTGTTTGGTTAAAACTAGTAAGCAAGAAAAGATATTTAAAAAATTAATGGATATTAAGATATCATACATGACTACTACCAAGTTCAATAGTATTATTCAATAATCTAGATATCACTAAAAGTAAGAATTATTTAAGTAGTCATTATATGATCATCCAAAATCAATTTCTCTATTCTCTCTATCCTTCTTTGGAATAGAGCATGTAGGGGTAAACGTCACTACAATTTGAAATCATTGGCTTGTTCACTCCAAAATGAATCAACTGCTTTACCTCTCAAGTAGTATGATAATGTGAATATTGTTTTTGTTCTCATTGGAAACTATAGGGATGAATTTCAAGTTCTGAAGAAATGATTTATATGTATAGACAATGGTACTCAGTTGGTTACTATCCCTGGTTCAACAAATGTATCTCCCTAGATTACGTGCATCCCTTCATCAAGAAAGGGTATCTATTTGAATCTTGGGGGCATGAAATCCTATGAATTGGTATTCAAAGATTTACTTGGTTCATCCTCTCATTATTCACCCTCACTTGAGGTACCATTAGATCATGTTCCTCCTTGAGCCCAAGTTTGTTTGATGTGGTTGACTTGGTGGGCCCTATTGTGGTATTTGTTCTTGAAGATTACTCTCTTATTGATTCTCCTCCTTATGCCCAATCCTTCATTGTTTCTGATCATATTGTGTGTGTTTATGGTGGATACCCTCTGGTCGATCTCCTTTCCCCTTTCTTCTATATCCTTCCTCCCATTCATCCAAAAGCCTTTTTTGGTGTGGGGGTTGGTGAACCTATGATTCATTAGATTTATGCAAAATCCAATGATGAACCCAACCCATTTCACCATTACTCATATTTATAAAAATCATGGATCCCCTCATGCTTTGACTTTATAACCCCCTCTCTAGTGGTTGTTAGAGTTACAAGACATTAGGGAGGTGAATCAGTGGTGGCAAATAATCCAAGTCAATTTGTAAACCTTTCAAACAATTTAAGATTTCAATACAACCATTTATGAAGCATACGATATGTTTATACTAATCAATAATGAAGATAATACAAGATCATGCACACAACACAATATCTATGTGAGAAATCCCTTGGGTAATAAAACCCACTCTCAAGCCTGCAAACACTTAGACTACTTGTCCTATTACAAACTAGAGACTAGTTAGTCCTTTAGACCAAAATTTAGTGAAATAAAAGTTACACAAGGAGTACTAACCCCAAAGATGATAAAGTCATCTTCACCACCTATTGGTCAAGTCCTTTTGACCAAAATCCTTGATCAAGTCCTTTTGACCAAAGGCCTTTAGTGAAACACCTATTTCATAAGGAACAAATGCCCCTAAAGAAGATCAAGTCCTTTAGACCCTCCTATGAAGTGAACACCTCCACCTTAGAATTGATATATTCAAAACCTAATGATGGATATCTAATTTTATAATTCCTACATAAACTCCCTCTCTATCTCATGCATGCCTCTAACATAAACATGACACAATCTCTCTCCTTCACTCAAACTATCCTCATATGCACATTCAAACCTATTTGAATATCCTCAAACTACAATAAAACTATTATAAAATCAAAAATATGACCTATAAGTCATACACATAGTCAAAAAACTATTCTTCTCATCAACTCATCCAACAAACACACTACCTATCCTCCTTGCTTTACTTCAATGCTCATTCTACATAAACAAGCCTTACACAAGTCTAGAAACCTCACATTTAGTTTCAATATTTATAGAGCCTTCATGAATTATCATGTCCACAATATTCCTTGTTGTCCACAACACATTCCTTCACCCTTAAGGCATCTTATATAGGTCACACTTAAACACAAGTTTCTTTCAAATAAGCCTACGTCACCTTTTAGGTCCTATGATGACCCATTCACCTCTTTAACACTTATTAGAGAAAACTAGGAACACAGGAACACTTTACAACATATTTACACATTCTACATGATCTAAAGGTCTATTTTTAGTGCCAACATCCATCATATCACACTTTTGCTAAACTCCAATTAACTCAAACGCCTCTCTGTATACACAATCATTTTAAATAAAAACATGGTCAACTTATAACCCTTTGTTCATACTACATATGATTGGTGAAACCTTCATAATTCAAAAATATGGTCATCATGGAGTCTAAAACATACTCCAATATCAAGTTCACCTTTAAACATCAAAATATGAACAAGCACAACTCAAATACCCTTATTAGGTTACTTACATAATATGTATGAACACATAGTCAAATTTAAACCTAAATATATTTAACCATACACAATTTTATATCTTAAAATATATATTTAGTTATTTACATTGGAGTTATCTACTAATTCTCTTTTTACACCATGAGCAAATTATACATAGATCGAAAGATATAACACAAAAATTGAGAACTAGTTTTTCCTTTGCAAATTTGAATATTTTAATTAAAATAGTCATAGTTAAACTTTAGTCAATTAAAATGCATATTTCACTCTCAAATCTTATATTAAATATGTACCATCAATATTGTTTGAACTTTAACTCATAGTGCACCACTTCTCAAAAGTTAAACTTCTAATAGTTGACCTCATCTCGTGCAATCTTGCAATCTTAACCACATACACACCATCGATCTCTTGCACATATCTTGGTATTTATATGTTTTAAAAATTTGACATATTTAAATGATTTCAACCAATATACACCATTGATCTATATATGTATGAACATCTGCTAATTATTGGATCTTAGAAGTATCCTGATCTTTACCTTTGCTCAACATTAAACTTTAAACAATTCTACTCATCTCGCTACTTCCTAACACCTTAGAAAAAACAAACTCCATTAATCCTTTTTTAAGGATATTTATCTTTAACTTAATTAACCAACAAACACTTTGACTCATTTGACTCAAAATGCACCATAGATCTTGATCTGTACAAACACCTATAAGTCATTAGATCTTCATTTGGTCCCGATCTTTAACATCATGAAAAATAGACTATGGGGACCATTGTTATCTACCTAGAATGAAAATTTTTCATATTCATAAATTTTACCTTACTCAATTTAATTTTCTCAAATTTGAACCATATAAACTAGGCAAAATACTGAACAAACCCATGTGGCCATTTCCTCTTGAAATGTCCACACATGTGAGATATACCATCACCAAAATAATTACTTATGTATTTCTTGTACTTAGACAAATAATGTATTTTAGATTATATATTAATTTCATGCCATTGATCTACCTTTTAAAACTAACTAAGTGTTGGAACTTAGTGCACTTTTATCTGAGGGACCAACTTTGCACCTTAGTAACTCTAGTCACACTTATTTGCATGATCCAAAAATTAAACCATGTGATTCCTCACATATGAGAATCCATCCATATGTCAATATTATCTTATAACCCTCACATGTGTTATATATTATTATGTAAAAATGCCTCTTTAGATTTTCTTTCCACATTACAAATTTGGCTAAGTATGGGAAAACACTATCAAACTACCTAGGAGCCCAACTTTGTACTTATATATCTTATATTTTGCTTCATCACATGACTTTAAATTTAGTTTAAAGTAACTAGGCACAAATTTGATCACAACTATATGACCAAATCCCCCTGACTCATCCACACGTGGTAATGGTGACATCAATAAATTTCTTACTCAGATTTTTTGCTACTAGACCCAAAATGTCTAGATGAAAATAATGATCAACCAGATGAATTACACTCATGCACACAAGCTATCCAATCATCCTTGATAATTAATAATACCTATTTCACATTATCAATACTTCATACTCATCCCTAATCATCTCAAACCATGCCAAAACTGAAGATCAACCAAGCATACTTTAAGCATACTAGGAGAATCACATTACACACTTTGTCATTATCACTTAGACTATCAAGGTACTTCATCCACTCACTTGGACACATCCATGACATCACCATGACATCATTTATAGTTACACAAAATATCCTTCTTTATCATTGATGTCAACACCCATCAATATACAACTCACCTTCCTTTTCTCTCTTTAATCACTCTTGAAAATATCAACTTTCTCCCCCTTTGATAGAATGACAATGTGGGCACCAACTGATCCTCAGGACTTAAAAATAATACCAATAAGAGAAGATAATATTTGAAATATAATATAAACTCCACCTTGCCTTGAGCCTACATTTTCTTTCCTTGAAAACTTCATGTTGCTCTATGCCAATACTTTCTTCAACCAAGCACTGCAACCAATGAAGAAAGACCATGCAAAAAAATTGAAATATAATGGAGCATACCAATAAATATTTTAGATGGACTCCCCTAATATTTTTGAGCCATTACATCACTTAAGCATCTTTAGATCTCCACACACCATGAAGAATCACCAAACATAGTTACTAGCCTCTTCTCTCAAGCCACCTTAGGGACCACCAACATAACTTCATGCCACTCACCAAATTGGAAAAATTCTCTTAACCAACTTGATAAACCTCCTTGAAACACTTATGCCTTGATCTTTTGGAGAAACTGAGAAAAAACATCACATCTTCATCACTAGGCTTGTCTAGACTCCTTGTATCCCTACATGGAGCTTGCATAACCCAAAACTTTTAGTATACACACCTTCAAGCCTTGATGCTTCATATATAGAAAATCCTTATATGCACCCTCAAGTACAACAATTTTCATTACCTAGCTCATCCTCTATAGCATATTTCTTTCACAAACCTACTAGCCAATTAGGCCTCCATATTGACAAAAACCTAAAATCCACAAACCTTTAGATCTCTATGAAGATTGATTTGACAACCCATTTAGCCCATAAAACCTATTAAGAAGCTTTAGATTTTAACTCATAAGGAAAATTGCTTTTCTAACAGAGCTCAAAACCCTAGAATCTCAACACAAACAAGGCCAACAAACCTCCTTTTGTTTAACACACACATCTAAATATTATTGCACACCTAGAGACACCCATCACACACTTCTAGACCAATATTTGAGCTTCTAAACCTTTAGGAACCCCTATATCCTATAACCCATTTTAAGCCTACTTACCCTTAATCCAAAACTAAGAAAAATCGAGAGTACTCAAAAATATTCAATTTGACTTCAACATACCTTCAAACCACAAAACCACTAGGAGCAAGCTAAAATAAGGTCAATAGACCTTTTTGAGCATCAAAATTTTCTTGACATTGCATCAATCTCATTAGGCCACCTAGAAATACCCATCTAACCCTGTAGACACTGTATACATAGAAACGCTTGCTTCTCCATTGAAATGAGTCTCTTAAGAAGTATAGACAGAGACACCCTACTTCACAATGTCCTAAACAATGTGAAATTAGGAGTTTCACACAACTACTCATATTTCTTATCCTCCTTATTCATTTTATACTTGTAGTTCTTCTTCTTCTTCTTCTTCTTAGATTTAAGAGAAGTAACATGTTCAACCAATCCAACATTCTCCTTCTCTTCTAAGATTTAATTGACAATATATGGAGATAACAAAGATTCATGACATACCTTTTCATTTGAATAATCTTCCTTAAAGTTTGAAACCTCATCACTAGGCACTGACAACTAATGTTCTCTGCATGAAACTTGCTCAGCAATAGTAGGATGTTCACTTGGGTCCATACTCACCTCATAACTAGCCTCAACCAACACCTTGGTCTTCTCCTTGATCTTTGTCTCTTCATTCACAACATGAGTCGACAATGATATCCCTTGGTACTCTTCACGTTCTATATAATTCTCCACCATATTAAATAGATTACTTGGACCTGTAGTCTCATCATGATACTTACCACCTTTGTATTCCATGAGTTAACTTTCCTTTTTCCTTGGACTCTAGGAGGCCGATTGAAATAATTTTGACTTGATGGCCTTTGCTTGTAGAATCTAGCAATGTGACCAATCTTCTCATAGTTGTAGTAAAACATTATTTTTGAAGTGGACACAATTTACCCTACCTGATATGGACAAAATATTTCAATGTTTCCTCTTTCATAACAATTGAAACAAACTCTTTCTTTTGAAGAAGACTCACCTTGCCTTACCTTATTTGAACACTTCTTAGCAATGTGTCCCTCATCAAGATAGTTGAAGCACTTAAATTTATTCACACATTTTGACGTATGACCCCCATAATAGTTCAATACAAAATAATTTATAATAGGTCTCTTACATTTTCTAGATCTATGCCCAAACTAATTACAAGTATAGCAGTAATCATTAAAATTTACATCCCTCATGGAATTTGGTTATCTAATCTAATTTGTCTTTGTTCTGCTAGTACCTTCATTCCTTGTCTGATGATTTATCTTTAAAGTATGAAGTCCTTTTTATATTAGTCTTCATCTTGTCTTGAGTTGCATTCTCTAGTTTTTCTTTGTATCCAAGACCATTTTTATCATTTACATGCTTTTGATCATTCAAAATATTATCTAAATCACTTGAGCTCTTTACAAATCTCATAAATTACTTCACCTTACTATATGTATTCTCTAACTCATATTTTAATGACTCATTTTCAATTACATACCTTGAACATTAATATTCTTTATCTTTCAAGCTTGTAGATAGGATTTCTAATTGACAATTGAGATACTTAACTATATCTTCATATTACTTGGTGTCTTCATTCATTCTTGCCTCAAACACACTGAATTACTCTTCATAATCCTTGATTTGAGACTTCATCTTCTTGATAATCTTCTTCTCAATATTTATTTCTTCTAGGGCCTTTATCAATTTAGTTTCATAGTCCACCTCATCTTTATCATCATCTAAATCACTCTATTTTATGTGAGAAACTACCTTCCTTAGCCATGAAGAAGAATTTATCTTCAGTAGGACCATCATCTTCATGATCATACTCTGAGTCACTAACTTCACTCTCATCTAATAAGCTGTAATCTTCTTTGGTGTAGATACTCTTCTTATTCTTGAAGTACTTCTTGTTTTCAAACTTTCTGAATCCCTTTTCACTTTTATCATACCTGAATGATCTATTTCCATCATCATGACCTTGATCATGCTCTTCATCATCATTCTTATTATACTTATGAGGGCGCTTATTAGCCAGTGTCCTACCTCTCCACAATTGAAGCATTTGAGGGGTAGTTTACCCTTATACTTTCCTAAACCTATTTTCAATTTCCTTGAAATAAAAGCAGTTAGTTCATCCTCATATATATCATAAATGTCATCATCGTTGGGTTTATTACCTTGGAACTTCTTGTTTGTATTAATTTTAGTCTTGAAAGTTGATGCCTTCTTAAGTGTTATATCATCATTTAATCTCATCTCATAGGAAATAAGGGTGCCATGAAATTGATCCATCTTCAACTGAGTAAGATCATGACTTTATTCTATAGCAGATACTTTTCCATCAAACTTGAGAGAGAGGGACCTTAATACCTTTTGAACTACATTAGCCTCTTTAAGGTTCTCTCCAATACCTCTGATGATGTTCACAATCTCATCAAATCTCTATAGAAAAGATGCCATATAATCTTATTCCTTCATCTTGAGACTTTCAAAATGCCTTTTTTGAGTCTACAACTTAGCAAGATTGACCTTTGAATCTCCTTCATAAATGATTTGAGTCTTATCCCAGATCTCTATAACAAATTTACAATGGATTACCTTGGTAAACTTAGTCTCTATAAGACCATAAGTGATTGCATTCATTTCCTTAGAATTATTCTCAAGCAACTTCTTATCTACAATACTAGATGGAGGAGTAGTAGGAGAAACATAACCATCCACAATAGATTTTCATACATCAAACCCTAGTGACATAATGTATGTCCTCATCCTTGTACTCCAAAAAGCATAATTAGATCCACTGAACATCAGTGCTTGCTTAGTAGTGAAACCTCCTTGCATTTGATGACTAATAATATTTTACCTTAGATCACCTTCAAGCTATCACGCCTTTACCAAAGGAACTAATCTGATACTAATTTTTGGATGTAAAATCCACTGAGTGGGGGGGGGGGGTAAATCAATGGTGGAAAATAATCCAATTTAATTTATAAACCTTTAAAACACTTTAAGATTTCAATACAACCATTTATTAATCATATGAGATGTTTATATCAATGAAAGATTAATATAATTTAAGATCATACACACAACATAAGATCTACATGGGAAATTCTCTTAGAGAATAAAACCCACTCTCAAGGCTACAAATACTTGGACTACTTGTCTTATAAGATATTACAAACTAGAGATCGGTCAAGTCCTTTAGAACATAATTTAGTGAAACAAAAGTTATATAAAGAGCACTAACCCCTAAGATGATCAAGTCCTCCTAATCACCTATTGTTCAAGTCTTTTTGATCCAAATCCTTGATCAAGTCCTTTTGACCAAAGGCCTTTAGAGAAACACCTATTTGACAAGGAAAAACTTCCCCTAAGGAAGATCAAGTCCTTTAGACCCTCCTATGAAGAAAACACATCCACCTTAGAAATAATGTCTTAAACACCTGATGATGGATCCTTAATTTTATAAATTCAACATAAAGTCCCTCTCTATCTCATACAGGGCTCTCACATATGCATGCCACAATCTCTCTCCTTCTTCACTCAAACTATCCTCATATGCACACTTAGAGCTCTTCACATATCCTAAAATATTAAGATCACTATTATGAAATCATAAATAAGACATACAATTCATACACATAGTCAAAAAACTATTCTACTCATCAACTCATCCAACAAACACACTATCTATCCTCCCTTCTTCACTTCAATGCTCACTCTACACAAACAAGCCTTGTATAAGTATAGAAACCATCACACTTCATTTCAATATTTATACAGCCTTCATTAATTATCATGTCCAAAATATTCCTTATTTTCCATAACACATGCCACCACCCTTAAGGCATATTACATAGGTCACACTTAAGAACAACTATCTTTCAAATAGGCCTAAGTCACCTTTTAGGTCCTATGATGACCCATTCAACTCTTTAACACATATTCAAGAAAAATAGGAACAAAAGAGCACTTTAAAACATATGGGCCCATGTAAAATTATTTATAGGTCCTTTTTAAGTTCTAACATCCATCATATCACTCTTTTGTAAGCCCCCAATTAACTTAAACACCTCTTTGTACACACGATCATAATGAATGAAAACATAGTCAACTTATAACCCTTTGTTCATACTGTATATGATTGGTATAAAATTTATAATTAATAAAAATGGTCCTCATGGAGTTTGAAATACACTCTAATATCGATTTCACCTTTAAACATCAAAATACCAACAAGCATAACTCAAATACACTTCTCGGGTTACTTGCAGAATATGCACGAACACATAGTCAACATTGAACCTCCATATTTTTTATTGTAACCAATTTAAAATATTCAAATATATATTTATATATTAAAATTGGATTCCTCTAAAAATTCACTTTTTACACCATGAGAAAATTCTACATATATCAAAATATATAACACAAAAATTGAGCACTAGTTTTTCCTTCACAACATTAAAACACATCTCATGAACTTCTCATGTATATATCAAAATATATATCAAAAAAAATTAAATAACCTAAAATTAATCTCATGACATCACATATTATATTAAATAATCAATATTCTTCTAATGTTAACTCATAGTGCACCACTACCCAAATGTTAAAATTTGAACAGTTGACCGCATCTCATGCAATCTTGCAATTTTGACCACATATGCACCATCAATCTCATATATGTAGGTCAGTATTTATATTTGTTAAATATTAGACATATTTAAATCATTTATCTCAATATTCATCATTTATTTGTATATTTACAAACATCCACTCACCATTATATCTTAGAAGAAGCCTAATCTTTACCTCTGCTCAATGTTAAACTTTGAACACTTGTCCTCATCTTGTTGCTTCCTAAAAACTTGGAAAAAACATGCTCTATTAATCCTTTTTTAAGGATATTTATTTTAAATTCCTTAACCAATTAATAATTTGACTCATTATACTCAACATGTATCATAGATATTTATCTATACAAATGTCTATGAGTTGTTAGATCTTCATCTGGTCCTGATCTTTAACATAATGCAAAATAGACTAAAGTAAGGGTACCATTGCTATCTTCCTGAAAGGAAAACTTTGAATATTCATAGATTTCACCCAAATAACTCTCATGTTCTTAAATTTAAACCATATAAATAAGAAAAATACTGAACAAACCCATATGACCATTTCCTCCTAAAACGTCTACATGTGTGAGATATGCTACCACCAAACTGCTTACTCGACTCTTTATTGTACTTAGATAAATAAAGTATTTGAGATAAGATTAATTTCACACCATCAATATTATATGTGATGAAACATGTATTTTTATATCTACCTTTTAAAATTTACTAAGTGTTGGAACTTAGTGCACTTTTATCTAAGGGACCAAATTTACAACTTAGTAAATTTAACTATGCTTAGTCGCATGATATGAAACTTGAAGCACGTGATCTCCTCAAATAGTATAATACAGCCATATGTTGAGAAAATATTTTAATCCTCACACATGTGAGATATTATGAAATCAAAATTCCTCCTTAGATTTTTTGCCACATTACAAATTTGGCTAAGTATGGGAAAACACCATCAAACTACTTGGGAGCCCAACTTTACACTTACATATCTTATGTTTCACTTTATCACATGACCTAAAATTTGGTGAAAATAAAATATGAGAAAATTTTATCACAACCATATCACCAAATCCACTTGAATCATCCACATGTGGCAATGGTGATGCCAGCAAACTACCTACTTAGATTTTTTGCCACTAGACCCAAAATGTCTAGATGAAAATAATGATCAAGTAGATGAAATCCACTCATGCACACAAGATATCAAATCATCCTTGACCACTGATATGACCCATTTCATATGATAAATAATTTATACTCATCCTTAATCATCTCAAACCATTCCAAAATTGAAAATCAACCAAGCATACTTTAAGCATACTAGGACAAACACATTGCACACTTTATAATTGTCACTTAGACTATCAAGGTAATTCATCCACTCACTTATACACCTCCATGAAATCATCATGAAATAATTTAAAATTATCTTGTTAGGTTGTGGAGCTAAAAGCTTCAACTGTTGCAGACATGGAGGAGGTTGCTGAGTTTCAAAAGTACCGGCGTCGGTAGTGTAACCGACGTCGGTCACATACAGTGCAAAAGGTAACTGGCATCGACAGGGAGTCAGCCGATGTTAGTCAGCACCAGGTAGACAAGGACTGATGTCGGTCACCTGTGTGTTCCAAAATTGTTCGTTGCATGAATAGTTAGTTAGTTGAATGGAGTGTTTGCATGTTAAAGGGCTAATTATAGTCTCGAGCTACGTGTCTAATTATTGTAATTAGAAGTCTATTTTTGTATGCATGGGATCCTATTTAAAGACCCATGAGGCATGTATTGTAATCAAGAAGGCAAGTAAAGCATTGAAGCAAGGAAGCAAGGTTAAGGAGATTAGCTGAAGCATTCAGGGAGGGGATAACAACTCAGGTTGTTGAGTTGGTTGTGGTTGAGCAAGAGAGAGAGGAAAGAAGTCCTTGAGGTGTGGCAAGCCTTTGAGGTGGAAGAAGAAGTGGCATCTTCTTTATTGTATTTTATTCTAAGAGTATTTAATACAAGATTGTGTATTGTCTCTCAAATTATTTGTTGTTTCAAGTTTCTAGTTACTTAATCATTCTGGTATAATTCCATGTTTAATTGCTTATAAGAAAGGTAATCAATTGTGCTTCCTTGGAGGGGTTCCTAACAGTTGGTATCAGAGCTTAGGTTGAAGGGAGCAGGTTATTGTTTGATTATAGGTCATTCACAGGGGTTTCTATTTGAGTGGGAGTATAGCAATGGCAGAAGAAAGTAAGCTACGAATGGAAAAGTTTAACAGCAAGAATTATCAACATTGGAGGATGTAGATAGAGGATTATCTATATCAAAAGGATTTGTACTTACCATTGGGTGGGGTTGCATGCAAGCCCACAGATATGAAGGATGAAGAATGGAATGTTTTTGATCAGAAGGCTCTGGGATCCATAAGGTTGAGCCTTGCATCGTCTATGATTTCCAACTTATCACAGTGTAAGACAACAGAAGAGTTGATAAAATCTTTGGCAAATTTATATGAAAAGCCCTCGGCTTCAAATAAGGTATTTCTTATGAAGCAGTTATTTACTTTGAAAATGTAGGAAGGTGGATCAGTACATACTCATCTTAGTGATTTCCATGGTTTGGTAAACCAGTTAGCTTCAGTCAATATTGTTTTTGATGATGAAGTAAAGGCTCTCTTAATTTTATGCTCTTTACTTGAAAGTTGGGATAATTTGGTTATGGTAGTAAGTAATTCTGCATGTGCTTCTAAAATCTTAAAAGTTGATGTTGTGAGTGTAATCTTGAATGAAGAAATACGCAGGAAAAGCACAGGTGAATCATCAGGGAATGCTCTAAGTGTAGAAAGTAGGGGAAGGCAAATAGAGAAGGTCAAGCAAGGGAAATCAAGGTTGAATATGGGAAGGAGATCCAAATCCAGAAATGGAAGTATCCCCTACTGGTTTTGTGGAAAGAAAGGACACACAAAGAAAGAGTGTTGGTTGAAGGATAAAGAAAATCAACATGAAGGTAATGAAGAAGCAAAAGATGCAGGTATTGTGGCACAAGATGCTCTCATACTTTCTTTGGATAGTCAGATAGAATCATGGGTTTTAGATTTTGGTTCTTCTTTTCATGCATCCCCAAACAGAGATTTGTTCCATGAGTATGTCCAGGGAGACTTTGGAGTGCTTTATTTAGGGGATGGTATGCCTTGTCAAATAGTTGGCAAAGGGAAAGTGCAGTTGAAATTGCAGATGGACAACACATGGGTGTTGAAGGAGGTTATGCATGTCCCAGTTGTGAAGTAGAGTTTGGTTTCTATTGGAAGGTTGGGTGATGAGGGATGCATAGTAACCCTCATAGTGGATTCTTGGAAGGTTACCAAGGGTGCACTTGTTTTGGTAAGAGGTAAGAAAGTAGGTACTCTTTATCTATCTACTTGTATTACTGATTCTACTTCTAGTTTATCTACTTCACCTGTAGATTCAAAGATGTGGCTTAATAGGCTTGGTCACATGAATAAGAAGGGAATGGATGTTCTTGAGACAAAGGGTACGAGTTCAGATTTAGAGGGCAGTGATTGAGTTCATTGCAGGAAAAGGAAATTTGATCCTTTTGACAAGAACAGGGAAGCCTTGGTGTTTATGGAGGAGATGAGGGACAGAGATTAGTCACAGGGGCTAAATAATTTTGAGCAAGGTAGTATGGATAGGGTTTTGATCCAAGATGAGCTCACAAATAAAGAAGTCATCACTTACAAGAATACACAGTCACTAACATTGGTCACTTGGAACTGACATTGGTCAGGCAGATACCGACATCATTCATGTGCAGACTAGTAGGGTCAGTAGAGTTAGGCAGGAGAAGTCTGACGTCAGTCAGATAGGAACTGATGTCAGTAGAGGGACACTGGCATCAGTTATGGAAATTACGTCGATAGTCAGGGTTAGTGCAAGGAACTGACATCGGTCGGTTACAAACTAGGAGATGGACGAGATCGATCACTGGAATGGATGTTGGGCAGACAACAAGCTGTCAAGGAGTCTCAAATGCCCATATGGAGGTCAGAAAGGGTATGTGAACCTCATATTCATTTTTCACCTTCTTTATTTTATTTGTTGCTTACTGATGGTCGACAACTAGGAAGATGTGAAGAGGTAATGTAGGTAGAATCCAAAAATAGTGGGAGCTTGGCATGGATGAGGAGTGTGAGTCCTTGGAGAAGAACCAAATAGGTATTTGTTGGTGGAGTTGTCAGCTGGAAGAAAGTACTGGATGAGGGATGGATTCCCAAGTTAGAGAAGAGACTGGATGGATATGTGAGATAGAAGGCCAGTGTATATGGTCTTGAGTAGGCTACAGGACAATGGAGGTTTGACCATTGTATTTATCTTTACCAGGTTGGATAATATTAGCTACATTAGCCTGTTACTGTATTGTGTTGCTTGTTGTAGGCTTACATATATAGGGAGTTACTGAGCTAAGGGTAAAGTTAGTTCAGAGGCATGTCATGAAGAATTTGGGAGCAAAAAAATTCTTTTGGCATAAGAGACATGGAAGATCACAGGTTGATTTTGTCTCCAGTGGGAGTTGTCAGAAAGTTTAGATGTGGCAGGGGACTTGGATGATAGGTATAGCATCACAGGATTTGTGGTGGTTGGTCTTCAAGAGTGATCTTGAAGAGGGATACAGAGCCAAGGGAACAAACTAGATCGTGTACAGGTATAGGTACAGTTGCAGCTGTTTATCTCCAAATGGGAGATTGTTAGGTTGTGGAGCTAAAAGCTTCAACTGTTGCAGACATGGAAGAGGTTGTTGAGTTCCAAAAGTACCAACATCAGCAGTGTAACCGATGTCGGTCACATATAGTGTAGAAGGCAACTGGCATTGGTAAGGAGTCGGTTGACGTCAGTCAGCACTAGGCAGATAAGGACTGACGTCAGTCACCTGTGTGTTCCAAAACTATTCGTTGCACGAACAGTTAGTTGAACGGAGTGTTTGCATGTTAAAGGGCTAATTATAGTCTCGAGCTACATGTCTAGTTAGTGTAATTAGAAGTCTATTTTTGTATGCATGGGATCCTATTTAAAGACCCATGAGGCATGTATTGTAATCAAGAAGGCAAGTAAAGCATTGAAGCAAGGAAGCAAGGTCAAGGAGATCAGCTGAAGCATTTAAGGAGGGGATAAAAACTCAGGTTGTTGAGTTGGTTGTGGTTGAGCAAGAGAGAGAGGGAAGAAGTCCTTGAGGTGTGGCAAGCCTTTGAGGTGGAAGAAGAAGTGGCATCTTCTTTATTGTCTTTTCTTCTAAGAGTATTTAATAAAAGATTGTGTATTGTCTCTCCAATTCTTTGTTGTTTCAAGTTTCTAGTTACTCAATCATTCTGGTATAATTCTGTGTTTAATTGCTTATAAGAAAGGTAATCAATTGTGCTTCCTTGGAGGGGTTCCTAACATATCTAATAATGGATTCATATTATCTATCTTATTTAGTTTCGACTGAAGATCTTCTTCTTGGCAATGTTCGTACTCAAATTACCATGGTAGTTCCTGAGTTGGTTATCCCTGACCCACCCTTGATAGAATGGAAGCTAATGTTGAAAGAAAATACCTGATTGGTAAGTGTGTTGGGTAATCTAATTATTTTTATTATCTCTTATCTGGGGCCTCAAAGTAATGGCACTCCATTGGTCTCCCCTCTTTCTCCCTTCCCTTTTATGTGTTAGCTTTTTCTTGGTGGAGTTTTAGAGTCCTACTGACCAAGACTTTGTGTAGATATCTAGTATATAGTTATTCAAATGTTCTAGCTCTTATTCTTGCCTTGGAACTCTTTCTTCTCTCCATATTTTACTCATCTCGATTTTATCTTTATGTGTCTCTGACTTCATTATCTCCCTCTAGTGATAAGGAATGCATATTTCATCAAATGTTTGGTGGACAAAGTTGGCTCTTTTATGAAGATTGATGTTGCCTCCTAGAACCTCTATTTAGTTAATTTTTGTGCCTACATTGACATTTATAGGATTATCTATTTTTTGGTTAAGTTTCTCTCCTCATGAGGCTCATGGATTCAACATTTTAATTATGAAGGCTTGACCTTATAATACTTCTATTGTCACCTCCTTGGTTATCACATCATTGAGTGTCCCTTCAAGACCCATCAACATCCTAAATTTATTTTGAAAAGAAAGTAAGGGGAGATTGATATGAATTTCAAGTGGTATAACCATGATAAGTTTTATCTCCCACTTTTTATCACTAGGTGGAGTTGACTGACACTATTGTGTAAGGCCTTAAGCCTTCACCCCCTGTCCCCCTCCCCCCTACATGTGGAGGATCCCCCTTCCCTACCCTAGACCAAACTCTCATAAGGTGTCACTTTTTTGGGTTTTTTTACCTCCAGGACTCTTTTCCCTCAAAGGGATTCTTTCTGGGTTCCCCCTTCTAGGCCCTCTTTGCATCATGAAAATGTTTGTGTATATTTAAATAAGAAAGGTCATAGATTAGAGATATAACTTCTTAGGGTGGAAATGCACTCTCTCATCAATAATGGTTCTCAACATACCCTAGAAGACCCTTTTTATAGAAGAGGGTATTGGGTAGTACTAACTTATGGATAAGTTATTCTGAAGTATGGGTTTTGGATCTTGGATTGGGTGTTGTTATTCTACCTCAATTCTCAGGGTTTTGTAGTTTTTATCCATTTTATTTCTACCTTCATGGTTTTATTTTCATTTTTACCTTTAGTTTATCTACTTCTCCTTTATTTATTTCTTGGTAGGTAGTTCCCTTTGTGCTTTAAAATTTTTATCTTCCTTTCTTCTTGTTGTAGGGAATGGGCCCTTGGTTGTACCCCAAGCCAGTTCATAGATCCATTTCAAAAGAGATATCCATTTCATAGCTCTAGTTTCAAAAGAGTTCACCTAATCTAATAAAAAAATATCATACATGATATTTTATCATAGTTTATTTACAAATTATCTTTCAAAATTTTTTATTTGATAGTGCATGTATTGAGTATTAGGTAATGGAATATGTAAAATCTCCATCATTTATGCTTAGAGTAAATTTTTATGCTAAAGATTCAAAAATTGGTGAATTTTAGGTATTTTTAAAATCACAACTAGATATTTACAATGTTATGATGTATAATAATTTGTAAAAAATGAATAATATTTATTATTTTTCAATTGAATAAATAAATTATTTTCAATCTTAATGTTTTTTATGGATCACTGATAATTTAGTGGACTATAATTTTTAAAAATATTTTTATTACCAAACATTCTATGGGCCCTTAGATCATACTTGAAGAAATTTTAGAATGAAAATGTTAAATTTAATTAATTTCAATAGTTATATCTAGTTAAAATGTATTAAAGATAGTTATATATATTCAAAAGTAAACACTTTTTCATCTATGTAAGTCATGACTTAGGCATTTTTCAATGACTCAAAAAGTATAAAAGGATCTAATAAATATGTAATTCAATATAAAAATAAATCAATCACTAGTGGGTGTGAATCACCTAGAATATATTAATCTAGTTACAAAATATTAAAATGTATTTTATAGCCTATAGATAAGGATAATGTGATGTTGGAACATCCAAGTTCACTTGCAATCCTACACCAGCAAAAACTATTTAGATTAAAAAAATAAGTGAAGTTGTTATGATCAAAAGTTACAACCTTGAGGAGGTTTTGAAGCCTCCTTACTTAAGTGATAGCATGGGAAAAATCATAGGTTTTGGATGACCTAAAGAATGTATTTAACCTATAGATAGGGATAACTCCCTTGATTCATCAATTAAGAACAAAAAACTAAACTACTACTTGCAAAGGAAGAGGGAGAGAGAACTAAAACTAATTTAAACTAGGGAGGTGATGCACCAAATTTGTCTCCTCCATCTGACTATTATGCACTAAGAACATGAACCATAATTGAATCTAGTTACACAACTTAAATGGGGTATCTAAACATGAGTGTTTAAAATATACCCAAATAGGATATTTACTAAAAACACATAAAACTATAAAATCCAACACTTATCTCTAATGCCTTGATACCACTATAATATCCCAAAATGGGATACTTGTTAAAACTGAATTTTATAATAAAATACCTTAAAAAATGAACCTATAACACTATAAAAGATATGATACCACTGTAATATCCCCAAATGGGAATATTTATCAAAAGACTCAAACTAAACTAATCCAACTAACACCTATGCTAAATAATCAAATATGATATAAGCTTTGATACCACTATAATTTCCCTTTTCAAGATATTTGATAAATATTGACTTAAATATAAATATTAATTCCTTAAGAACCTAAGACACTATAAAAATATATGATACTACTATAATATCCCTTTAGGATAAACAAGACCAATTTTTTATTTTTTTTGATATTAACTTATAAATGACATAATTTGAATATGCATAAGAGAGAACACCAACTATATAATTCATTCACTAACATAAATGATACATGGAAATACTAAGAATATATTAACATAGAGATATTGTAGATTAATTGCTTACACACATAACTTCTTTGCAACGCCAATGTAGTTTCTACATGAAACTGCCATAGCTAGCCAGGGAGGATCTCTCACCACCAAAACCAAAAAACCTTAGAGGGTTTTCATCCTCAAATATTTATTCACTCCAAGAATTTTCATCCTTATCAGAGGCTAATCTAAGCACAAGTTCAAACTCTGAAAAGGCAAGGGGGTTTAATGATATTCAACATTTATATTTGCAAATGGGGAGAGCTATCATTATATAGAAAATTTGAAGGGAAGAGAGAAAAGAGGGAAAATTCATGTAGAAGGAAGAATGGCACCCCACTCTAAGTGGGATAAATATTGATCCATAGTGCCTTCTTTTTCACTTGTGATAATAATTAAAAAGGAATGGAATCTAAGGAGACAAGATGAGCCACTTCTTTCATATTTGTCTTTCACCTACATATGTTTCCAATATCTACTTGTATATGTTTCTAAAATGGGCCTCAATTCACACTTTTGAGGGGGAATCATTAAAAATAATTATTTTTCATCTTCTTCCCATGTGCACACATGCTTCCAAACCTATTTTAACTTTTCCCTATATGCCAAAACATGCATCTTCCCAAGCATGATGACCCAACTATTCACCCTTGTCTTCATGTAAGCATGTGACTCATAAAAGACAAATAAGCTTGTATTTTAGTGCCCCACTTATTCAAATGCACTATATTGCATAGGATATCCTCCATGGTCCATGCCACATCATCCACAACCACCTCATTTATTACATCATTAGCTGTATCACCTACCACATCAAAATGAGTAGTGATAGTGAATAGTAACATATGAATTATAAATTGACATAATATCATCCCCTTAAATCACCTGACTTAGCATATGGAAATGAAATAGGCTAACAAAATTTTTAAAATGTCTAAAAGGAAAAAATGGACATTATAGTGTTTCACATAGAAGATATAACATAATGCATAGACTAGGGGGTGATTAAGAGGTCTCTAAAGACACTATGAATACTTACACTTTTGATCCATGCAAATTTATTTAGAGTCACTCTATATTACCTTTAAAGATAACCCATCACTTGTAAAGAGGTAAACACGACAAGGAAAAATGAGAGGAAGTACCATACTATCATGAACATTCATTAACTAACATGAACATACACTGGTTGAAAGCATAAAATAGGGATACAATTCAAATTTATTCATCTCAAAGGAAAAGTAGTGATAGTGAATAATAAAATATGAATAGTGATAGTGAATAGTAATATATGAGTAGTAACTATGAATAATAAATTGACATAATATCATCCCCTTACATCAGGTGACTTAGCATATGGAAATGAAATAGGCTAACAAAATTTTACAAATGTTTAAAAGGAAAAAATGGACATTATAGTATTTCACATAGAAGATATAACATAATGCATAGACTAGGGGGTGATCAAGAGGTCTCTAAAGAAACTATGAATAATTCCACTTTTTATCCATGCAAATTCATTTAGAGTCACTCCATATGACCTTGAAAGATAACCCATCACTTGGAAAGAGGTAAACAAGACAAGGAAAAACTAGAGGAAGTACCATACTATCATTAGCATTCATTAACTAACATGAACATAAAATAGTTGAAAGCATAAAATAGGGATACAATTCAAATTTATTCATCTCAAAGGAAAATTACAAGTGTTCATTTGGACATGGTTATGCTATATCTAGTAAAAGGATCCCCAATAATGCCAAAATCAAGCATACATATAGGAGAAGGAAGAAGAGAGAGAGATAAGTGAGGTGTCAAGAGCAAATGATGGATATTAATTAATAATGGAACAAGTTCAAATAAATAATAAAATTCCAAATTATAGTTATGAATTCCATCTTCAACAAGTGTGTGCTCCATTTGATGACAACTTGAGCAAGGTGGCATAAGAGTTATGCTTGGCTAAGTGACTCACCCTTGAGCACTTGAAACTACCTCTTGAAGTGATAATGAAATGAATAGTCATATACTTTGGGTATAAATATGTTTTAAACCTCTTTAATATCCATAATTAGTCATCTTTCCACCTTTGTTTTTTAATTTTCTTCATCATTCTCGTATTTTCTCTTTTGGAGGCTTATTATTTGTAACCCTATTTTATTATAAAACTCCTAGGTTTCATATATAAAAAAACTTATATATAAAATAAAAGTATATTTGGGTACCCATTATCCCCTTATAACATCACTAAAAATTTTAGGGCCCAACACCTAAGGCAGACCCACTTTATCAACACCTACCTGTTAGGTTGTGGAGCTAAAAGCTTCACTGTATGCAAACATGGAGGAGTTGCTGAGTGTCACAGTCACTGGCATCAGTTAGGCTAACCAACATCAGTTAGGGGTAGATAGGAAGGCAACCAACATCGACAGGAGTTGGCCGATGTCGGTCATCTCTAGGCAGACAAGGACCGACGTCGGTCGCCTGTGTGGTTCTAGAACTGCTCGTTGCACGAACAGTTAGTTTGTTGAACCAGTTGTTTGCATGTAAAGGCCATTTTTGGTCTTGAGTTGCGAGTCTAATTATTATAAATTAGAAGTCTAAGTTATTTTTTAGTATGGGATCTATTTATAGACTCATTGGCATGTATTGTAATTAGAAGGATTAAGGAAAGGAAGAGATCCTTCCAATTGTAAGAATAGTTAATCTACAGGTGGAAACAAGATCAGGGAGAAGTTCTACATGGTAAGTAAGATCATTTGAGTTGCAAGTTGTTGCAGGTTCATGGGAGATCTACTTGAAGTACTTGTGTACTGGCAGGGTTATTTCTGACTAGTTGGAGGTGAACACCAACTCTATGTTTGAGTTGTGTGTTGGGACCGTTTTTGGTAGGAGAGTGAACTATTGAGGGAAAGAGATCTATACATCTGAGAGGTGTGGAAGATTGTGGCATCTTCATTGTATTTCCTTCTAGCATGAGTATTAATACAAGATTGTGTATTGTCTCATATTTTGTGTCATTTGTGAATTCTAGTTACTTGTTAATTATGGTTTAATTCTGTGATTAGTTGCTTATACAAGGTAATCATATGTACTCTTATTAAGGAGTTGGATCCTGACAAAGAGGAATTAGAGCTTTTGGTTGGGTTACTAATAGGTTGGATTAGATCTGGTTAGTGTTTGTTGATTACAGGTCACTCACAGGGGTTTTTGTTTAAGTGGGAGTATAGCAATGGTATAAGAAAGTAAGCTACGAATGGAGAATTTTAATGGAAATAACTATCAATTATGGAGGACGCAGATTGAAAATTATTTGTATCAAAAAGATTTGTACTTACCATTGGGTGGGGTTGTATGTAAGCCCACAGATATGAAGGATGAAGAATGGGAGGTTCTTGATCGGAAGGCTCTAGGATCTATAAGGTTGAGTCTTGCATCGTCTATGATTTCCAACTTATTTCAGGCTAAGACAACAGTTGAGTTAATGGAATCTTTGGAAAATTTATATGAAAAACCCTCAGCTTCGAATAAGGTATTTCTTATGAAGCAATTATTTAATTTGCAAATGTTGGAAGGTGGATCTATTCATAGTCATCTTAGTGATTTCCATGGTTTGGTAAACCAGTTAAATTCAGTCAATATTGTTTTTGATGATGAAATTAAGGCTCTCTTAATCTTATTCTCATTACCTAAAAGTTGGGAAACTTTGGTAATGGTAGTTAGTAATACTGGGTCTACTTCAAAAATCTTAAAAGTAGATGATGTTGTGAGTGTAATATTGAATGAAGAAATTCACAAGAAAAGCACAGGTGAATCATCAAGGAATGCTTTGAGTGTTGAAAGCAGGAAAAGGCAAAGAGAGAAGATCAAGCATGGGAGATCAAGGTCAAAGATAGGCAGGAGATCCAAGTCCAGGTATGGCAGAATAACCTATTGGAAATTTGGAAAGCAAGGGCATGTAAAGAGAGATTATTGGTTGGTTGAAGATCAGCAAGAAGGAACTAAAGAAGCAGATGTTGAAGATGTTGTAGGTATTGTTGTAGGTATTGTTTCATAGGATGCTCTGATATGTTCTTTGGATAAAGTAAAATCTTGGGTTTTAGATTCTGGTGCCTCTTTCCATGCATCCCCAAATAGGGAATTTTTTCATGAGTATGTCCAGGGAGACTTTGGAGAAATTTATTTAGGGGATGGTAAGCCTTGTCAAATGGTTGGCAAAGGGAAAGTGAAGCTGAAATTGCAGACGGGCAACACATGGGTGTTGAAGGAGGTCATGCATATCCCAGTCCTGAAGTGGAATTTGATTTCTGTTGGAAAGTTGGGTGATGAGGGTTGCATAGTAACTCTCACAACGGACTCTTGGAAGGTTACCAAGGGTGCACTTGTTGTAGCAAGAGGTAAGAAAGTAGGTACGCTTTATCTATCTACTTGTATTACTAATTCTCCTTCTGGTTTATCTACTTCAGCTGTAGATTCAAAGATGTGGCTTAATAGGCTTGGTCACATGAATAAGAAGGGGATGCATGTTCTTGAGTCAAAGGGTATGCTTTCAGATTTGAAAAGCATGGATCGAGATTTCTGTAAGCAAAAGAAGAAAGTGACGTTTCTTGAGAAATCTGATGTTCATGACAAGAACAGGAAAGTCTTAGTTTTCAAGGAGAAGATGATGGACAGAGATTAGCGTAAGGGGCTAAATAATTCTGAGCAGAGCAAGGTTGATATGGATAAGGTTTTGATCTAAAAGGAGCTCGCGGGTAGAAGTCATCACTCACAAGAAAAACATAGAGACCAATGTCGGCTAGAAAACTGGCGTTGGCATCCAGACAGGGACCAATGTCAGCTATGTGCAGCTCAATGTCGGTGACTCAAGATAAATAAACACTGGTGTCAGTCAAGGGAAACTGATGTCAGTGATGAGGCAGTTGTATGGAACTGACATCGGTTAGGTGCAGACTGATATGTGACTAGCATCGGTCACTAAGACGGATTTTGGGTGGACAACAAGCTATCAAGGAGTCTCAAGCACCCATATGGAGGACTTAAAGGGTAAGTAAGCCTCAAATTCATCATTTCCCTTCTTTACACTACTTGTTGCTCACTGATGGTCAAGAACCAGGAAGTTATTAAAGAAGCAGAGCAGTTAGATCTAAGAAACAGTGGGAGCTTGGCATGGATGAAGGATGTGATTCCTTGGAGAAGAACCAAACGGGAGTTTTTTGGTGGAGTTGCCAACTGGAAGAAAGCACTAAGAGATAAATGGATGTTTAGGATAAAGAAGAGTGGGAATGGACACGTGAGATGAAAGGCTAGGTTATATGGTCTTGAGTTAGCTGCAAGACAATGGAGGTTTGACCATTGTGTTTCTCTTTACCAGGTTGGATAATATTAGCTACATTATCTTGTTATTGTATTGTGTGCTTGTTGTAGGGTTACATATACAGGGAGTTGCTGAACTAAAGGTAAAGTTAGTTTAGAGGTGTGTCATGAAGAATCTGGGAGTAGCAAGATTCTTTGGCATGAGTGTGTTCTAGGGACATGGAAGGTCACAGGTTGATTTTGTCTCCAAATGATTGTGTGAAACTGATTAGCATGTTGATGGTTGGATAGTTTTATGATCAGTGTCCTGATTCACATGATGAGGTTAAGTACATGGTATGTACTAGACCTGAGATTTCCCAAGCAGTGGGAGTTGTCAGCAAGTTTGGGGTCAATCTGGGAAAGAAGCACTGGAGGGCAATTTAGTGGATTCTCAGATATCTGAGAGGTACCAATAGTAGGTGCACATGCTATGCAGGGTCAAGTTATTTTCTACATGGGTTTGTAGATGTAGATGTGGTAGGTGATTTGGATGATAGGAGGTGCACCACAGGATTTGTGGTGGTTGGTCTTCAAGGGTGATATTAAAGAGGGATACAAAGCCAGGAAACAAACTAGATGATGTACAAGTATAGGTACAGGTGCAGCTATTTATCTCCAAGTGGGAGATTATTAGGTTGTGGAGCTAAAAGCTTCACTGTATGCAAACATGGAGGAGTTGCTGAGTGTCACAGTCACCGATGTCAGTTAGGCTAACTAACGTCAGTTAGGGGTAGACAGGAAGGCAACTGACATCAGCAGGAGTTGGCCGATGTCGGTCATCTCCATGCAGATAGGGACTGATGTCAGTTGCTTGTGTGGTTCCAGAACTACTCGTTGCACAAATAATTAGTTTTTTGAACTAGTTTTTTACATGTAAAGGCTATTTTTGGTCTTGAGTTATGAGTCTAATTATTGTAAATTAGAAGTCTAAGTTATTGTTTAGTATGGCATCTATTTATAGACTCATTGGCATGTATTGTAATTAGAAGGATTAAGGAAAGGAAGAGATCCTTCCAATTGTAAGAACAGTTGATCTATAGGTGGCAGCAAGATCAGGGAGAAGTTCTACATGGTAAGTAAGATCATTTGAGTTGCAGGTTGTTGCAAGTTCATGGGAGATCTACTTGAAGTACTTTGAGTACTTGTGTACTGGCAGGGTTATTACTGACTGGTTGGAGGTGAACACCAATTCTATGTTTGAGTTGTGTGTTGGGACCATTTTTGGTAGGAGAGTGAACTCTTGAGGGAAAGAGATCTGTACATCTGAGAGGTGTGGAAGATTGTGGCATCTTCATTGTATTTCCTTATGGCATGAATATTAATACAAGATTGTGTATTGTCTCTCATATTATGTGTCATTTGTGAATTATACTTGTTAATTCTGGTTTAATTCCGTGATTATTTGCTTATATAAGGTAATCATATGTACTCTTATTGAGGAGTTGGATCCTGACACTACCTTTCCTATTTAGGCTTTATTAGGCCTAATGCAAACCTACTATACTATAGACCATACAAATCCATATAGTACCACATAAAAATTAATATATATATATATATATATATATACTTTTTAAAAAATTAAAATAGGTATTTTTTCATATTTTCATGAAGTTTTATGGGTTAGAATTCAAATTAGGTGAGTTGTAAGATTTTCAGCCCTAGTTGGGAAAAATGCAGGCTTGAGAAGGTTGAGGGCTAAAAAAATAATTGGGAGAGTTACAAGGTGTTTAAAATAAAATAAATAAATTTTTATGGTCTTCCCCACCTTCTTGAAACTCTTCTAATAATTATTTTTTCATGACCAATCTCCATGAGCCTCCACCATGCTAATTTCCACAACTTTATGTGCAAAAATGATTATTAAGCATGGATTTAGGTGTTTTTGTAATTTTTTTCCATCATAAAAACATTATAAAAACATAATAATTATTATTATGTCTCTGCCTACACTCCTCTATCATTTTAAATTCTAAAAACCAAGACAAACATTGCACATTTTCTTCAAAACTTGAAAATGGGCCTAGAAAAAAGCTCTTTAGCAGGCTTGAAAGGTTTAGTCTAAGTTTGATGTTTGTTATGAATAAAAAGGTGTATTTAATTAATTTATATTGATTATTTAATCTCACATAGGAATTTACATCATATCTTCAAATATTTCACCCTTCATTTTCATCTTCAAATGATTGATTCGTCCAAGGTTTTGCTCTCTTAGGTTAGAGAGTGTGGACCTACAAGTTTCTGGACTTATAGGTACACATTATCTATATTTTAAGCCCTTAATGATATTATTTTATGTCATTAAAGAATTTTATATTATCTTATAACCTTATTTAATAATTTTTAATGTGAAAATCTTCTTGAAACATCTCAAATTGTCCTCAAACACCTAATTTTACTTGCAAAATGCTAGATTGCTCCTCTTTAGGTTTGTACCCTGTTGCTGCACTTAAATAGTGTTTTGAAGAATTTTACCTATTTATGTATAATATATAATGGTCTCAAAATTCCACCTTGAATTTTTTCAATGTAAATGACACCTTTACTACTTCTCAAGACCTCCAAAGTGTTGCTCATGAGACTTTCCTTCTTGTCTTAGAGGTTGTAGGCGAACATTTTAGTAAAAAGAACTATAAAAAAGTATTAGTTTTGTTTAGTAAATTGTTTCAAAAATTTAAGGATCTTATATAAATTGTAAAATCCTTATATTGCCTTTTATAACCTTAAAAAGTGAAAGAAATCCCCTTTTTAGACCTGTAATATTGCCTTAGAAAAAGGAACTTGCAAATTGTCACCTACAACTTTATTATATGAAGGTCTAGAGAGAGTTTGGAGGTTGATTGTATGGTATTTTAAGGATATTTATTGTTATTTTAATGGTCCCCAAATCTTTTAGGCCTTTTTTAATTTCACATTTGATACCAAGTGCCCATTGTCTCATCTTACCATATGCAAGTCTGTAGGTGTCATTTTAGGTCTTTTCTCAAGTGGTTTTAGTCTCTTATATTTTCACAAGGGTATAATAACACTTGGAAATATTATTAATCTATTATTTCACTTATAATTTTACTTCAAAACCTTTTTCTTAATCAATAAAAAGTACATTACTCTTGCTTTCTTACAAGCAGACCTGGAGGTATTCTTTGAGACTTTTCTTGACCATTCTAGTGCATTATGTGATTATTATCACATTAAAACATTATAAAACCTTATTATAAAGTATAACACAACCTATTAGACTATTTAAACTAATATTCACTTTTAAATTTGCTATTGTATCATGTTAACATATAGGCAAACCTATAGGTGACTGCACCTTCTCATTAGAAGGATGCCATAATGAACTGGGTAAAGCAGGTCACTTTATACGATGAATGTAAGTTGAGGAAGGATATAAAATAAGTGGGAAGTTTTGGGAATACAATTATGGAGATTAAAAGTGCCTTAAAGTTTTTTTTAATCTTTCCATGTCCTCAAGAAGGTCTATCTTAGACTGTAACCTATAGCAACCCTTTTGAATGCATGATCTTCTATCTCCCCTCACGGTTTTGGCTCATTATATTCTTGGAGATAGTTATAATGTTATTATATTAGGATTATATATTTATATATTTTTCATTTATATCAATTGAAGTGATGAAAAAATCAAACTAATAAGAACCTTGTTTTTCACCTTCAAGCATAAAACACTATATTTATGTCCTTTTGGCTCCTCACACATGTCAATAATTATGGAAGATGATTTAATAAGGTTATTAAGACCCTTTAGGATATTAAAAAACCAAAAAAATTCATCCATTACCCTTTGACTCACTAAAATCAATAAAAAAACCCTGTCTATGGGGTTTTAGAAATGTTTTCAACTACTTAACTTATTAACATTTGTTCATAAAGATCAACTATTAAATACTAAAATTAATGCCTATAATTTCAAGGGAATAAGGGTCCCTATCAATCCCCAATATCATTGGTTCCAACTCTTCTTCTTCTTCCTATAATGAACACCTAAAAATTTCCTTCAAATCTTGCAAAGGGGTCAATGGAAGAACTAAAACATTTTTTGCATTCTTATAAAAAAAAATTATTTGACCCTAAAAACCTCTAAGAAACCTGACCCCATCCATTTTTTACTTATAAAAACCACCTCCATGTTGAGAAAATTATTTGCAAGCCTTTTACAAGTGTGTTTCTACGTTATATTTCTTCTTGATCTTTGAAGGGTCCCACCACTCCTTGCACATTGAAATGACCTAGGTGAACATGTGAAAGGCATAAATAACTTTTAAAAATATTATAAATCCATTAGATGCCCCAAAATTCACTTGATTCTTCATATTTAAAAAAGTAATGTTACGTTAATTTATCCAAATTTACCTTAACCTTTGCTAAACATGAAACAAAAATATTTTAACCTTGGCATAATTTGTCTCTAGAAGGTCACTTTCACCACCAAATATTATATCACTTTGGAGGTAAATATGTTAATTCTCCACCATGGGTCAACATACCATGACCTTTATAAAGTAACCTTAACTTTATCAAACTTACCTTCATCTATCCAAAACTCAAATAAGACCTTCATGAAAGAGAAAATGAAAAGATTAAGGGAATGACTCACTCTTCTATATCATGCGATAGAACTTAATATGACAAGAAATTGAAAATACATCCTTAATATGACTAATTTTGACCAATTTTGACTAATAGACCTAGACCAAGACTCTCAAAGGACACTAACAAGGTTAAATAAGTCTAGAAGCAAATTTTTAAATTATCCTCACTCATGGTAACTAATTTTGGATAACATATTTGGTGACCTCCTAGGATTGCATGCTTGTTATGCATCTAAACTGGTTTCCTAGTCCATTCATTGGGATATAGATTCATCTTAGGTCAACAAAAAACATGACTTGGCATTGACACTTGACTACAAAATTCATGAGAATAATGAAATATCTTATTGCCTTCACCAACACACACATAACAAGGTAAAAAGACTAAACATTTTACTAAAAAGCACTTATAAGAAAGAAAAGATAATAAATAACTAATATACCCTATACTAACCTACTCTAACAATTTGGGACAACCCTAAACCAAACCATTAATTGGTAGAGAAAAGTAGCTACCTTTCTTCACCAAATGCATGGGACTAGAAATATTGATGGAAACCATGAAAGAATAGAATGGGGGAAACTATATTCAGGTCTTCTTAGCATCTTATTATTATTTAAAATCAACCTTTTACAACTCCTATACCTTTCTTGAAATATAAGTGATTAGGGGTATATGCTAGGACTAATATTGAACATGTTTAAGATCATATTCATGTTCTGAAATGAACATGATAGGAAATGACACAGCCATATTAGTTTCCACCTAAGATAAGTAGATGATCGGACACACTCTTATAGTGGTAAAATCCTAATCAACCTTCACCACATGACAAACCTTTTCCTCTTTAAGAGCTGGTGGATCAAACTAAATATATTGACATGTTTCTTAAAAAGTGTTTGTAGAATTGGATTCAAGAGGTGAAGCTCCTTACTCTATAAAAGGTTGAGTCTAATGGAAATTTATCTTATCTTACAAGAGTTATAATGTGCCTTAAAATGAATAAATAAGTTGATATCCTCCCTTAAAAACATCAAATAAGTCAAAATGTAAAAGAAGTGGCCTCTTTGAGTGACAAGCTTGGAGAGATGCCATCTTCTTACTTATTGGTTTGCTTGAAAAATCTACCTTTATCAATCTAAATCAGACCATAACCTCCCTATAGAATAGTATAACCTACTCTTAGGAGTTCAAACAAGTCCTCCAACTAAACTTCACTTGGTTCTAACTCATCTATACTTTCTTATATCTTGATATGAGCTGATATAGAGGTAATCACAACAAAATTTGAGAAGGAACTAGAGTTTTTACCTCTTTGATCATGTTCTTAGGGATAAAAATTATCTTTATCCACTCATAATTAATATTTATTAGATATTTATTCTACTACAATGACCTGATTATAATCTTATTAACATTGAGTAAAAACATCTCTTTCAAGGTCTACTATCACTTGATCAATTTGTACTCCATCAAGGTCACCTTTATCTTCAGCTTTGAAGGCTGATTTTATTCTATCCTCACTAATAATTATTCCAATGATGACCTATTTTCATCATATTCACATTGAGCACTCTCTTCATAACCTTCTTGAGGCTCACTTATAACTTCAATTTGACTTTATTCATTGGCCTCCCATAGAACATGTTCTTCCTCAATGATGGGTTTTTCAAACTCAAAAACAAGATTTAAACCTTTGGGATACATGAACTTATCATTATTTTCATTCCATTCACCAATAAATCCCTCAAACCTTGATATTATTTAGTATTCCACCTTCTCAACAAGGACTTCCTTCTTCATTTTAATTCTTTCTTAAATTGACCTCCATGATGGGAAAGTTTTAGGTTCTTCAACCTTATCAATCAGGAATTATTTCTTTCTTTGGATTCCTTCTTGGGTTTAGCTCCATAATGGGAAGGTTTAAGTTTTTTGAGGAGGGATGGGTGGGGATTTAATAGGCAAAGGTTCCTCATTGGCCTTAATTTCCCAAACTAAAATTTTTCCATTTTGTTTATCCCATGACTTCACCACTTGATTCTAACTTAGAAACATAAAGGACCTTTTGGGGGGTTCTTTAGGAAGGGGAAGAGAGTTTTATGCCAAGATATCCTCATTATTTTCCCTCCAAGTAGAAATCAAACACTTCAATTCTAATTTATCTTGGTATTCAAACCTCTCAATAAGAACATCTTTCCTCATTTGAATGGTTTACTGGATTGACCTACATGATGGAAAAATTTTACTTTATTAAACCTTATTAACAAGGACTTATTTATTACTTTCAACATTTTCTTGGATTTACCTCCATGATGTAAAGTCTTGAGGAATGAGTGAAAAACTTGGGAGGATTTGAAAATCACTTGATTTAGTATTTTGAGAGAGAATGGGTGGATCAAAAGAGGGCTAATATGGATTAAGAGTAGACACATGAGGCTAATGTCACTAAACTTATTTCCTTTCATGAACCACTAACTTGTCCTCTATTCACTAAATTAGACCACCTATATCCAACATATCACTAGTTATTCTTTATTGGTTTTCTCTCTCAATAGGTACCCTATTACTCATAACCAATTGCAATGAGTCCCTCATATTTTTAATGAGATGAATAGGGTCACTTAGATCATAGTCCCTTTTTCTATCAAGATCTATCACATGCCTTTCATAGGCCACAAGAGTTTATTTAAATCTTGAAATAGACTAATTAGAAATGTAACTATGTTCACTAGGGGAAGCATGGTCTTAACAATCCTGGTTAGAGGAATGAATAGGCTACCAAAGAGGTTATGTTGGGGTAGGATGTGGCATATAGGATTGATGTTGAATAAGGGAGAAATAATAACACTCTTGATAGAAAGGCTGGTATGGCTCAACATAGGGTTAATATAACTCATTATTCTATTAATAAAGATAAACATGTTATTGGTAAGGATAAACATAGGTTTGATATGGCTCACCAACTTGAGTAAAATAGAAATCCATGCCAAACTTAGCCATGAAACCTCATAATAAAAGTAAAATAGAAAAATCACTATCTTAAAATAATACTTGGGCTATGAAAACCAAATTAATAAACTTGGATTCACCATTGGTGATTATGTTTATGCCTCCAAAGGATGGTGCATTAAAGAAAAACACCAATAAATCTTCAATAGATGAAATCTCTTGTCCCACCAAGTGTGATAAAAAATTTGTCATCAAAATTTTCACCCTTGAGGAGGTTTTTCAAGCCTTCTCACTTAAGTTATAGCATGGGAACAATCCTAAGTTGTGGGTGACTTAAAGAATAGATTAAACCTCTATATATGGCTAGCTCCCTTGATGCATCACTTAAGAACTAAAAACTAAGCTACTAATTACAAGGGAAAAGGGAAAGATAACTAAAACTAAACTAAATTATGGAGGTATTTCACCAAATTTTACTCCTCTACTACTGGTTATATAATAATAACATGAACCATAACTAAATCTAATTTCACAACTTAAATTGGGTCTCCAAACATGAGTGTTTCACATAGAGGATATAACATAATACATAAACTAAGGGGGTGATCAAGAGGTCTCAAAATACACTAATGAATTATTCCACTTTTGATCCATTTAAAGGTATTTATATTCACTCAATATGAACCTCAAAGATAACTCATCACTTACAAAGAGGTAAACATCACAAGGACAAATGAGAGGAAGTAACATACTATCACTAGCATTCATTAACTAACATAAACATACACTAGTTTTAAACATAAAAAAGGCTATAAATCAACTTTATTCATCTCAGAGGCAAATTACAAATGTTCATTTAGATAGGGATACACCATATCTAGTAAAAGGATCTATAACAATACCAAAATTAGGCATATATATAAGAGAAGGAAGAAGAGAGAGAGAAGTGAGGTGTCAAGAGCCAATGATGGCTATGATGAAATCATCAAAAATTTTACAATAAATAATAAAATTTTAAATGATAGTTATGAAGTCCCTCTTCAAAAAGTGTGTGCTCTATTTGATGACAACATGAGCAAGGTGGCATAGGAGTTATGCTTGGCTTAGTGACTCGCTATTGAGCACTTGAAACTACCTATTAAAGTGATAATAAAGTGACTAGCCATCTCCTTGGGGTATAAATACATTGGAAACATGTGGAACATCCACAATCAATCATCTCTTCACCTCTATTCTATAATTTTCTTCATCATTCTGACATTTTCTCTTTTAGAAGCCTATTCCTTATAGACCTATTTTGGTAAAAATATCCTCAATTTCATAGATACATAAAATTAATTGATAAAATAAAAGAATATTTTTTTACCCATTATCCCCTTATATATTAACCAAAAAATTTTGGGCCAAACACCCAAGGCAGATCCACTTTCTCAACACCCACCTTTTTGAAGTAAGCCTAATACAAGCCTATGTTAAAGGTACAATCACTGAGAAGGGGAGGGGTGAATTAGTGATACTAGATAATCCAAATTCAATTTAAATCCTTTAGACTCTTAATAAATTATCACAAGAATTCATGAAGCATACACATCATTCATAGTAATGAATAAGAGAAAAAATGTAAGATTAAGCACATAACAAATGACATATGTGGGAAACCCTCTTGGGGGAGAAAAAAAATAAAACCTATAATTTAAATACTATATTATAGTAACAAGAACCAATTTATACCAACTAAAACTAATCAAGGAACACCATCCCTTATTTAGTGAGACTACAATCCCAAAAGGTGCTACAACACTAGTCTAACTGAGTAAGCACAACAACTAGACTTCTAGCAAGCTTCACCTTGCAAGGAGGTTACAACCCCATAAATTTTGAGTATAAAAAGCAACAACTATAAACACAACATCTAATGAACACTTATTGATTTCCAATATGATGGAGATATAAAGTATATCATCTCTCTTCAACTCTACACACTCAAAGCATCTAAAACATCCTTTTTGGATCACCCTAGACTTCTTCGCTCATCCTCAACTTAAAATATCAGTATTATGACATAAAAAAATGACCCATATGTCATACATATAGTCCTAAATATTATCTACTCATCAAATAATCTATTTTTCACTCTCCCCTCCTTCGCTCCATAAATCTCACATACACACACCTCTTACAAGTCTAAAAACTACTACATTTAGTTTCACTATTTATAGAGCATTCATGATCCTCACCATCTTGGTCGGCCAAAAATCATACATTAACCCTTAAGGAATATATAAAATTGAGGCACACCTTAATACCATCCCCATAGGTTGGCCATAGCATCCATGGGTCACCCTTAAGCATCTACATCTTTTAGTTAGGCCCTTATAGCCCTTATAGGTCTCATGGAGACCTATTTACCCATTTATCACTTCATCAAGAGCATATGACAACTTTAAATTTCATATTTCCACTCCATATGACCCATTATACATCTTAAAATGATCATAGTCATCTATACTCACCTTTATGTATTATCAAATAATGACCTTGTATACTGAAACACCATAAATGAACACAAAGTCAGCTTTTTAAGCATTGTTCATACTCAAGATAGATTGATCACAACTAAAAAATAAATATATACTATCCTCATGGAGTCTAAAACATACTCTAATATCTATATCACCTTTAAACATTGAGATACCAACAAGCATAGCTCAATTATCCTTCTTGGGTTACTTGCAGAGCAAACATAAAAACATAGTCAACTTTGAACCTTCATAACTTTGATTGTACACATTTTCAAACATTAATATATATATTTATATATTTAATTTGGATTCCTCTACAAATTTTGTTTTTACACCATGAGTAAATTCTACCTATATCAAAAGATATGAACCAAAAACCAGACATTGGTCTTTCCTTTGTTAAATTCACATATTTGAATTCAAACGGTCAAAATTAGAATTTGGTCACTTAAAATGCATCTCATGCCACTGAATAATATATTAAATATTCATCATCTATATTATTTTAACTTTAACTCATAGTACACCACCACCCAAATTTTAAACTTCAAATAGTTGACCTCATCTCATGTAATCTTGCTATCTTGACCACATATGCACCATTGATCTCCTATACATAGCTCGGTCTTTATCTGTGTCAAAAATTAGACACATTTAATAGTATCTCTCAATAAACATAGTTGATATGTATATGTATGAACATACTTTCAACATTATATCTTAGAAGAACCTTGATCTTTACCTCTACTCAATGTTAAACTTTGAACACTTCTCCTCATCTCATTACTTCCTGTCACCTTGGAAAAAACATGCTCTATTGATCCTTTTGTAAGGAGATAAATATTTAAATTCATTAACCAATGAAAACATTGACTCATTTGACTCAACATGCACCATAAATCTTCACTATATGATCATCTATGAGCCCTTATATCTCCATCTCATCCTAATCTTTGATATCAAGTAAAATAGACTAAGTATGGGGACCATTATTATCTTCCTGGAAGGCCAACTTTGCATAGTCATATATTTTACCCCTCTCACTTGTATGTTCTCAATTTTGAACCATATAAACTAGGAAAAATATTTAATAAACCCATATGACCTTTTCTTCCTAAAATAACCATGTGTGTGAGATATGCCATCACCAAACTGCTTACTCAGCTCTTTCTTGTACTTAGAAAAATAACGTATTTGAAATTAGATTCATTTCATGTCATCGATCTTTGATGTGATCAAATGAATAACATTATATATACCTTTTAAAATTGACTAAATGTTGAAACTTTATGCAGTTTTATCTAATGGACCAAATTTGCACCTTAGTAATTTTGGCTATGCTTAGCCACCTAATCTAAAACTTAAACCATGTGATCTCCTCATATAGGAGAATCCATCCATATATATATCATATCCTATAACACTCACACTTATGAAATATGATGACATCAAAATTCCACCTCATATTTCTCTATTATAGACCCATTTATGCATAAATAAACAAAATTAAGAATCAAATGAATTCCACTCATGCACACAAGCTTTCCAATAATCCTTGACTGATAATATGACCCCTTTCACATTATCAATACTTTAAACTCATCCCTAATCATCTCAAACCATGAAAAAACTAAATAAAAACCAAGCATACTTCAATCATACTAGGACAAACATATTACGCACTTTGTCATTTTCACTTAGAATATCAAGACACTTCATCCAATCACTTGAACACTTCAATTACATAATTTACAGCTCTCTAATAATCTTCCCCTTTATCATTGATGTCAACACCCATCATATAATAATATACAACTCACGTTCCTTCTCTTTCTTCAAGCACTCTCATGATAGGAACTTTCTCCAAATTTGACATAATGACAAAGTGGGAACCAACTAATCCTAAAGACCTAAAAAGAATAAAAATAGGAGAAGACCATCTTATGAATATAGTGAAAAATCCCCCTTACCTTGAGCCTACCTCTTCTTGTCTTGACAACATCCTTCTTGCTTCATGCCAACATTCTTCTTCAACCAAACACTACAAATAATGAATAAAGAACCCAAAAAATACTAAAATATGATTTAACTCATAAATAAACATTTGAAGATTTTCCCTAAGATCTCTAAGCCATTTC
This sequence comes from Torreya grandis, assembly GCA_037957365.1. Lineage (NCBI taxonomy): Eukaryota > Viridiplantae > Streptophyta > Pinopsida > Cupressales > Taxaceae > Torreya > Torreya grandis. Next base: position 811,182 of record JARHVA010006567.1, on the reverse strand, counting down.
ACCTCTAGGGCATCTTCAGATCTCTATACACCATGAAGAATCACCACATAGGCCAAGCTACCTCAAGAACCACCAACATAACTTCATGCCACTCACCAAATAGGAAACATGTTCTAAACCAACCTAGGAAATAACCTTGAAACATACATACCTTTCTCTTTTGTAGAAACTAAGAAAAAATTAGTCTTCTTCACACTAGGTCTGTCTATTCTCCTTGTAGCCCTACCTAGAACTTGTAGAGACTACAAATTTATGTAGACATAACTTCAAGATCTGAAACTTCATATTTGGATCACTCTTATATACCCCATCAATCACACCAACTTGAATCACTTATCTCATCCTCTGAAACATACTTCCTTCACAAACCTACTAGCCAATTAAGCCTCTAATTTGACAAAAAACTTGAATAACTTGAAATCCAAAAACTTTCAAATCTTTGTGAAGATTTATTTGAATAAAAATTTATCCATTTCAATATATTAAGAATCCTCATATCTCAACACATATGGCAAACCAATTTTCTATCAAAGCCCAAAACCCTAGAATTTTAAAACAAAAAAGGTCAACAAACCTCCTTTTGGTCAACACACATGTCTGAAACTTATTGCACACATGGAGATACCCATCACACACTTCTAGACCAATATTTGAGATTCCAAACCTTTTGGAACCCATACATCCTATATCCCATTTTAGTCCTTCTTGCTCTTAAATAAAAACTAAGAAAACTAAGAGTACTAAAAAATATTTAATTGGCATAAACATGACCATTAAGATATAAAAATACCTAGAACACATCACAAAGAAGTGTACATACCTTTTTAAGCATAAAAATATTTTTGAGATTGCATCAATCTCATTAGGCTACTTGGAAACACCCATTCTAACCCTACAGACACTGCATACATAACAACACATTCTTTTCCACTGAAATGAGTCTCTTAAGAAGCATAGAAAGAGACACCCTACTGCACATTGTCCTAGAACAGTGTGAATCTAGGAGTTTCCCAGAACTCCTCATATTACTTTTCCTCCTTGATCATATGATACTTGTTATTCTTCTTATTCTTAGGCTTAAGAGAAACAACATTCTCAACCACTATAACATTCTCCTTCTCTTCTAAAATTGAATTGAAAATACATGGAGACAATAAAGATTCATGACATACCTTTTTATCTAAAGAATCTTCTTTGTAGTTTATAACCTCATCACTAAGAACAAACAACTATTTTTATTTTCATGATACATGATCAATAATGGTAGGATGCTCACTTGGATCTATACACATCTAATAACTAGCCTCAACTAGTACCTTAGTCTTCTTCTTAAACTTGGTCTCTTCATTCACAATATGAGTAGACAATGAGATCCATTGACACTCCTCAAATTTTGAAGAATTCTCCACCATAAAAAATAGATTACTTATACTTGTACACTCATCATGACTCATACTTACCACCTTTGGTTTCCATGAGTTAACTTTCCTTCTTCCTTCCACTCTAGGATCCTAATTGAACTCATTTTGACTGGATGACATTTGCTTGCAAAATCTAGCAATATGACTAATCTTCTCACAATTATATCAAACCATTATTTTTGAATTAAACTCAAATTTACCTACCTAATATGGATAATATAGTTCAATGTGTCCTATTTCATAATAATTGAAATAAACTTTCTTTTTTTGAAGAAGACTCACCTTGCCTTACCTTATTTAGATAATGCTTATCGAAGTGTACCTCATCAAGATAGTTGAAGCACTTAACTTTGTTCACACCTTTTGAATGATGACCATAATCATAGTTCCATGAAAACTCATTTATAATAGGTCTCTTGCATTCTCTATCTCTATTCCCAAATTAATTACTTGTGTAATAGTAACCATTGAAACTTACATACCTCATAGCATTTGGCTGGATGATTTAATTTGTCTTCATTTTTCCAATGCATTCATTCCTTGTCTGATGATTTATCTTCAAATTATGATTATCCTTATTCACATTAGTCTTCATCTTGTCTTGAGTTACATTATCTAGTTCTTCTTTGTATCCAAGACTAGTTCTATCAGTTGCATGCTTTTGATCATTCAAAATATTGTCTAGATCACTTGAGATATTTTCAAATATCATAAATGACTTCACCTTACTAGATGTCTTATCTAGGTCAAATTTTAATGACTCATTTAAATTACATACCTTGAACATTCATCTTATTTAGCTTTCAGGCTTGTAGATAGTATTTCCAATTGACAACTAAGATGCTTGACCATACCTTCATGCTCCTTGTTGTCTTTATTCATTATTTATTCATACACACTAATTTTCTCCTCATAAACTTTGATTTGAGACTTCATATTCTTATTAATCTTATTCTTATTCTTAATATTTAGTTCTTCGTGATCATTTTTCAATGCAATCTCATAGTCCACCTCATCTTCATCATCATCTGAATCACTCCAAGTCGACTCATTTCGATGTGAGCAACCTCCTTCCTCAGCCATGAATAGGGATTCATCTTCAATAAGACCATCATATTCATGATCACACTTCGAGTCACTATCTTCAGTCTCATCTAATGAGCTATAGTATTTATTGGTGTAGAGACTCTTCTTGTTCTTGAAGAACTTATTCTTGTTATCATACTTTCTAAAACTCATCTTCATCTTATCAGACATGTATTTCTTCTTGTCTTCATTTTGGTCTTCATCATGCTCTTCATTTTCAATCTTATTATGTTTATGAGGTAACTTGTTATAAAAATGTCCTATCTCACCATAATTGAATAATTTGAAGGGTAGATTACCCTTACACTTTCCTGACCCTATTTTTAATTTCCTTGTAAATAAAGTAATTAGTTCATCTTCATTAATATCAAATGTGTCTTCCTATTTGGGTTTATTACTTTGGAATTTATTCTTTAGATTAATTTATATATTGAATTCTACTTCCTTCTGTGGTGGTATATCATTCTTCCTCATCTCATAGGTAGTAAGGATGTCATATAATTCATCCAACTTCAGCTGAGTAAGATCATGACTTTCTTCTATAATAAATACTTTAGAATCAAACTTGAGAGAGAGAGAGAGAGACCTTAATACATTTTGAACTATAGTATATACTTCAAGGTTCTCTCCAAGACATTTTATGATGTTCAAAATCTCATCAAATATTTATATAAAATATGCCTTAGAATCTTATTCCTTCATCTTAAGACTCTCAAATTGTCTTGGGTGAGTCTATAACTTTGCCAACTTAAATTTTGAATATCCTTCATAAATAGTCTTGAATTTATCCCACATTTACTTGGAAGATGTATAATGAATTACCTTAGTGTATTTAGTCTCTAAAATACCATAATTTATAGCATTCATTAACTTAGAATTGTTCTCAAACAACTTCTTATCTATAACACTAGATATATGAGTCGTAGGAGCAACATAACCATCTAAAATAGATTTCCGTACATCAAAACCTAGAGACATAATGTACATCCTCATCCTTGTAATACAAAAAGCATAATTGGATCCATTGAACATTGGTGCTTGTTTAATAGATAAACCTCCTTGCATTTGATGACTACCCATATTATACTTGAGATCACCTTCAAGTTTTCAAACCTTTACTAAAGGACCTACTCTGATACCAATTATTAAAGGTATAATCACTAAGATGGGGGGGTAGGGTGAATCAGTGAATCCAAATAATCCAACTTCAATTTAAATCCTTTTAAACTCGTAATCAATTATTATAATCATTCATGAAGCATAAACATCATTCATAGCAATAAACAAGAGAAATAATGCAAGATCAAACACATAACACATGCCATATGTGGGAAAGCCTCTTGGTAGAGAAAACCCACTGGAACCTATAATTAGACTACTGTTCAATAATAATAAGAACTAATTTATACTAGCTACAACTAATTAAGAAACTACCATCCATTATTTAGTGAGACTATAACCACATAAGGTATTATAACACCTATTTAACTAAGTAACCATAACAACTAGACTTTTAGAAATATTCACTTTGAAAGGAGGATATAACCCCCTAGATGTTGAATAGTGATAATAACACATATAAACATAACATCTCTTGAGCACTAATTTTTTACCAATCTGATGGAGATATAAAGTATATCATCTCTCTTCAACTCTGCACACTTAAAGCATCCAAAACATCCTTTTTGGATCACCTTAGACCTCTTTTCTCATCCTCAACCTATAATTTCACTATTCTAACATTAGTAACATGACCCATAGGTCATACACATAGTCCTCAATCCTATCTACTAATTAAATCATTTATTTAGAGTTCTTCCTCTCCTTTGCTCCACAACTCTCACATACACACACCTCAAGCAAGTCTAGAAACCATCACATTTGGTTTCACTATTTATAGAGAATTCATGATCATCACCATCATGGTCAAAAATAATCATGCCTTAACTCTTAAGGAATTTATCACATTGAGACACACCTCAATACCATCCACATAGATCGTCCATAACATCCATGGATCACCCTTAAGCAACTATACCTTTCAATTAGGCCCTTGCAACCATTATAGGTCTCATAGAGACCTATTCACCCATTTATAACTTCATAAAGGACACAAGACCACTTTTAGTTACATATTTCCACTCCACATGACCCCTTTGACATTCTCAAATGATCACAATCATCTCTACTCACCTCTATGTATGCTCAAACAATGACCTTGTACATAGGAACACCATAAATGAATACACAATCAACTTCTTAAGCATTTTTCATACTCAATATAGATTGATCACACCTATAAAATACATACATATTATCCTCTTGTAATCTACAACATACTCTAATAGTTATCTCACCTATAAACATTAAGATACCAACAAGCATAGCTTAATTACCCTCCTTAGGTTACTTGCAGACTAAACATGAAAACATAGTCAAATTTGAACCTTCATAACTTTGACTGACAATTTTGATATTCACCTTTGAATCCTATAATTTTTTTTTACAACATGAGCAAATTATACCTATATCAAAATATATGGCCCAAAAACTAGACACTAGTCTTTCTTTTGTTAAATTCAAATATTTGAATTCAAATGGTCACAATTAAACTTTAGTCACTTAAAATGCATCTTCTTACCTTTTATCTTAGATTAAATAGACACCATCAATATTATTTAAACTTTAATTCATATTTCACCACTACCTAAATGTTAAAATTCAAATAGTTGACCTCATCTCGTGCAATCTTGCAATCTAGACCACATACACACCATCGATGTCATGTACATAGCTCAGTCTTTATTTGTGCTAAACATTGGACACATTGAAATCATCTCTCTCAATATGCACCATTGATCTATATATGTATGACCATATGCTCAACATTAGATCTTATAAGATGCTTGATCTTTAACTCTGCTCAATGTTAAACTTCAAACACGTGTCCTCATCTCGTTGCTTCTTGACACCTTAGAAAAAACACACTCCATTTGTCCTTTTGTAATTAGATTTATCATTAAATTCATTAAATAATGAATAATTTAACTCATTTTATTTAACACACACCATATATATTCACTGTATGATCACCTATGAACCATTAGATCTCCATCTGGTCCTTATCTTTAACATTGAGCAAAATAGACTAAGTATGGGGATCATTTTTATCTACCTAGAAGGCCAAATTTTCACAATTATATATTTTACCTCACTCACTCATATTTTATAAAATTTAAACCATATAAACTAGGCAAAATACTGAACAAACCCATATGACCATTTATTCTTAAAACAACCATGCATGTAAGATATGGCATCACCAAACTACTTACTCGACTCCTTTTTGTACATAAATAAACAACATATTTTGCCTTAGGTTCATTTTTCACCATTTATCTTCAATGCAATTAAATGTAGCCAAAATTACTAAAGTGCAAATTGTCACCTACAAATTCATTGTATGAAGGTCCAAAGAGACTCTAAAGGTTTATTGGATGGTATTTTTAGGATATTATGTGTTATTTTAATGTTCCACAAATATTTTATGCCATTTTTAATTTCAAATTTAACACCAAGTGCCCATTTTCTCATCTTACCATATGCAAGTTTGTAAGTGTCTTTTTAGGTCTTTTCTCAAGTGATTTTAGTCTCTTATATTTTCATAGGGGTATAATAACACTTAAAAATATTATTAATCTATCATTTAACTTATAATTTGACCTAAAAACCTTATACCCAATCACCCAAAAGCAGTCTACCCTTGCTTTCTCATAGGCAGACTTGGAGGTGTTCTTTGAGACATTTCTTGACCATTTTAGTGTAATATGTTTTTATTATTGAATTACAGCCTTCTAAACCCTTATTATGAGATCTAAAATAACCTTTAATACTATTCAAACTAATATTCACTTGAAAAATTGATATTGGATCCTCTTAACCTACATGTAGACTTGTAGGTGACTATACCTTCTCATTAGAAGCATACCACAATGAGATGGCTTAAGGAGACCACTTTTTATGGTGATTTTCAGTTGATGAATGATATAAAATAAGTTTTAATATTTTTTAATAACATTATATATCTTCCTAATACATTAAAAACCTTTTTTTTATCTCTCCATCGCCTCAAGAAGGTTTGCCTTAGACTGTAACCTATAACAACCCTTTTGAATGCATGATATTTTCTCTCCCCTCATGGTTTTGGATCAGTTTATTATTTGATATGGTTTTAAAATTATTATAGGAGTGATATATTTATATAAGTTTCCTGCAGATCACTTTAAGTGAGTAAACACTGAAACTAATAAGAACCCTGCCTGTCACCTTTAAGAAGCATAAAACACTACATTTTTTTCCTTTTGGTTGATCACACATATCAATAATGATGGAATATGATGTGATAATTATATTAATACCATTTATTATCTAAAAAAAAAAAAAAAAATCATCCATTATCCTTCAACTCACTGAAATCAAGAAAAAACCCTACCTATGGAGTTTTAGGAGGGTTTTGGGCTGCTTAAATTATTAACTATTGTTCATAAAGATCAGCCATTAAATACTCAAAATAATGCCTAAAATTTCAAAGTAATAATTTCCCCTATCGATCCCCAAAATAAATATTTCCAACTCTTCTTCCTCTTCCTGGAATGAACACCTAAAAATGACCTTTAAAAGCTTATAGAGGGGTCGATGGAGGAACTAAAACATTTTTTGCATTCTTATGACCTCTAAATTCTACCAAAAACATTATTTGACCCTATAAACCTTTGATAAACCTAAAAACAAACATTTTTTACTTGAATTGACCACATCCATGTTGAAAAATGCTTTTCAATCTCTTTACAAGTGTGTTTATATGTTATATTTCATCTTCTTGATCTTTGGGGGTCCCACCACTCCTTGTACATTGAAATAACTTGAGTGAACATGTGTAAGGGATAAATAACTTTGAAAAATCTTATAAATTCATTTGAGGCCCAAAAATTTACTTGATTATTCATTTTAATAAAAACAATGTTACCTTAATTTATCCAACTTTACCTTAACCTTTTGCTAAACATGAAATGAAAATGTTTTCACCTTACCATAATTTATCTCTAGAAGGTCAATTTCACAAAAAATATTATACTACCAACCTATGATTATCAAATATTATGGCACTAAAAGGAGGGACTTGAGCTTATCTAATAAAATAGGTTAGTTTCTATGTTGAGTTGCACTGGAGTCACCCAAGAGAGTGACCAGATCTAGTTCTCAAGCTAGTCTTCTAGTCTCACCCTTGTCAAATCATAGGAGAAATAGATTTGTGTGAATTTACCCTGTCCATTAAATATCCATAAAACCTTCCGTAATAAGGAACACTCGCACTATTAATCATCTTATTGCTCAATCACCTTGGTTAGTGAGATCTGTTATTGCCATCCCAGGGGATGTGCATGACCTGCCTAGGAATCCTATAAAGTATCTACCATCCTTCTCTCACTCAGGAGGAAGAATGGTAGCACATAAATTATTTCAAAGATAAATTTAGTTTAATGAATGTTATTAATGAATATGTTTCATGTAGACTTTTGCCTTTCACATTGATGGATTCTATTTATGATTGGTACCTTAATCTGTAAGAGAATTCCATTACTTCCTAGAATGCATGTCAAGCTAATTTTTTTGCATAATTTGGTCAGGTCACCAACCCTAACTTAATATTCCATCAATTCACTAGACTAAAGAGTGAGTTTAAAAATCCAACTTGGGCCTTCAATTCAAGATTTTAGAAGATGAATACCTAGTTGAGCCTGATATATAAGATAAATGAAGCATTAGAATTAAAAATGTACAAGAATGCTTTAGATCTAATTACTACAGTCTTCTTACGAAGGGATAATATTATCAATAGTTTAGCATTTTCCTATGAATATGCCATCAAAATTGATAGACAAATTAATCCTCAGGTGCTTGGCACACCTACTATTAATAATGGTCTCCCAACATTGAATAAAATTACACATGTGAAGCAGAAAGTCTCCACATTTAATCAAAATTATCTATATACGCTACCTGTTCTAACACAAATGACACATCCAAATTATAGTCTTTTAAACAACCATACACAATTAAATGGTTACCATCATAATCAACATTTGGCTACATCCTCTACTATGATTGTCCAAGACACTGACTCTATTAAAGTAGGGATAGATGCCATAAAAAATATGGTTTAGAAGTTAAGTAATGACTTATTCAACATGAAAATAAAGATAGAAAATGTTAATGGCCCAAGTGGTAATAAAAATTTGGGGTTATATAGGTATAATAGACTATTTAATAAACCTACAAATAATACATAGCAGCCCAAAAAGCCTCTAGAAATCAATATAGTAGAGACATCTTTTTCCAAGTAGTGAAAAATCTAAAAAATGTCTCAACATGGTGAACTTGATTGTGTTGAATTGTATGAAAATTTTGAGATCTTTAAGAGAGAGGTGGTAAGACAATATTTTATTTATAATCCACTATAATTATATCCAAACTCTAGCCCTACAAACACTAATATTTTTTTCAAACTCATGAGTTTCCTTTCTCGAGTGAAGATGCCAATATACCAAAGGACAAAACCAATGAGATTCATGATTTTTAGTAATTATAAAAATGTGGTTACAACCTAAGGAACAAATATCCATTCATAATTTATATTCCTCCAAATAGCATAACCATTCCACCAAATCCAAAAGCTAATAATAATCCACCTCCCCCAAAAGGGAATGATCAACTTTAGAATAAGTAGTAAAAAAGAAGAGGATGATACAACATTGTTGATGACATGAATAAAATAAAATAAAACGTCACCCTTTATGAATTAACTCAGATCACTGAATAGAAGGACCAACTATGGAAGTATATCACAAAGAATTCCCCTATGGAAAAGATAAAATAGCCTATAGAGAAAGCAAAGGCATCTGACACCAATGTCATATACAAAAGCAAGCCATAGGTTCCACCCTTTTTGCTGACTATCAGGGCATCTGGTAAGAATATTCATATTTTTTTGGTTGATTCTAGAGATTCAAAAATTATGATGCCTACTTCTATTTGTCAAAATATTGGCCTAACTCCAAGCCCTTTAAATAGAACAATTTCATAGTTAGATAAAATAGTGGTATCAGTGATTGAAGAGATAACTAATGTACATATCCAAGTAGCATTTGAGCCATGAGTACATAAGACCATTGACATAATTGTAGTAGACATACCTAAAGGCTATGGACTATTGCTGACTAGGGATTGGTCTAAGACACTCAATATATATCTCTCAATAGAATTTTCTCACATTTGGATACCATGTAGAGGAATTAAAAACCAAATCTAGATTAATAGGGAACCAAGGATGAAGTATCATATCACAAAGTACAATGTCAAGAATAAGAAGGTAAGTTATAAATTCCTTAATCTTGGTATTTATACTTCCAATACATGAAATCAAATACAAGAGCCAAAATCTAAGGGCCCCAACCAACCATGGATTCTCCACTTTGATGGCTCCAGATCCAAATAGAGATCCAACATAAGAATTGAATTGGTCAATCCACAAGGGAATAATTTCCTATCATAATACATGTTACATTTCCCTTGTACCAATAATAGGGTTGAATATGAATTATTAATTTTGGGATTGTACTCTGCACTCAAGAATAATGTCAAACAATTATTAATATTTAGGGATTTAAATCTAGTAGTCAATTAGGTTAGAAATAAATACCAGTACAAGTTGTCTTATCTAAAAATATATAAACATATAGCATGGGATTTGATTTAGAGATTTGAGGATTTCAATAAAATGGCTATTCCTACATATCAAAATCAAGTTGTAGATTCATTATTTAATGCTACTACCAATTTGGAGCCCCTCTAAGAATACAATGTAGAGATATTTTCCATTGAACTAGTACCTTATCCTTATATTCTTAAAAAAGTAGAGAATTCCCAAGTATTTGATGATGACCAATAGATCATTTAGTCTATAAAAAATTTAGGAAAATTTGAGTCCCAAATCATTGATGATAAGGAAATTAACTATCTTTGCCAAGAGTAGTCAGATGAAGAAGGTGTCCTTTAGCTCAAAGAAGATCATCTTTGAACTAGTTTGGTCTCCTTATAAATACTATTTGATATAAATCCCCAAGATCAAAAATAAAGGTAACCAAAATTTAACAAGTCTAACTTCAAAAGGGAGAATTCAAGTGATGAGTATAGCCCACACTATTTAAACATTAGCCTTAGTTTCACTCCATAATAAAGACGAGTGAAGGATTTTCTCACTCAATACAAAGATGTAATTACATGGACAAATTAATAATTGAATTTTTATGACCCAAAGGTCATCACCTATTTGATTCCATTGAAACCAGATAATAAGACATTCAGATAGAGACATAAACTAGTGAATCATATCATAGAACCTCTCATTCAAAGAGCAATGGAAAAGTTGTTAAGTGCAATAATAGTCTTCCCAATTAGGAACTCTACCTAGGTGGCCAATTTGGTCCCAGTCAAAAAAAAGAATGGAGAGATTATATTATGTGTTGATTTTAGAAAATTGAATAAAGATTCTAAGAAGGACAACTATCCAATGCCTTTCTTAGATGAGGTTATTCAAATAGTAAATGGCTCTAAAATTATGTCCTTCTTGGATGGTTTTTTAGGTTATAAATAGGTTTTGGTATAATTAGAGGATAGAATGAAAATTGCATTCACTGTAAATTAGGGTACCTATGCATATAATAAGATGCTTTTTGGCCTAATAAATGTAGGAGCCACCTTTCAACGAGCAATGGATCACACATTTAAAGGATTATCATGTAAATGTATAATAATCTATATGAATGATCTTACTATTTTATCTAAGAATAGGAATGATCATGTAGATCATCTATAGTCAATCTTTGAAAGATGCATAAGATTTGACATCTCACTAAACCTAAAGAAGAGCATATTTGGAGTAATTAAGGGCAATATTTTAAGACATATCATTACCAAGGAAGGGATAATCATTGATCTAGATAGAATCTAAGGAATTTCAAATATTACACCACCAAATAGCAAGAAGGTGCTCAACTCATTATTTGGTAATATTAATATCATAAGTTCATCTCAAGATTTGTAGAAATTTTGAGACCCTTGAATGCAATGCTCAAATAAGATGTCAAAATAGAATGGATAGATGAGGCCCAAAAGTCTTTTCAAGACATCAAATATAATATATATTAGGCCCTATTACTAATTACTCTAGATTTTACAAAGTATTTTTACTTATACTCATTTAATTTAGAACATATAATTATTGTTGCCATAACAGACAAGAAAGATGGGACTGAGAGTCCAATTGTGTTCATGAGCATGAATCTAAAGGATGCATAACTTAGGTACTTCATGATTGATAAATATATCTTTTCCCTTGTCAAATTGGTGAATAAATTTTGACACTATATCTTGAAGAATAATATTATCTCTATCATACTTGAACCTACTGTCAAACTTACCTTGTCACATAATGAATTGGGAGAACACAAAGGTAAATGAATGATAAAGATGCAATAATTTGATATAGAAATCAAGCCTACTAAGATATTTTAGGGTCAAGGCATCATCCAAATCATGACTAAGCCTTGCCCATGTATTACTATTGAATATGTTTGTAAATCTAATGTATATAAAGGGGAATGGTATACTAACATAATTCAATATTTTCTCATAGGTACTTGTCCCCCAAAACTCAATCAAGAATGAAGAAGAGATTTGAGGCTCAAAGATACTCACTACATGATCAAAAAAGGAGTTTTTATAAGATAAACTATGAAATCATCTACCTTATATGTGTATCTATAGAAGAGGCTCAAGAGATTCTGGAAAACTTGCACCAAAATATAGATAGTGGTCATCTATCTAGGAACACCAAGACTCACAAGATCCTAAGAATGTGCTATTATTGGCCAATAGTCTTCAAGTATTCTCATGTCCATTTAAGGACATGTCATGAATTCTAGGCTTTAAAAAAAAGAGAAGTACATGTAACAATGCCCTTGCAACTTGTTGTTGAGGGAAGGCTATTTGCCTAGTGGGGGTTGGACATTATCAATGTCATTAAACCAAACTCTTTAGTAGGTCACAAGTTTGTACTAATTTCCATAGAATACTATACCTAATGGACTGAAGCACTGGCCATAAAGAATTATAGAGCATAATATGTGATTTTCTTCTTAGAAGAACACATCACAACTAGATTTTGCACTCCCATTTCTCTAGTTTGTGACAATGGTCTAGCATTCATATCAGCTGAATTCACTAAATGGGCTCATGACAATCAGATCATCGTTAGCTCATCTTCTAACCACTACCCTTAGGGAAATGGATTAGTTGAATCAATTAATAAGAACTTGATAGATGCAATTAATAAATAGGTTGGGGATAAACTTAAGGACTATCATAATCTACTAAAATATGCCTTTTGGGTATATTAAATGAGATATAAGTAGCCCCTCAAGGCCTCACCCTATCTGCTAGTATATGGGCATAGGCCAATATTCCAAATCATTCTAAAGTTTTTGACTTATAAATTCATATAATAATATATGGAACCAAATGACAAAGTATAATCATGATTACTAGATGTAATAGAAATGAAAGACTCAAGGATTGAGGCCCTATAGATTTTCAGCAAAAACCAAGATGCAGTCAAGAGATGGTTCGACAAAAGAGTAAAGGTCAAGGCATTTAATATCTTTGATATAGTTATTCAATGGGATAAATCCCATGAAAATAAAGTTCAACATGATAAATTTTACCCACTATGGATTGTACCATATCATATTTCATATATCTTGGGCAATAATGCATTCTGTCTAAGGGACCTATAAGGTAATGAACTCACATATCCAATCATTTTTTTTTGAAGAATTACCTCATGGTTGTGTCATCTAAAGATTCCCTTGATTGATAAATAAATGTGGTATAGGTAGGATTAGGTTATGTTTACTTCTTTTTAGGTTGCATTTACTTCTTTATAGATTAATTTTACTAGTTTCTAGGTTAAGTTTACTACTTTTTATTATAGTTTCCTACTTTCTTAGTTTAATTTTCCATATTTCTAGGTTAGGCATTTTTTTATTTTCTATGACAATATAAATTGGTTTATTCTAAAATGATGAAGATGACATCCTACTAGTTGTGCCCCTATTGTATGCTTAATTTGATATATATGAGAAAGGGAAATTACAAAGGAATTCACAACTTGGGGTATGTACACAAATTGGGTATACTTTTGTGTTTAAAGTGTTTAGGGTTTAGGTATGTAATCACAATCATTTAGGGTCATGTTATAATTGAATATTTATACCAGGTAGTGAAAGTTTCTCTCAAATACTTCATATGAATTTAGAAAGTTTACTCACTCCATTAGACTAAGTACACTTTTCATAGTAATACTTGTTTGAAAGTGACAATCATTGGTGTAAATGTAGCTATCAGGGACATTCTGGTAATGATTGTTTTTATAAATACACTCGCTCATAGGGGTTTTGACTCTCCTCTTTCAATTCAAATAAAAAAAGAGAACTAATGAGTTCAAAAAAGTGATCAATAAAAACCAAATAAAATATAAATAAGATCGAAGGCTCACATGATGAAATAAAGTAAATATACCATGCATCATGATCAAATAAAATGAAGGAAGAGGAGAGAATAAACCCAAGATATCTCTATCAAGGCTATGTGTGTTTGGCTAGTAGTGGAGAAATGCCTAAGCTTCCATAATTTAATAAGATTTATAGGAACTAGACCTAAACCTACATCTTCTCAAAGCCTTTGAAAAGACCCTCAAAACAAGGATTAAATGAACATTACTTTTACACACATAGATCCATGGATGAGAAGGCAAGTATGTTATATAATGTAGTTCCTAGAGTCTCTTTTATATCTTTGATTCTAATATTTTTATTTGGTACAGTTCATGTCTGATTTGAAATGACTAACCAATGCTCTAAGATCTCAAATATATGGAAGTATTCCCCCTGTAAGTCACCATTTGTTATACCCAACATTCCCATTTTTTCCTTAAAGAAATGGGGATCCAATTTTTTATGATTTGTCCTTATTTTTTGATCCCTTCCTCTATGTAGCCATGCAAGTTCTATCAAATTTCTCCCTAATATTTACACTTGGAAGTACAAACAATGGCATTATACATTTTGGACTAACTTACTAATGACTTTTGAGATTTTTGTACTATGAACATTTTTGGGACTTAGTTTTTATTTAGATAAATTCTTTGAGACTTGGTTTTCAAACATTTTATTTGGGCCTTCTTTATGTGAACATTGTTCTTTGAAACTTATATTCGACATTTATTCATTAGAATATTTGTTCAATATTTTCTCATTGGTTTTTTATTCATGACTTATGTTTAGGTTTTATTTTATTTAGTGATTTTATTCCTATATCAAACATTTTATTTGAAATTTTATTTTGAAATGTTTTTTTAGCATTTACTCATTAGGTTTTCTATATCAGACTTTTAGTTTAAATTTTGCATGTCAAGCATTTTATTTGAATGATATTCTAAAGGACTTAGGTTTTTTAAAACTCCTTATTCAGACCATTTTATCAAAACTTGTGTTCAAGACTTTTCATCAAATAATTTTTCTAAAAGAGTTATCATAAAATTTTATTCTATTCGAAGGTTTTATTTAGAGATTTTGATCAGACATATTGTTCAAACATTGTTATGATAGATTTGGGTCTTTGGGTATTTTGGTCAAGATTTCAGTTTGAAGCCTTTGGTTTACAATAATTGTTAGTTTAGTCTCAACACAAAATTCGATTCTTGAATCCCAACTATCGAAATCTTTCTAGAATAAGCCAACAAAGTGAATCTACTTCCCAACACTTACCAAAGAACGTAACCTGCCAACTACCCTAATGAGATTTGAATTATGCAAGTAAAACAAAGTATATGAATATTGGATATTAAAAATGCATGAAATAGAATTAAATGAAAAAGGATATATACATGATGTGTAGCTATCAATGTATTTATTGATCATAAGTGAATCCATACTCAATTTCTATTATGTGAATGAAAGCCCTAGTTATCTACAAATCCATTACATGTGAAAAAATAGTGAAAAGGAATTTTCATAGTATAAGGGAAAAAACTTTGAATATACCATACATTTTTAATGGCATTATGATCTAAGAGTTTCAAAGGAGCACATTCACCATCCCCATTCTCCATTCAATAGATTTTATAGACACGATGTTTGACATAACAATATTCAATAATAGGTATGAAAATTACTCAAAATTATGGGAGGTTGTTGATGTTGTAGATGGATTTTCACATGAAAAAAATCTATCACATGTGTAACATCAATTAGTTATATATTTACTTTCTCTTAAGAGATAAAGACTACACTATGTGATGGCCAAGCCTAAGGTCATGCCCTATATCGACCTTTATAAGACTTATTATTTACTGGGAAGATTACACAATATTATTTATTTCACCATATGGATCACTATATGGTCATGGCTTGCATCACTGGAGATGACTTCCAAAGATACTTATCTCTACCAATTCTAGATGAAATATTTGGTAAGCATAAGTTGGTAACATGGAACAAGGGAATTCAATTGATAAAGTGATGAGCTCATGGATTCTTCTTGGGAAAACTATGGTATTAAAAGGAAAGTATCCCGCCCCCATTAGAAAATTTAGAATGGGGGTATGTATTGGGATTTCCTTACTAAACAAAATGTATGGCTTGCCAATTACCTATTTTCTCAACCTGGATTGGGTGCTATTAATGGATATGATAATGACTAGTGATGTAACTTTTTCCCTAGGAAAAATCATCATCTTCACAATGAGGAAACAAGTATTGCATAAGAGAAAGTGACCCAATTTAGTGGGCCATTTTTACACGATGTGATACTTATTGGATGTAGTAATGGGTATAGTGTACAGGGACCTTGGCAAGATTTAGATCCTGGTCATAGATTTTATAAAGAATCACATTTGTGATTAATATCAGTATATGCATATATGTGCATAAAAAATCACATGACTCAAATTATTGAGGACATGTATCCTCAAGTATGGTAGGTAATTCATGAGGCCCCACTACCCAAAATTGGAAAGAGCATAATAGATACACTAGATCTTCAGGGTGAGTAATAGTTGTATCCAAAATATATGGTGATCATGGTTTCCAATCATAAATTTCACCCCCTATGCCTCCCCAAGTATGTACTAGACAAGATTATGAAGCAAGAAATTGCATATCAACTTTGGTGGATTGTGGAGGAGGATTTGATTAAATAAGAGGAAAGTACCTTTTATGGATCTCACATTATCATTTATAGAATGTGTTATACCATGAAGAAGCATTTTGGGGATGTAGGCAATAAGAGAAAGCATTATTAATTACCTACCTTATTACATAGATATTGGGACCCCCATGGTCAGCTCTAAAATTATATCTAGGGCTTTGGTATCCCATACCAACATGTCCCCTACAACCATGATTTTTTATTCATGAATGCAAAGAATGATGCCCAAGTCTTAGAAAGGGAAAACCTTGAAATCCTTAAGGAGGATCATTTAAGGATTATAAAATAAGATCCTTCAATTTTAGTTTATAAAATGCATACTAGGATACCACCTCCTAGAGGATGGGTTAATTCTAACTTTTGGGGAAATATACCCAAATAATAAGTAGAAATACAAGAAGGGCCTAGTCAAGGAGTTCCCATACTATTGAAGGCTATTAAGAAGGAGCCTAATTTGATTAAGATTGATCATAAAAGATCCTAAGGGGATCTAATTGATTTAGATTCCTTTGATGTAGAGGACAAAGAACACCTAGTTGTATTGCTTGTGAAGGAATCTATGGTGCAAGAGGTTTTTATTGCCACAAACTAGAAAGACTCCTCCCCACCATTTAAAACTACTATTTGATACAAGTGGAAGCCAAGGCCTCCTCCCACTCATAAAGAATGTAGCTATTAAGGAACCATAAACATATACACCTTTAATCTAGTAACACATAAACATAAAACAAGAAATGGATGAAGAAGAGGAGTTGGAAACATCAAAGACATTAATTCTTATGATTGATCAAGGGAAGACACCAAGCCAATATTACAAATTAGGTAAGAAGGCTTATCCTTTAGACCCTTCTTACCAAGTTTCCTCATTTATTCCTAGTTTCGGTTTAGTTCCTATTAGTGCTATTTTGAGAACCCTATTGCTCACTCCAAAATTGGAAGATGTCACTTCTACCCCTAATATTTCAATTTCCTCTTCTACTATCATGAATATCCCTTTCCTCTCTACCAAGAGAGAGGAGGATTTTTCTACCACTATTATTTCATTTTCCCCTAGAGTGCCATCCATGTCCATTGTTACCACTACTACTAATATTCCCTTTGGGATTGACAAAATTTGAACCATAAAAAAAGGGATACTAAGAAAATTGAAACAACACTGGCCACTACCCAAATCCATGTTTCTTCTACATAGGTCAATTTTCCAATACCTTCCACCAGGTCACACCAAGAAACTATTGTCACATCTTTAAGGGAAAAATGGGTAAACAATTCTTTATAGTCCATCCACTCCCCTAATATAGAGGTGTGGATTGGTCTAAAATCACTTTTCCGTCCCTTCCTCACATAGTCCTCAAGGGGGATTCAAAGCAACAATCAATACAAGATCTAGAGGGGGATGCTATAATAAAATATACATAATCAGTAGGCCCTACCCAACTAGTGATTCTACCATGGGCAATTGATATTAGAGAAAAGGATTCCCAAAAGCCTAATTTCAAAATTATAGAGCTCCCATCAATAACATCCCTATTTGATAAGCCCTCAGGGATCATTCAAAGGGTGAGGAAGAGGGAATTAGATGATAAAGATGGGAGGGAAATTATTCTTGAATAAAGGTAGAAAGTCTATGTTTTATCCAAGAGAAAGAAAATACAACTAGGGTAGTTCCCCTATATAGAATATTTCAAGTCTCTAGTATAAACCCATAAGGATGTTATGATAGTATTAAATGAAGGGATAGACATGGTAATACAAGAGCTAGAACATGAATTAGAATAAATCAATGAACAAAAATAGACAGTTCATATACCAGTAGGAATTGAGTCTAAGGTTCAATAAGTTGCATCAAAATGTTATAATTCTCTTGAGGCACTTGAAGCACTGAGGGATAAATTGGCCCCCCATATAGCTCAAACTTATCAATTATTTAATTCTTTAAAACAAGATGAGAATAAACTAAAATTATTGATTTTGTACACTACTAATAAGGCATACAACCACCTAGATCTAATGACACCATTAGAGGAATCAATTTGGTGGTCAATATAACATAAGAAGCTAGAGAGTGGTTGATATCATATGGGGCATTAATGCCTAAATATAAAGAGCATGAGATGCTCATATTATAGATTTTAGATGAATTAAAATTATCTAAGGCAAGGGATACAATAGACAACTTGATCAATATAATTAATTTTGATCAGTTCATTCAATAAGTATTTGAGAACTTTAAGCAAAATCTATAGTAGTTAACACTGGAATAAATTGAAGCTAAGATAAATTTTTAAAGAAAGAAGGTAATTGAAGTTGAAATTTTTAAGATCAAATTATGAAATATTAAGGTTGAGCATGCCAAACTCTTAGATCAAGTTAACAAGGTACATAAAACATCATTACTTAACCTAGATATAATAAGGTAGTAGCATGATGTAGGTCAAAAATATTATCTTGATATAGATTTGAATAATAAGAAGAAGATTGAGGTTGTAACATCTAGTTCAATTCTTGTTGATCCCAAAATCTGTCACTTGTTTTTGGGGACAACATATCAACTATTTTGGTCTTGTAGGCCAAAATTCTCTCTTCCCTTCTCAAAAAAATGTTTTAAGTGCTCAAGTTCTTCAATTATTCAAGCGTTTTCAGTCAAGGGACTCATAGGTTCAATGGGTTCAACAACTTCAATAGGCAGGCTCTCATAAAGGAATAACTTCCAAACAATTAGGCATTTTCAAGGCTGGTTCAATGTCGAGGTTCAACCAAAAGGTCCATCGATAGGCTTCAAACAAATGGAATAAACCATTGAACTATTGAACCATTGAACCCTGCTTCAAAGGTTCAAAGGTTCAATGAGTTTAAATGTTTAAAAAGAGTTAATTACTCAATGAGTTCAAAGAAGATCAACCAATTCAAAGAGTTCAATGAGTTCAAAGACTTTGGCAAGTTTTCAAGTTCAATAAAGTTTAGCGGACTTAAAGAAAAAAAGGCTTTGAAGAGTGAAGGTTGAACTGTTGAACCATTGAACCTTGAACCAAAATGGTTCAATGAGTTTAAAGGTTTAACAAGTTTAATAAGATTAAAATACTTAAAAGAACAAAGGATTCAAAGAGCCAAGAATGAACCATTGAACCATTGAACCTTGAACCAAAAGAGTTCAAAGTTTAAAGGTTCAATGAGTTCAATAGAAAAGAAAAGAATCTAGAGAGTTTAAAACTTCAAAGGATTCAAAGAAAGAGAATGAACCATTGAATTTTGAACCAAAATGGTTCAAGATTCAAAGGTTCAATAAAGTTCAAAAGATTTAGAGAATAAAAGGATTCAAAGAAAGAGAATGAACTGTTGAACCGTTGAACTTTGAACTGAAATGGTTCATAGGTTGAAATGGTTCAAAGAGTTCAACCAGTTTAAGAAGTTTAAAGTTCACAAGGAAGCTTCAAGCGAAGGAAGGAAGCAGAATATTCCAGAGATAAGTTTGAAGAGATGGTTCAACTGATTGAACCAAGGAGCTGATTAAACCAAGGAGCCGATTGAACCAAGGAGCCAATTGAACCAAGGATCCGATAAGACCATCCAAACCATTGAACCATTGAACCAATGCACTCTCATGGTTCAAAGGTTTAAGGTTAAACATGGTTCAAGTGAACAAGTGACCAATGAAGTCCCCATAGATGTCAAATTCAAGGTAATAAAATGCCTATTTATTTTTAAATATGGCATGAAATCTAAAGACAAAACTCAATGAATAGCTAAAGAAAGAATCTGAAAGAGCTTGATGAAGGTAAGAAGATGGACTAAGAGCTCAAATTACAATAATAAAGATGGAAATCTATAGGAGATACTAAAATAAATATGGGGGAGTTATTCTAGTAGGTGGAACAGTCCACCAAGTAGACATCTGAGCACGCAAACATTCAAAGGCACAGCCTATTTTTCTCCCTTTGAATAAAAGTGAGTAAACAGTTGCTTACATATTTAGAAATAGACCAAATGAACCATGCTTAAGAGAATAAATTTGAGATGATTTTGTACACTAAAGTCAAGGCCGATGCCCTGTTCCAACATGGCCCCTTCACGGAACTAAAAATACATTCAAGGCATTGAATGCAACATGGGTCATTCCATGAAAAAAAGCACCCAAGTCTTTCTTAGAGTTTTATATATTATAATCTCTTATTTTATGCAAAAGATATCTCTATGTTATAGAAGAAAAACTCTACCCAAATTGAAAGGCATTTCCTGAGACTTTGAGTTTAGATTGTTAATCATATTTATTTATTTGAATGAGAAAACAAGTTGCCTTTCAGACTTTGTGTTGGAATAGCTTGTGTTATTTAGGAAATTATTCTTATGTCTATTTCCTAGAAGCATTCTTTTCCATTTAATTTAACAAATAGAACTAGTGGAACTAATCAGGAAGGTGTCCTAAAGCCACCTTTGGGAGACTTTGTGATGCTACAATTGTCTTTAGTGTGTGTTTTTTGTTTCTATGTAAATGATCTTGGGATGACTTTGTGCCCCCATTATCTTTTGTATATTTCACTCTTTGGCAGTTGAGGTGGAGACTTTGTTCTACACTTCATCCTGTTGTGTTATTGTATCCATTTACTCTTACTACCCAGGAAGGAATCTAGCTGTTGACTGAGTATTACTTCTAAAAAAAGAGAAGTGCCTCCAACAATCACCCATGATTTCTCCTTTGTCTGTGAACATCATCTCTGAGAAAAGAGAGATGGATGGTGTTTTCCTACCCCTGAGTGTTATTTTTAGTTTAGATATATAGTATATAGCACCTTATAGTTATAGGGAACCTCCCCTTGATGAGAGGAGAGATTTGTCTCCTTTTGATGTGGTCGACCTGCACATTTGGCTGATAAACCTCCTTATGCTATGGTAGAAATACCTATTTTTCCCATCAGTTAGCTAGTGACAAAATATTCACCCAATAGTTTTTGGTAACTCCACAAGGGAAGAATGAGTAGTTTGGAGCCTCAAGCTCCAAGTTAAAGCAGGGCTAGTTCTTTTCCATTTTTATTCTACAATTTGGCAGATCCACACTATACAAGAAGCTAAAAAGCTCAAGGTGTTGTTGACCCTATTTTAGAGTTGGTGCAGTAGAGAAATTTTGATTTGTTTCATCCACAATCTCACCTTCAATGAACTAGGAGTCTTCCTCCTACCAACACTAGGTCACCAATACAAGGTAGAGCTTCTTTTTCCTCTACTAGTAGAGCTTTACCCATACATACCCCACCAAGATTTGTTATCACCCCTTTCCATAGCCATATAATGGTAGCTCAAGGCCCTTGGGGTAACTCTTTTGGCCCACTCAATTTAACTCCACCTCTACATGAGCTACCACGTAGTTCAAAGAAGAATTTCTCTAAATTCTTTAGAGATGGGAGAGTTCATCCTAATGAACATATTATAGCCTTCATCATAGCCTGTGGCATGATAGGTGTGGAGTATGAGGACATAGCAGTTAGGCTATTTGTAGAAACATTACAAGGCACTGCTTCAGACTAATTCTATCATCTGCAGGCCCAGATTGTGACTGATTAGAACACCCTCAAAGCCAAATTTGAACCCAGGTTCAAGCCTACAGAAGATGTGCATGCCCAGCTAGCCTAGCTCACACAAATGAAGAAAGAGCATCATGAACCTATGAGGGAATTGTTGATATAGGAAATTGTACCCTTTGGCAGGAAGTTGAGCTCCTACCTTCTCCTCACAACATGGAAACTCCCCTCTCACCTGTGGGACTGGTGAAGCTGGAGGGGAAAGTCTCTAGATAAGGGCTAGCTCCCTTTGATGCATCGTGTTTGTTCCAACAAGTGAAAATATAGGTATATATAGATATATAAAAGGGGGGATGAAAAGGGAGAAAGATGTAGGAAAACAAACTACTCTAAAGAGGTGATGCACCAAAATAAGGTCAACCTTCTCACATCCACTCTTGAAATCAGACAAATGCATACATACACTACACATTTGGTAGAAGGACCAGGCTGTAAGAAACTAGCAGGGTGGCTTTCATGAAGACACAAGAAAAAAAATCATTGAAGCACTGTGAATCGCACACTATAAGTAACTTCCTCTATTTTGGTCTTCCAAATGTCAGCTCTTCTCCTTTTAGCTGCAAAAATGGTGCCTTATAGACAACAAGTATGTTGGTGTTAGACCTATGGGAGCATCAAGAGACAATGACTAAACACAAATAACACTCAGCACATACTTTGAAATATCTATCCAAATGGACGTAAAAATTGCTTTTATTTGATTCAGGTGGAAATTTTGCTAGGGCTACGCCTTAGCAAAATGTGGAAGATCTTTTTACAAAATGACAAGTTCATAAATATATAGGAGAAGAAAGGAGAAGGGAACTTGGCACTTCTTTGACCAGTTGGCCCATCACATCCCCTCATTGGGAAGAGGAAAACACTGTGGTTGATGTCATCTTTCTAAAAGAAGCCTGCTGGAACCATGTTGTATAATCATAGAATTGGACTTTGGCATTTAAGCATTAATGTGGAAACAAAGACTACACCTCTTTT
This sequence comes from Torreya grandis, assembly GCA_037957365.1. Taxonomy (NCBI): domain Eukaryota; kingdom Viridiplantae; phylum Streptophyta; class Pinopsida; order Cupressales; family Taxaceae; genus Torreya; species Torreya grandis. Next base: position 787,742 of record JARHVA010006567.1, on the reverse strand, counting down.
CTGCCAATATATTGAGATTTGTCCCCTTTTAAATGCACGGGCCATGTTGTTTATTGTTTGCACCATTTAGGGATTAACAGGCAATAAATTGCCTTCCCCTTGCCACTTGGACTGCCTCATCCCTTTCTGCACCTTGTCATTCTCCTACTTTGTCACCTAGGATTTTGTCCTTTTCTTATCTTGTCTCTTCTAGCTTCTTGGCCCTCGGGGGTGAACATTCTGGTGAGTCACTGCATTCTAGGCACTTTAGTTAGCTCTTGGTTAGCACTTTTCCATTTTGAAAGAAAATGGATATTCTACTTCACTAATTTTGACATTCACGTGGCCGTCATGATTTGGAAACCAATGGATATTTCATCCTCTTGAATTTGACTGCTTCCTGAATGTCACCACTTGAAAACCAATAGCTATCTGGCTCTATTAAACTTGACATCCTCCAGGACATCGTCAAGTCCTTGCTGGCCTTTTTAGGCATTTCCTTACCTTGCTTTGCTTTGTTTTCGATGGAATTTTGTCTATAGACAATTTCCCATGGACAAAAAGTCTGTGGAAAATCTCCTCAGCCTCTGCCCTTTGTATTTGAAATGCGCTCGAAGAAATTCAGAGTTTTGATAGAATTTGGGACTTAGACAAATTTTGAAAGACTTACCCAGATCCTTTACAATTGGAGTACCTAACCTTTGGAAGGGCACTTTAACTTTGAAGACTGCCCTTTGGCCAAGGACATACCCTTGAACCAAGCTGTTGAACCAAAAAATGGTTCAACAGTTCAAGGGTTCAACCAAGCGTGCTGATTTTCTATTGAACCAAGCCCGATGACCCGATTCGTTGAACTTTTTATTGAACCAAACCCATTGAACCAAAAATGGTTCAACAGTTTAGTCATTGCATGCCAATGACTGCTAAACCAGATTTGATGGCCTTCTTCATTGAACTAAGCCATTAAACTGAACCCGTTGAACCAACATGGTTAAATAGTTCAATGGTTTAGCTAAGCGCACCGATGACTATTGAACCAATTAAACCAAGCCATTTTCAACTAAGAGATTGAACCTTAGGCTGTTGAACCAAAAGTGCCAATGAACCAAAGTGCCAAGCTGATGAACCAAAAAGCTAAACTGAGCAGTTGAACCAAAATGAGAAAACACTAGCATTGAACTTGTGCAACCTGGAAACAACTATCTTCGAAAAGAGAATAAAGAAGGTGAATGATTTTTGGCCTAGAGAAAAAAAGGTCAACAGATGGTGACTCACAGGGGAAGCGTGCCTACTATGCTTAAAGACTAGATGTCTTAAAAAATCAATTGGGTGCGGAGTAAGATTGTAACTTTAAAATAACAATAGCTTCTGATAAATTCCAGAATCAAACATAAAGCTTTTACCTCACATGCGAAGGGAAACACACAAGGCTAAAAAAACACTACCTATGCAACTGCACTTAGGGAAAATAGGAAAAGAAATTGAAAGCAAACTACTATATATAGCTAACCAAGAATGTTCACCTCCCTCTTGGATCAAAGGGAAAACTTCTTAAGTCCCCTTCCTGGCAAGAAGAATTATGGTGCCAGGCAAGTAGCTGAATGAAAAGGGGATTTGGTGGCTTGCCCTCCTACCTGTCACCTAGTTTGGCTAGAATCTGAGTGGATTAGATTTAAACATGCCTCGAATATATATGTATTTTGCTTGTCCCTAGAGGCTTGTTGAATGTTGGTCCTTCATATTGGTGCTCCTCACCAAGAAATCAATAGCTGTTGGCTCATCACCAAAATCCCTTTGATTTGCACATTCCTTCTATGATGTATCATGCTCTGACTTGTTTCCTTCTGCCTCATTGAAAATCCCGTCAGACTCATCCTCTGCTCCCTCTAGCCCTTTTTCAAGAAGGGTGACTGTGGTGATGTCTAAAAAGGACTCATAAAATTATTTCTCATCCCACAAAACATCATCTCTCTATTTAAAGCTCTCTACTTCAAGGCATTCCTCCAGGAAGATAGACCTCTCCTTTCTTTCCTCCAACTCAGGGTCCTCAATGTAGTCATCCTCATCATCAAAATAGCAAGGAAGTTCATCAAACAGAGGGGGAGAGAGCTCACCATGCATTTGTTCCTTCGCGTATTGCTAGAACATCTACATATATGCAAGACTTGCATCTTCTCTACTGTTGATAAGGTCTTCACAAGAAGCATCAATGACGACTTCTTCATTGTTGTCACTCATGACATCCTCTTGAAGAACTGAAAATTGGATTCTTTTCTCATCCCCTGCCTCTTGCAGAATAGGCTCTTCCTTGAGAAGGGGTGAAGTGGAGAAAATGTGTGGAAGAAGAGGCAATCCTTGAGCTAGAATTGAATGATTCTCCTCCTTCCATTTGATCAACACTTCATCAATATCAGGTGTGGCCTGATATCTCTCTTGTAAATGTGTAGGTGGGGTGTGTTTAGACATAGAATGTGATGTTTGGTGTAAGCCATCCATCACATATTGGCTGAGGAATTTCTCTCTAGATTCTAACTCCACAATTCTCCTAGCTAGATCCTCTTGGAAGAGCTTTTCTTGGAGGTCATCAGCATAAACATCAGTAGGATTAGTCTCAGCTTCTTCAAGGTTTTGAGAAAAACTTTGTTTTTCCTCCTCCATTCTGCCCCATGATTTTACTATTTTCCCCCAATTCAAGATCTCAAAATTGGAATTTTGCTCCTGTGAACAGGCAGCAACTTTGTTTTCTCCAAGGCCCTAGGGCTCCTCTTCAAGGTCTGGAAGTTCTAACTCTCTTTTAAGAAGCAGCTTCATCCTAGCCTCTAAATCTTCAATTTGCTTGGCTAGGTTGTCTTGAAAGAGTATTTCTTGGAGGTCATCAGCATTATCCTTTTCAAAGCTCTGAGCTGGTCTTTGGCATTCCTTCCTCCAACTCAAAATCTACATATCATGTTGAAAAACTTGGGGAGGCTGAGGAATACTAGGAAGAGACTATTGATACACTGGAAGAGTCTCCAGAAGAGGGATGTGCTAGTTGGTGGTACTCCCCCCAATGGAAGATTCACAATATAAGGAGTTCAGAAGGTTCATCTCCATGGGAGGTGGCTCTGATGCCCTCTGGTGTTGGAAAGACAAGTGCATAGGATTGAGAGTGAATGTATTTAATGAGCTGGAGTGAGCAAGTGCAATCTGATAGAAAGGATTTGGCACAAAAGAGGGGTCCTTTTTAAGATTAGGAAGGGGCACACAAAGCTAACTGCCTTGGATAAATGGATTTCTCCAATTTGCTACCTCCTCCTCCATGGATTGTAAGGCTTGTGTTTGCCTAAACAAAAACTCTTCTTTATACATCAACTCTTGTTGATACTCATATTGCTCTTTCAGTCTATCAATTTCCATTATCTACTTCTCAAATTCTAGTGCCACCTCCCTTAACGTTGCAGGACAACTAGGAGAGCTGCTTGAGGGGATTACATAAATATCTGGAGCCTGATTATATTCACATGAAGGAAAATAAAACCCATGATTCTGCATAAAAGGATTATACATATAAAAGTAATATTTTTGAATGGCACCAAGCTGTGCTTAACTAATAGATTTAACTCAGAGTTGTCAGATGTTGAAAATACTTGATTTGCTATAACAGGACTAGCATCAATCCTGAAACCTTACTGCATTATAAAACTGAGTCCCACCAGGTGTGCCAAAACTATTGACGTAGAAAATTGCACCCTTTGGCAGGAAGTCAAGCTCCTGCCTTCTCACAACATGGAAATTCCCCTCTCACCTATGGGACTAGAGAAGCTGGAGGGGAGAGTCTCTAGGTAAGGGATAACTCCTTTTGATGCATCATGTTTTTTCCAGCAAGTGCAAATACAGGTATATATAGATATATAAAAAGGGGGTATGAAAAGGGAGAAAGATGCAAGAAAAAAAACTACTCTAAAGAGGTGATGCACCAAAATAAGGTCAACCTTCTCAGATCCACTCTTGAAATCATACAAATGCATACACACTACACATTTGGCAGAAGGACCAGGCTATAAGAAACTGGCAGGGAGGCTTTCATGAAGACACAAGAAACAAAAAATCACTGAGGCATTGTGAAATGCACACTATAAGTAACTTCCTCTATTTTGGTCTTCCAAATGTCAGCTCTTCTCCTTTTAACTATAGAAATGGTGCCTTATAAACAACAGGTACATTGGTGTTGTACCTATGGGAGCATCAAGAGAAAATGACTGAACACAAACAACACTCAGCATATACTCTAAAATATCTATACAAATGGAAATAAAAACTGCTTTTATTTGATTCAGGTGGAAATTTTGCCAGGGCTACGCCTTAGCAGAATGTGGAAGATATTTTTACAAAATGACAAGTTTGCAAATATATAGGAGAAGAAAGGAGAAGGGAACTTGGTGCTTCTTTGACTAGTTGGCCCATCGCGTCCCCTCATTGGGAAGAGGAAAACACTATGGCTGATGTCATCTTTCTAGAAGAAGCCTGCTAGAACCATGTTGTATAATCATGGAATTGGACTTTGGTATTTGAGCATTAATGTGCAAACACATACTGCACCTCTTTTCTGCCAATAGATTGGGATTTGTCCCCTTTTAAATGCATGGGCCATGTTGTTTGCTATTTGCACCATTTGGAGATTAACAGGCAATAAATTGCCTTCCCCTTGCCACTTGGACTACCTCATCCCTTTTTGAACCTTGTCATTCTCCTACTTTGTCACCTGGGATTTTGTCCTTTTCTTATCTTGTCTCTTCTAGCTTTTTGGCGCTCGAGGGCAAACATCCTAGCGGGTCGCTGCATTCTAGGCCCTTTAGTTAGCTCTTGGTTAGCGCTTTTCCATTTTAAAAGCAATGGACTATTCTACTTCACTAATTTTGATGTTCACGCGGCCATCATGCCTTTGAAACCAACGGATATTTCATCCTCTTGAATTTGATGACTTCCCAAACGTCACCGCATGAAAACTAATGGCTATCTGGCTCTATTAAACTTGACGTCTTCTGAGACGTCATCAGGTCCTTGCCTTGCTTTGTTTTTTGTGGACTTTTGTCTGCAAAAAATTTCCCACAGACAAAAATTCCACAGAAATTCTCCTCAGCCTCTGCCCTTTGTAATTGAAATGCACCCAAAGAAATTTAGAGTTTTGATAGAATTCGAGACTTAGACAGATTTCAAAAGACTTACTCAGATCCTTTACAATTGGAGTGCCTACCCTTCGAAAGGGAACTTGAACTTTGAAGACTACCCTTCAGCTAAGGACATACCCTTGAACCAAGCCGTTGAATGAAAAAATGTTTCAATAGTTTAAGGGTTCAACCAAGTGCACTAATTTTTTATTGAACCAAGCCCGATGACCCGCTTCATTGAACTTTTCCTTGAACCAAACCCGTTAAACCAAAAATGGTTCAACGGTTCAATCATTGTGCACTAATGACTAATGAACTAGATCTGATGGCCTTCTACATTGAACTGAGTCGTTGAACTGAACCCGTTGAACCAACATGGTTCAATGGTCCAATGGATCAGCTAAGCATGCTGATGACTGTTGAACCAATTGAACCAAGCCGTTTTGAACTAAGAGATTGAACATTAGGCCATTGAACCAAAAGTGCCAATGAACCAAAGTGCTAGGCTGATGAACCAAAAAGTTGAACTGAGCAGTTGAACCAAAATGAGAAAACACTGGCATTAAACTTGTGCAACTTGGAAACAACTATCTTCGAAAAGTGAATAAAGAAGGTGAATGATTTTTGGCTTGGAGAAAAAAATTGGTCAACAAATGGCGACTCACAATGGAAGCATGCCTGCTATGCTTAAAGACCAACTACCTTAAAAAATCCATTCAGCATGGAGTTAGATTGTAACTTTAAAATAGCAATAACTTCTGATAAATTCTAGAATCAAACATGAAGCTTTTACCTCACACACGAAGGGAAACACACAAGGCTAAAAAAACACTACCTGTGTAACTACATTTAGGGAAAATAGGAAAAGAAACTAAAATCAAACTACTATATACAGCTAACCAAGAATGTTTGCCTCCCTCCTGGATCGAAGGGAAAACTTCTTAACTCCCCTTCTTGGCAAGAAGACTTATGGTCCCAAGCAAATAGCTGAATGAAAAAGGGATTTGGTGACTTGCTCCTCCTGCCTGTCACCTGGTTTGGCTGGAATCTAAGTGGATCAGATTCAAACATGCCTCCAATATATATGTATTTTTCTTGTCCCTAGAGGCTTGTTGAATGCTGGTCCTTCATATTGGTGCTCTTGACCAAGAAATCAATGGCTGTTGGCTCATCACCAAAAGCCCTTTGATCTGCACATTCCTTCTGTGATGTATCATGCTCTGACTTGTTTCCTTCTGCCTCATTCAAAATCCTGTCAGACTCATCCTCTGTTCCCTCTTACACTTCTTCAAGAAGGTTGACTGTGGTGATGTCTGAAAAGGACTCACAAAATGATTGCTCATCCCACAGAACATCATGTCTCTATTTAAAGCTCTCTACTTGAAGGCATTCCTCTAGGAAGACATACCTCTCCTTTCTTTCCTCCAACTTAGGCTCCTCAACGTAGTCAGCCTCATCATCAAAACAGCAAGGAAGTTCATCAAATAGAGGGAAGAGAGCCCACCATGCATTTGTTCCTCCTCGTATTGCTGAAACATCTACATAAATGCAAGACCTGCATCTTCTCTACTGCTGATAAGGTCTTGACAAGAATCATCAATGATGATTTCTTCTTTGTTGTCATTCATCATAGCCTCTTGAAGAACTGTAGATTGGATTCTTTCCTCATCCCCTACCTCTTGCATAATAGGTTCTTCCTTGAGAAGGGGTGAAATGGAGAAAATGTGTGGAAGAGGAGGCAGTCCTTGAGCTAGAATTGAATGATTCTCCTCCTTCCATTTGATCAACACTTCATCAATATCAGGTGTGGCCTGATATCTCTCTTAGAAATGTGTAGGTGGGGTGTGTTCAGACATAGAATGTGTTGTTTGGTCTGAGCCATCCATCACACATTGGCTGAGGAATTTCTCTCTGGATTCCAACTCTACAATTCTCCTGGCTAGATCCTCTTGGAAGAGCTTTTCTTGTAGGTCATCAGCATAAACATCAGTAGGATCAGTCTCAGCTTCTTCAAGGTTTTGAGAAAAACCTTGCTTTTCCTCCTCCATTATACCCCATGATTCTACTATTTTCCCCCAAATCAGGATCTCAAAATTGGAATTTTGCTCCTATGAACAGGCAGCAACTTTGTTTTCTCCAAGGTCCTAGCCCTCCTCTGTAAGGTCTAGAAGTTTTAACTCTCTTTCAAGAAGCAGCTTCATCCTAGCCTCTAAATCTTCAATTTGCTTGGCTAGGTTGTCCTAAAAGAGAATTTCTTGGAGGTCATCAACATCATCCTTTTCAAAGCTCTTAGTTGGTCTCTGGCATTCCTTCCTCCAACTCAGAATCTACATATCATATTGAAAAACTTGGGGAGGCTGAGGAATACTAGGAAGAGACTATTGATGCACTGGAAGAGTCTCTAGAAGAGGGATGTGCTGGTCGGTGGTACTCCCCCAAATGGAAGATTCATAATCTAAGGAGTTCAGAAGGTTCATCTCCATGGGAGGTTGCTTTGATTCCCTCTAGTGTTGGAAAGCCAAGCACACAAGATTTAGAGCGAATGTATTTGATGAGCTAGAGTGAGCAAGTGCAATCTGATAGAAAGGATTTGGCATAAAAGAGGGGGCCTTTTTTAGATTAGGAAGGGGCATGCAAGGCTGATTGCCTTAGATAAATGGATTTCTCCATTTTGCTACCTCCTCTTCCATGGATTGCAAGGCCTATGCTTGCCTAAACAAACACTCTTCTTTATACATCAGCTCCTACTGATACTCGTACTACTCTTTTAGTCTATCGATTTCCATTATCTGCTTTTCAAATTCTAGTGCCACCTCCCTTAAGGTTGTAGGACAACTAGGAGAGGTACTTGAGGGGATTACATAAATATTTGGAGCCTGATTATATTCACATGAAGGAAAATAAAACCCATGATTCTGCGCAAAAGGATTATACATATAAAAGTAAGATTTTTGAATGGCACCAGGCTGCTCTCAACTATCAAATTTAACTTGGAGTCACTAGATGCTAAAAATACTTGATTTTCTATAACAAGTGTAGCATCAATCCTAAAACCTTACTGCATTGTAAAACTGAGTCCCATTGAGCATGCCAAAACTGTTGATGCAGGAAATTGCACCCTTTGGCAGGGAGTCGAGCTCCTACCTTTTCCTCACAACATGGAAACTCCCCTCTCACCAGTGGGATTGGTGAAGCTAGAGGGGAGAGTCTCTAGATAAGGGCTAGCTCCCTTTGATGCATCGTGTTTGTTCTATCAAGTGCAAATACAGGTATATATAGATATATAAAAAGGGGGGGATGAAAAGGGAGAAAGATGCAGGAAAACAAACTACTCTAAAGAGGTGATGCACCAAAATAAGGTTGAATTTCTCACATCCACTCTTGAGATCAGACAAATGCATACATATACTACACATCTAGTAGAAGGACCAAGCTACAAGAAACTGGCAAGGAGGCTTTCATGAAGACACAAGAAACAAAAAATCGCTGAGGTGCTATGAAATGCACACTATAAGTAACTTCCTCTATTTTGGTCTCCCAAATGTCAGCTCTTCTCCTTTCAGCTACATAAATGGTGCCTTTTAGATAACAGGTACATTGGTGTTGGACCTGTGGGAACATCAAGAGACAATGACTAAACACAAACAACACTCAACACATACTCTGAGATATCTATTCCAAATGGAGGTAAAAACTAATTTTATTTGATTCAGATGCAAATTTCGCAAGGGCTACACCTTCACAAAATGTGGAAGATCTTTTTACAAAATGACAAGTTTGCAAATATATAGGAGAAGAAAGGATAATGAAACTTGGTGCTTCTTTGACCAGTAGGCCCATTGCGTCCCCTAATTGGGAAGAGGAAAACACTGTGGCTGATGTCATCTTTCTAGAAGCCTGCTAGAACCATGTTGTATAACCACAAAATTGGACTTTGGAATTCGAGCATTAATGTGGAAACACATACTACACCTCTTTTCTGCCAACAAATTAGGATTTGTCCCCTTTTAAATGCACGGGCCATGTTGTTTGCTATTTGTGCCATTTGGGGATTGACAGGTAATAAATTGCCTTCCCCTTGCCACTTGCACTGTCTCATCCCTTTCTGCACCTTGTCATCCTCCTGATTTGTCACCTGGGATTTTGTCATTTTCTTATCTTGTCTCTACTGGCTTCTTGGCCCTCGGGGGTGAACATCCTTGTGGGTCACTGCATTTTAGGCCCTTTAGTTAGCTCTTGGTTAGCACTTTTCCATTTTGAAAGCAAACGACTATTCTACTTCACTAATTTTGATGTTCATGTGGCCGTCATGCTTTGGAAACCAATGGATATTTCATCCTCTTGAATTTGACAGCCTCCTGAACGTCACTGCTTGAAAACCAATGGCTATCTGGCTCTGTTAAACTTGACATCCTTTGGGAGGTTATCAGGTCCTTGCTGGCCTTTTTGGGCATTTCCTTGCCTTGCTTTGCTTTGTTTTCCATAGACTTTTATTTGTGGACATTTTCCCATGGATAAGAAGTTTGCAAAAATTCTCCTCAGCCTCCACCCTTTGTATTTGAAATGCACCTAAAGAAATTTAGAGTTTTGACAGAATTCAAGACTTAGAATTTTTTTGAAAGACTTACCCAAATCCTTTACAATTGGAGTGTCTACCCTTCGGAAGGGCACTTGAAATTGAAGACTGCCCTTTAGCCAAGGACATACCCTTAAACCAAGCTGTTGAACCAAAAAATGGTTTAACGGTTTAAGGGTTCAACTAAATGCACCAATTTTCTATTAAACCAAACCTGATGACCTGATTCATTGAACTTTTCATTAAACTGAACCTGTTGAACCAAAAATGGTTCAACAGTTCAATTGTTGCATGCCAAGGACTATTGAACCAGATTTGATGGCCTTCTTTATTGAATTGAGCCATTGAACTGAACCCATTGAACCAACATGGTTCAATGGTTCAATGGTTTAGCTAAGCACACTGATGACTGTTGAACCAATTGAACCAAGCCGTTTCGAACTAAGAGATTGAACCTTAGGCCATTGAACCAAAAGTGACAATAAACCAAAGTGCTAGGCTGATGAACCAAAAAGCTAAACTGAGTGGTTAAACCAAAATGAGAAAACACTGGCATTGAACTTGTGCAACCTGGAAACAACTATCTTCAAAAAGAGAATAAAGAAGGTGAATGATTTTTGGCCCGGAGCAAAAAATTGGTCAACAAATGGCGACTCATAGGGTAAGCTTCCCTACTACACTTAAAGACCAGCTACCTTAAAAAATCCATTGGGTGTGGAGTTAGATTGTAACTTTAAAATAGAAATAACTTCTGATAAATTCTAGAATCAAACATGAAGCTTTTACCCCACACATGAAGGGAAACACACAAGGCTAAAAAACACTACCTGTGCAACTGCACTTAGGGAAAATAGGAAAAGAAACAGAAAGCAAACTATTATAAATAGCTAACCAAGAATGTTTGCCTCCCTCCTAGATTGAAGGGAAAACTTCTTAAGTCCCCTTCCTAGCAAGAAGACTTATGGTGCTAGGTAAGCAGCTAAATGAAAAGGGGATTTGGTGACTTGATCTTCTTGCCTATCACCTGGTTTGGCTGGAATTTGAGTGGATCAAATTCAAACATGCCTCCAATATATATGTATTTTGCTTGTCCCTGGAGGCCTGTTGAATGCTAGTCCTTCATATTGGTGCTCCTCACCAAGAAATCAATGGCTACTGGCTCATCACCAAAAGCCCTTTGATCTGCACATTCCTTTTATGATGTATCATGCTCTAACTTATTTCCTTCTGCCTCATTGAAAATCTTGTCAGAGTCATCCTCTGCTCCCTCTTGCCCTTCATCAAGAAGGGTGACTGTGGTGATGTTTGAAAAGGACTCATAAAATGATTGCTCATCCCACAGAACATCATCTCTATGTTTAAAGCTCTCTACTTCAAGGCATTCCTCTAGGAATACAAACCTCTCCTTTCTTTCCTCCAACATAGGCTCCTCAGTGTAGTCATCCTCATCATGAAAACAACAAGGAAGTTCATCAAATAGAGGGGAAGAGAGCTCACCATGCTTTTTTTTCCTCCTCATATTGCTGGAACATCTACATATATGCAAGACCTACATCTTCTCTACTGCTGATAAGGTTTTCACAAGAAGCATCAATGAGGATTTCTTCTTCATTGTCACTCATGATAGCCTCTTGAAGAACTGTAGATTGGATTCTCTACTCATCCCCTGCCTCTTACAAAACAAGTTCTTCCTTGAGAAGGGGTGAAGTGGAAAAAACATGTGGAAGAGGAGATAGTCCTTGAGCAAGAATCAAATGATTCTCCTCCTTCCATTTGATCAACACTTCATCAATATTAGGTGTGGCCTGATATCTCTCTTGGAAATGTGTAGGTGGGGTGTGTTCAGACATACAATGTGCTATTTGGTCTAAGCCATCCATCACACATTGGCTGAGGAATTTCTCTCTGGATTCCAACTCCATAATTCTCCTAGCTAGATCCTCTTGGAAGAGCTTTTCTTGGATGTCGTCAGCATAAACATCAGCAAGACTAGTCTCAGCTTCTTCAAGGTTTTGAGAAAAACCTTGCTTTTTCCTCCTCCATTCTACCCCATGATTCTACTATTTTCCCCCAATTCAGGATCTTGGAATTGGAATTTTGCTCCTGTGAATAGGTAGCAACTTTGTTTTCTCCAAGGTCCCGAGGCTCCTCTGCAAGGTCTGGAAGTTTGAACTCTCTTTCAAGAAGTAGCTTCATCCTAGCCTCTAAATCTTCAATTTGCTTGGCTAGGTTGTCCTAAAAGAGTATTTCTTGGAGGTCATCAACATTATCCCTTTCAAAGCTCTGAGCTGGTCTCTAGCATTCCTTCCTCCAACTCAAATCTGCATATCACATTGAAAAATTTGGGGAGGCTGAGGAATACTAAGAAGAGACTGTTGATGCACTGGAAGAGTCTCCAGAAGAGGGATATGCTGGTTGGTGGTACTCCCCCAAATGGAATATTCACAATCTAAGGAGTTTAGAAGGTTCATCTCCATGGGAGGCTGCTCTGATGCCCTCTAGTGTTGGAAAGCCAGGCGCATGGGATTGAGAGTGAATGTATTTGATGAGCTGAAGTGAGCAAGTGCAATCTGATAGAAAGGATTTGGTGCAAAAGAGGGGGCCTTTTTAGATTAGTAAGGGGCATGCAAGGCTGACTACCTTGGATAAATGGATTTCTCCATTTTGCTACCTCCTCCTTCATGGATTCCAAGGCCTATGCTTGCCTAAACAAACACTCTTCCTTATACATCAGCTCTTGCTAATACTCGTACTGCTCTTCTAGTTTGTTGATTTCCATTGTCTGCTTCTCAAATTCTAGTGCCACATCCCTTAAAATTGTAAGACAACTAGGAGAGCTACTTGAGGGGATTGCATAAATATCTGGAGCTTGATTATATTCACATGAAGGAAAACAAAACCCATGATTATGTGCAAAAGGATTATACATATAAAAGTAAGATTTCTGAATGGCACTAGGTTGCGCTTAGTCAGTAGATTTAACTCAGAGTAGCTAGATGCTAAAAATACTCAATTTTTTGTAATAGGACTAGCATCAATCCTGAAACCTTACTGCATTGTAAAACTAAGTCCCACTGAGTGTGCCAAAACTATTGACATAGGAAATTGCACCCTTTGGCAAGAAATTGAGCTACTGCCTTCTCCTCGCAACATGGAAACTCCCTTCTCGCCTGTGGGACCAATGAAGCTAGAGGGGAGAGTCTCTAGATAAGGGCTAGCTCCCTTTGATGCATTGTGTTTGTTCCAACAAGTGCAAATACATGTATATATAGATATATAAAAAGGGGGGATGAAAAGGGAGAAAGATGTAGGAAAACAAACTACTCTAAAGAGGTGATGCACCAAAATAAGGTCAACCTTCTCACATCCACTCTTGAAATCAGCAAATGCATACATACACTACACATTTGGCAAAAGGACCAGGCTGTAAGAAATTGGCAAGGAGGCTTTCATGAAGACACAAGAAATTAAAAATCGCTGAGGCACTATGAAATGCACACTATAAGTAACTTCCTCTATTCTGGTCTTCCAAATGTCAGCTCTTCTCATTTTAGCTGTAGAAATGGCACCTTGTAGACAACATGTACGTTGGTGTTAGACCTATGGGAGCATCAAGAGACAATGACTGAACACAAACAACACTCAGCACATACTCTAAAATATCTATCCAAATGGAGGTTAAAACTACTTTTGTTTGATTCAAGTGGAAATTTTGCCAGTGCTATGCCTTAGCAAAATATGGAAGATCTTTTTACAAAATGACAAGTTTGCAAATATATAGGAGAAGAAAGGAGAACAGAACTTGGTGCTTCTTTGACCAGTTGGCCCTTTGCATCCCCTCATTGGGAACAGGAAAACACTGTGGCTGATGCCATCTTTCTAGAAGAAGCCTGCTAGAACCACACTACATAATCATAGAATTGGACTTTGGCATTTAAGCATTAATGTGGAAACACAGACTGCACATCTTTTCTACCAACAGATTGGGATTTGTCCCCTTATAAATGCATGAGCCATGTTGTTTGCTATTTGCACCATTTGGTGATTAATAGGCAATAAATTGCCTTCCCCTTGCCACTTGGACTGCCTCGTCCCTTTCTACACCTTGTCATTCTCCTGCTTTGTCACCTGGGATTTTGTCCTTTTCTTATCTTGTCTCTTCTGGCTTCTTGGCCCTTGGGGGTGAACATCCTAGCGGGTTGCTGCATTCTAGCCCTTTAGTTAGCTCTTGGTTAGCACTTTTCCATTTTGAAATCAAACGGCTATTCTACTTCACTAATTTTGATGTTCACGTGGACGTCATGCTTTGGAAACCAACAAATATTTCATCCTCTTGAATTTGATGGCTTCCCAAATGTCACCGCTTGAAAACCAGTAGCTATCTAGCTTTGTTAAACTTGATGTCCTTCAAGATGTCATTGGGTCCTTGCTGGCCTTTTTGGGCATTTCCTTACCTTGCTTTGCTTTTTTTTCCATAGACTTTTGTCTGCGGACAATTTCCCATAGACAAAAAGACCACAAAAATTCTCCTCGGCCTCTGCCCTTTGTATTTGAAATGCGCCCAAAGAAATTTAGATTTTGACAAATTCAGGACTTAGAATTTTTTTGAAAGACTTACCCAGATCCTTTACAATTGGAGTGCCTACCCTTCAGAAGAGCACTTGAACTTTGAAGACTACCCCTCAGCCAAGGACATACCCTTGAACCAAGCCATTGAACCAAAAAATGGTTCAACCAAGCACACCAATTTTTTGTTGAACCAAGCCCGATGACCCGCTTCATTGAACTGAAACCGTTGAACCAAAAATGGTTCAACAGTCCAATCGTTGCATGCCAATGACTGCTAAGATGGATCTGATGGCCTTCTTCATTGAACTGAGCCATTGAACTAAACCTGTTGAACCAACATGGTTTAATGGTTCAATGGTTCAGATAAGCACGCTGATGACTATTGAACCAATTGAACCAAGCCATTTTGAGCTAAGAGATTGAACCTTAGGCCGTTGAACCAAAAGTTCCAATGAACCAAAGTGCCAGGCTAATGAACCAAAAATTTGAACTGAGCAGTTGAACCAAAATGAGAAAACACTGGCATTGAACTTGTGCAACCTGGAAATAATTGTCTTCAAAAAGTGAATAAAGAAGGTGAATGATTTTTGGCCTAAACCAAAAAATTGGTCAACAGGACTTCATTTCCAAATTTGACAAGTTAAGGAATAGAATTCCTATAATTGCTCAGTTGATAGCTGAGAATCTCAAATGTTTCTTCATCAAGTTCTAGCTTCCTGAAGTGAGTTTCTTGTTGAGACAGGTTAGCCACATAGACCTTGCTACAGCTCAAGATTTGGCCACTAAAGTGGAAGATGATCTCATCTTGGCACGGAATATAAGGATAAATCCTAATAGAGGTAAATCTTCTTCATCCTCTGAATATCCATCTATAGGCACCACTGATCCAATGGTGTAAAAGCTAAAAAATGAGTTGCTAGCTCTCAAAAAGTAAATGCTGCAAGGGATGTCTGATCCTCCTTTGTACTAAGATATACTAAGGAAGACATTCCCTAATCAGTCATACCAAGGCAACACTGCCAAGAATCAAGGGTAACCAAATCATCTTCCTCCCGCATAGGGGAAACTTGCCATTAAGGCAGCTCCAACCAACTCAGCAATTGGATACCTTGAAATTGAATCAAATTTTTCTTTCCAACCTGAGTTGAACCTAGAAGATGGCATTAATCTCTTTGCACAAGACCAAGATGAATTAGCTGGCGACTCCAACATTAGTTTTTAAAATTACCAAAATGAGCCTAGAAGTAAAGGTGAAGTGTTTGATGGATCATACATTGTATTCACCTGGTCCTATAACTAGTCAGCCTAGCAATTTGATAAAGGAAAAAATAGAGGAGCGAGCTCAACCAGTAATTTCAATTGCTAAGCAGGGAACCACTCTGCATTTTCAATCAAAGGACCTAATGAGTAGTAAAAAAATAAGTACTCCAAACATTCCTTCATCTTCAACTTCAAATTCGTAGACCAATACCCCCACTAAAAACCAGAAGGATGAACTACCTTCCCCTATTCCTAATTCATTTTAGACATTTGATATAATCGACCATGTCAAGAAAACTAAAATTTAAATGTCTGAATTTGAATTCCTATAATCCAACCCTAAACAATTGGATAGATTAGTGGAATGTGTGAAGGATAAAACCATCCCTATAGAACCAGCTATTCCAAAGGTGACTCCCACATCCACCTGGAATAACCTTGTCATTACACCTCCTGTTACCCCTCAAAAAATTGAACCATTTTATGTTTCCCTGCTAATAAATTGACACCAGCTAAACAACTGCATAATAGACTCAGATGCATTTGATAATGTCATGCCCATCAAAGTAGTTGAATCCCTTGGTCTCACACTAACCAAGACATTTTGGAGTTGTTTCTCCATGGAGAAAAAACAAGTGCCACTATTGGGATAAATCAAGGATGCCCAATTTGTGTTTGTGGCATTTCTAGATAAGAGAATTAAGATGACAGTCCTAGTGGCTGATGTTCTAGCCTCCTATGGCATTCTTCTTGGGCAAAATTTTTGCAATGATTTTGGTGGCAAGTTGAGCATGGACCTATCTAAAGGGAGGATCCCAGTCAAAGGCGTCATGCAGAGATTACTCCCTGAGAAGGAAGCAAAATATGTTGTCACTCAAACATCAGCACTTGAAGCCCAAATTTTGTTTGAGCCTTCAAGCATGGGTAATTACTTCCTAACTATAGAGGATGTTCCTATTCTAATTGATGAAACTTCTAAAAATGACAATCTAAAAATTGGTTCAGATGGAACAATAGAAGGATTGGTAGAATGTAGTGCAAGTGTAGAAGAATTCTCCCCTCCAAATGAAGGAAAATTTAAGAAAAAATTAGTTTTCAATGGTGTATGGATTCTAGAATTTGATGGCAGCTACTCTTCAACCAGTTCTAGAGCTAAGATTGTTCTAATATCTCCTCAAGGAGATATTTTTTCTTCATATAAATTGTAGTTTAGTAACACCAATAATACTACTGAATATGAGTCATTGCTACTCAGATTGAAGGATACACGAGACAGGGGCATCAAACTCCTTCACACCAAAGGAGATGTTGAGCTAGTGGTTTTCCAAGTTAGGAACTTGTACCAAACCAAAAATGAGAGATTATGCCATTACCGCAATCTAGTTTGGGATCAAATTGAAAGCTTCGATGCTTTCATTATCTCTACAGTACCTAGGGAAATCAATGATCGAGCTGATGCATTAGCTGTTTCAGTGACTCTCTTGGTTACTCACCAAGATTTTAAGGGAGATAGGTACACTATCAAACTAGTCTTTTGACCAAGTGTGCCTAATAATTCCAATCATTGGCAAGTGTTCAATGGTGATAACGAAATCATTGCCTTTTTGAAATAAGAAGATAGCTTTGAATAGCTTCACTTTGAAGGCAGTGAGCCTCAGAAACTTGAATCAGCCCCTAAAATAAGTTTAGACATAGGTGAAGAATTCCTACAGCTAAAAGGGAATAAAATTCCCAAAGGATTGGTTTCCCTTGAGAAATTGTTTGATAAGCACGACAGGTTCATCAAATAGCAACAAATGGATTCAAGCTCCTCCAAGGAGTTTGATCAAATAAATTTGGGTACCAAGGAAAATCCCAAGATGGTAAACATTGGGAAGTACTACACTCTAGAGGAGAAACTCAAATTTACTGACCTACTTCACCATTACATGGATGTTTTGGCGTATTCTTATGATGATCTAAAATCACTTGGGCCTAAAGAAATTTGCCATGAAATTCCTCTCAAGAGTGATTCGGTGCCTTATAAGTAGAAATCCTGGTAGTATAATCCAAAGATATCGAGTAATATTCTATTTGAAATATAGAAAATGCTAAATGCTAAAATAATTTTCCCAATCCATCATTCCACATGGATTGTAAACATAGTCCCTATGAGGAAAAAGAATAGAGAAATTTGCCTCTGCATAAATTTTAGGAATTTGAATCAATCCTCCCTAAAAGATAATTACCCTCTACCCATCATGGATCAAGTCCTTTAGATAGTGACTAGTTCAGAGATGTTATCAATACTAGATTGCTTCTCAAGGTACAATCAAGTGGAATTTAGTGAAGCAGACCAACATAAGACTACCTTCACCACAACTTGGGGCACCTTTGCATATCAAAGAATGTCATTTGGATTGATAAATGCTGGTGCCACTTTTTAGAGTGCAATGGACCTTGATTTAAAAGATGAAATGGGTAAGTTCATTATGATATACCTTGATTATTTAACAATCTTTCCCAAGCATTGTCCTAATCATGTGCACCATTTGCAACTATTGTTGGAATGATGTCTCTAGAATGGCATTTCTTTAAATCCCAAGAAGTCTATTTTTAGGGTAATAGAAGGGAAACTTCTTGGACACATTATATCTTGAGGAGGCATAAAAATTGACTTAAAAAGAGTCAAATCCATCCAAGAGCTTACTCTACCCATAAGTAAGATAGTAGTTCACTCTTTCTTCAGAAAGGTGAACTTTTTATGAAGGTTCATTCCAAGAGTTCATCGAGAAGACTCACCACATTGTGGACATGATGAAGGGAAATGCCACTTTTAGCTAGACTAAAGAAGGCAAATTAGCATTTCAAGACATCAAGATAGCTATTGCCCATGCCCCAATTTTGGTTTGTCCAGATTACACCAAAGGCTTCATAATGTATAGTTATGCTTTTGAACACACACTTTCAACAATTCTGGTTCAGCAGAACAAAGAAGGTGTAGAATCTCCCATATCCTTCATGAGCTGTCCTCTCAAAGCTCATGAACTAAAATATTCAAATCTAGAGAAGCATGCTTATGCAGTGGTAAAGGTAGTAAAGAATTTCTATTTTTACATCCTAAACTCACACACTATTGCCATGGTTCCTGATACAATAGTCAAGTCCATATTAACTCAGTAGGAGTTTGGAATCAAAAGGGGCAATTGAATTGATAAAATCTAGGAGTTTGATCTAGTTATCTAACCAACCAAGCTTGTGTGGGGAAGGGGCCTCTACCAATTGATTGCTAACAACATACCAGAAGAAATAGGGCATGAAGAAATAGAAGTGGGAGATGCACCAATAGTTATGTTTGTCACCACTACGGATTAGTGGTATTCAAATATTGCTCATTTCCTCTCCTATGGTGAGTGTCCTTGTCACCTATCTCATAAAGAAAAGAGGACTGTTAAGTTGAAAGCTGCCAACTTTGTCCTATGGGATAACAAGCTGTATAAGAGGAACCTTGATGGAGTATTCCTTCACTGCATGGATAAAGAGCAACATAACCAACTTCTAGAGTCCTTCCATAATCTAGCCTATGGAGGACATTTTTTTGCACCTGTGACTACCCATAATATTTTGTGAGCTAGGTATTATTGGCCTACCCTATTTCAAGATGCATATCAATGGGTATGTAAATGTGAACTATGTCAACAGTTTGTTGGAAAACCAAAGTTAGCTACTTTGCCTCTTAAGCCAATGGTAATAGAAGAGCCATTTTAGCAATGGGGAATAGATTTCATTGGTGCTATAAACTCATCTTCAAGTGTTGGACATGATTATGTTGTCACATCCAC
This sequence comes from Torreya grandis, assembly GCA_037957365.1. Classification (NCBI taxonomy): domain Eukaryota; kingdom Viridiplantae; phylum Streptophyta; class Pinopsida; order Cupressales; family Taxaceae; genus Torreya; species Torreya grandis. Next base: position 768,390 of record JARHVA010006567.1, on the reverse strand, counting down.
ATATTACTTTACCAAATTGGTGGAAGCTATTCCAGCCAAGCATGTTACTTTAGAAGTAGTATGCAATTTACTCAAGGAGAACATCATTTCTAGGTTTGGGTTCCCAACCAAGATTATGGTAGATAATGTAGCATATTTCTCTTCTGATGAGATTACTCAATTATATTTTTATTATGGGATTACCTTCTCCCACTCCTCTAATTATTTTCCATAAGGGAATGGCCAAGCAAAATCAAGCAACAAGAACCTGGTGACCATCATCAAGAAGCTGGTAGATGGAAACCAATGAACTTGGCATAAAACATTGGTTGATGCTTTATGGGTAGACAAAATTACACCTAAGAGGGTGATAGGTATGTCACCATTCCAACTTTTTTATGGTCTCAATGCAGAGATATCAATCACCCTAGAATTACCAGAACTAAAATTGGCAAAGGTGATCGAAGACCAGACATATGAAAGCTCCATCAATAAAAGGATCATGTGCTTGATTGAGCTAGATGAGTAGTGAACTATGGTGGTGGATCGAATCTCTATGCATGAAATTTTGGTGAAGAATATCTTCAACCAAAAAGCAAAAACCCATGATTTTTAGATTAGTGATCAAGTTCTGTTATGGGACAAGACAAGAGAACCAAAGGGAATGCATTGGAAATTTGATTCTCTATAGAGAGGCCCATTTACTATTCATTAGCTCAATTGTGAAATTAATTTCCTATTAAAGTATCAAGATGGCTCACCCTTTTCTCTACCTCATAATGGGTAGCATCTAAAGCACTTCAATTCTTGAAGTATCAGATAAGATCATTTGTACACATGTATAATTTTTGTATAGTCTTTAGCTTGTTTTATGTTGTTCTTTTTCATTTGTTTTTGGCACCTTTCTTTTTGGGTAACATGACTTCGTAGCCCAATGGCATACTTAAAGGCACTGGAGATTCTAGACTCTACTCCCTTCGATTGTTTTTACAATTGATGGAAGTTCCCCAACTGTAGCTAGCTATTGTTCCCAAAATTTGTCACTTGTTTTTAGGGACAACATATCAACTATTTTGGTCATGCAAGCCAAAATTCTCTCTTCCCTTCTCAAAAAAATGTTTTGAGTGCTCAAGTTCTTTAATTATTCAATCTTTTTTAGTCAAGGGACTCGCAGGTTCAATGGGTTTGACAACTTCAATAGGTGTGCTCTCATAAAGGATCAACTTCAAAACACTTAGGCATTTTCAAGGCTGGTTCAACACTGAGGTTTAACCAAAAGGTCTTTTGATAGACTTCAAACAAATGGAATGAACCATTGAACTATTAAACCATTAAATCTTACTTCAAAGGTTCAAAGGTTCAATGAGTTTAAAGGTTCAAAAAGAGTTAATCGCTCAATGAGTTCAAAGAAGTTCAACCACTTCGAAGAGTTCAATGAGTTCAAAGACTTTGACAAGTTTTCAAGTTCAATAAAGTTCAGTAGACTTAAAGAGAAAAAGGCTTTGAAGAGTGAAGGTTGAACCATTAAACCATTGAACTTTGAACCAAAATGGTTCAATGAGTTCAAAGGTTTAACAAGTTTAATAATATTAAAAGACTTAGAAGAATAAAGGATTTGAAGAGCCAAGAATGAACCATTGAACCGTTGAACCTTGAACCAAAAGAGTTTAAAGTTTAAAGGTTGAATGAGTTCAATAGAAAAGAAAAGAATCTAGAGAGTTCAAAACTTCAAAGGATTCAAAGAAAGAGAATGAACCGTTGAACATTGAATCGAAATGGTTCAAGGTTCAAAGGTTCAATAAAGTTCAAAAGACATAGAGAATAAAAGGATTCAAAGAAAGAGAATGAAATATTGAACCATTGAACTTTGAACCAAAATGGTTCATAGGTTTAAATGGTTCAAAGAGTTCAACCAGTTCAAGAAGTTTAAAGTTCACAAGGAAGCTTTGAGTGAAGGAAGGAAGTAGAAGATTCCAGAGACAAGTTCAAAGAGATGGTTCAATCGATTGAACTAAGGAGCCAATTGAACCAAGGAGCCGATAAGACCATTTAAACCATTGAACCATTGAACTAATTCACTTTCATGGTTCAAGGTTCAACATGGTTCAAGTGACCAAGTGACCAATGACATCCCTGTTGACGTCGAATTCAAGGTAATAAAATGCCCATTTATTTTCAAATATGGCATGTAATCTAAAGACAAAACTCAGTGAATAGCTAAAGAAAGAAGCTGAAAGAGCTTGCTGAAGGTAAGAAGATGGCCTGAGAGCTCAAATTACAACAAGAAAGAGGGAATGATATAGGAGATACTGAAATATCTATGGGGGAGTTATTCCAGTAGGTGGAACAGTCCACCAAGTAGACATCTGAGCATGAAAATATTCAAAGGCATAGCCTATTTTTCTCCCTTTGAATAAAAGTGATTGGACAACCACATGCATATCTGGAAATAGACCAAACAACCCATGCTTAAGAGAAGACATTCGAGATGATTCTATACACCAAAGTCAAAGTTGATGCCCTATTTAAGCATGGCCCCTTCATGGAAATAAAAATGCATTCAAGGTATTGAATGTATCATGGGCAATTCCATGAAATAAAGTGCCCAATTATTTCTTGGAGTGCTATATATTATAATGTCTTAGTTCATGCAAAGGATATCTCTGTTATAGAATAAAAACTCTACCCAAATTGAAAGGCATTTCCTGAGACTTTGAGCTCAGATTGTTAATCATATTTCTTTATTTGAATGAGAAAACAAGTGACCTTTTAGACTTTGTGTTGGAATAGCTTATGTTATTTAAGAAATTGTTCTTATGTCTATTTCCTAGAAGCATTCTTGTCCATTTAATTTAACAAGTAGAACTAGTGGAAGTAATCAGGAAGGTGTCCTGAAGCCAACAATGGGAGACTTTATACTACTACAATTGTCTTTAGTGTGTGTTTTCTATTTATGTGTAAAGGATCTTGGGATGACTTTATGCCCCCATTGTCCTTCATAAATTTCACTCTTTGTTAGTTGAGGTGGAAACTTTGTGCTACACTTCATCCTGTTGTGTTACTATGACTAGTTACTTTTACTACCCAAGAAGGAATTTGGCTGTTGACTGAGTATTACTTTTGAAAAAAGAGAAGTACCTCCACCAATCACCCAAGATTTCTCCTTTATCTGTGAACATCACCTCTAAAAAAGGAGAGATGGATGGTGTTTTCCTACCCCTAAGTGTTATTTTCAGCTTATATATATAGTATATAACACCTTATAGCTATAGTGAACCTCCCCTTGATGAGAGGAGATATTTGTCTCCTTTTGATGTGGTCAACCTAAACATTTGGCCAATAAATCTCCCTATGTTGTGGTGGAAACACCTATTTTCCCCATCAGTTAGCTAGTGACAAAATATTCACCCAACAATTCTAACACAAATAATGATGACTCCCACCAAGGTTAATGCATCCATGCAGATGTCCACTCAACCTTAGTTTGAAAGGGCCAATTTTGTGTATGTCAATTCAATATAGCAGCATTAATTTTGTACTTGTAGTTTTCTTATGATTCTAACTCAATATAAAGGTTGGCTACTTTTTTTTGTAAGCATGCATATGTTGTATTATATTGTAGAGGATGAATTTAATTCTTATTGAATGTAAACTAACTCTCTCTCTCTCTCTCTCTCTCTATATATATATATATATATATATATATATATATATATATATATATATATATATATACACACACACACACACACACACACACACACACACACACAGTTTTAAAACTATAGTTAGAACTAAGGTTCTAACTATGCCATGTAATAAAAAAAAATTATGTACTTGGAGTATGATTTGACCCCTCCCAAATCCTATTTAAACATATGTAACCCATATTTTCAAGGGGTTGGAAAATTTAAATATAAAAGGAAAATCCATTTTTTATTATCAACAAATGTGTTTATGTATTTTCTCTCCAATATTTATGTAATTAGGATTAATCTTTTTAGGTTTTTGATTCAATAATTCCTAGTGTGCAACAACTATGAGGAATTCTTTCTTTTCATGATTAATATGCTAGTTTTAGATGTGCAATAGCTATTAAAGGATTAAAAATTATATTAATTATTGGCAAGTAAGTTAATTATTTCATATTTATGAGTGTACAGAGGTGCTTTCAATGATATAGTTTTCTATGCATGTGCAATAGCTATCTCAAATAACTCCCTAGTCTAATTCATAATCTCCTAATTAAGGGTGTACAATAACTACTCTAAAAGGAACAACCTTTGATTGAGATACCTGAGTTTCCTATATAAAACTATCTTAGATTTCCTGACCATGTCTATCTATGTATACAAAATAGATGCTAGCATCAAACATTGTTTTTAAAAGTACTTGTCAACTTAGAAACTAGCTTGAGAGGTGCTTCCTGAAGCCATAACATCTTTCTTTCTACTCTACCCTTCCCTCCTTTTTTGAGTTTATTTATGAGATATACCCACTCTATATTAACAACCATCCAACCACCAACTCATCTAGATTTAACTTTCTTTTAAAAATAATTCATCCATTCATCATCCTTGTTAATAACCTACATGCCCTACCTGCTATTCCATCACTTCGTTATTAAAACCCCATACCTAAAACTCATGCCTTGGAGTGGAGTTTACCTTCATTGAGATCCTAAAATGTTAGAGGCTACCTCATTACAAAGTGGTGTGCATAAAAACCACATCAATAGATTATATCACTTTGGAGGTCAACATACTAATGCTCCACCATGGGTCAACATAACTTGACCTTTGTAAAGTAACCTTAACATTGTCAAAATTACCTTAATCTCTCTAATACTCAAATAAGACCTTCATGAAAGAGAAAATGAAAAGACTAAGGGATTGAATAAATATTTTAGATCATGTAATAGACCTTAAGATGATAATCACTTGACAAGACATCCTTGTTATGACCATGTTTGACCAATAAACCTAGACCAAGACTCTCAAAAGGCTACTAACAAGGTTAAATAAGTCTAGAAGAAAAGTTTGAAATTATCCTCACTCATGGTAGCCAATTTTGACTAATAATTGTATTGTGTGTAGTTTTTGTTGCATACATGTTATTTGTACAATTTTTCACTATCTTTGAGCATGCATGACTTTATTTCATGTAGCCAAGTTGGCATGCACAATTTTTACTCAATTTCAATTCATTACTTCAATATAAATTGAATGTATATTTTTGGTTCCATTTTAGTTAAAGAATCCACAAAGAAGAGAGGAATGGAATTTTTAGAACACTAGTGAAATCATGAACAACTTTGTCTTACAAAGTTTTCAGTACCTATTCAGGCATATGTACACATAAAAGTATGTACTTGAGATCTTGAAAACCCTATACATGGAATTTTTTGTGAAAAAAATTAGTTTGTGATATTTTTTAACTTGATACTTATGAATAGTGATCTCCATGTATTGTATTTATGGAGTGAAAATGTTTATAAAGGCAATGTGAATCTTAGACACAAGAAAATATTTAAAGTTTTTAAATGTCTCTTTAAAACCTTAAACTATGAAAATTGGTTTTAATATCTAATTTCCTCTAATATCACATTATAATGTGTTGTGGGAATGATATTTTATGAGTAATTATGGTTTTTATGAACATTTAATATTTTTGACACATGCTGATGTGGTAAAAGTATTTAATGATTTTAATGGGTTTTTGATAGAATTATTGTGAGTAGATGGGACTTGTTCCTATATAAACATGGTCTTATGTTTATATGAGATAGACAGTGAGCTTAATGATCTATGTATTATTTTACAAGATAACTATACTTGTTAATACTAAAATTTATCAAGTAGAGATTTAAGGATCTAATGTTCTAACACACCTCATTTGAGATTGAAAAATGTTGTAGTGTGTGAAAGTTCTATTTAGATTCATTAAAATTAAATAAATAATCGAGTTATTGTTCTTGCATTTTAATTGTATTTTGTGTTCTTGTGTGTAACTATGAAGGTTTCATGGTCTAAGGTATGTATTCATTGATACTTTCAACCATTAATATATTATTTGGTATTAAAATAATTTTTATTTCTTACTAGTGAGTGTGTGAGATTAGGTTTTTTGCATTTAGGAGTGCAGGTATAAATTAGTGAAGACATATTAAAGTCTGAGTATTTTGAAGATGGCGTATATTTTTTCTTTGATTTCAAGGAAATGTCACAAAAATGAGGTTTCATTGTAAGAGTTCCTAGAGTGGTTAGAGTGACAAGACTAATAGAATTGAAAAAGGTTATGAGAAATACGCAAGTCCATTTATAGGTAATGGAGACCACACAATGCCAAGGTATTTTAGTGGATGATGAAAGTGACATTAAATTTTATAAACTCTTAAGAACTAGGAATAAAAAGAGGTATATGAACCTAAAGATAAATTCTTGCACCTAATCCCAAGGATGATTAGTAATTCAAATTTGGACACTCCTAACTATTTAGGGAGTTTTAGTCATGAATACTCATTTATTGGATCACTATATTAGACATATATTTTTATTATGAGGGTATGAAATATACCATGAAAATAAAATATACATACATGCAAAAAATTGAAGTGTTTGACATATTTATGCTGGGAGCATGTGTAGGTGTAAATATTCCATAGATTTAAATAAAATATCAATATCTAGGATATTTTGATTGTGAACTTGAAGGAAAAATATGTATCTACTATTTACTAGTTAAATTTATTCAAAATGTCATAAAATTTATGATAAAGGGAGATGAGTGTAAAGGATTATACACCAATTTTTTTTAAAGTCTCAAAATCATAATGGGTCGTGTTGAACATGACATTGATAAAATATAAAGACACAATGCATTGATTATGATTTTATGTTCATGATGAGTTGGGAATGAATTTCATGTATTCAATTGAAGAAGTTATTAATACACACTAAAATATGAGGCAAATTTGTATTACAGATAGAAAGGTGTAGCATGAGGGAGTAGGAATTTTTTATACGTGTAATGAAAATGAAACATTTATATAGGTTATTATATATAATAAATATGATTTATTACTTATCAAAAAAAGATACTAGTGTGTAAAGAGGTAGGGAAAACCCTGCTAGAGGTAGTGGATCGTATGTAATAGGTATCAGTCACATATTCTTATATATGTGTTTCAAATGTGGTAAAAATGGGCATATATAATTTAAGTGATCTAATTCACACATTTAATAAAATTACATAAATGATGTGAATTTATGTAACATGCAAGTATATGGGGAGAGTATTTGATCTATCCATAACATAGATAAGCTAAAAATCATAAAGTGCCCAAGATGAAAAAATTGTCATTGAAACAATTAAAAGAAGATGATAGTCCCACACAAAGTAAGGATATATTCACAATAATTTGTAAAGTGATAAAATTTTACTATTTAAAGTGTAATTATAGATAATATTGTTTCATAAGAGATGATTGATACACTTGGTCTAAAGAGGATTGTGCATCCAACCCCATATAATGTGTCCTAGTTGCTAAAGGGGCATCAAATTCTGGTGAATGAGAAACATATTATAATATTTTAGATAAATAAATACAAGGATGAATTTCCATGTGACATAACACCCATGGAAATTTTCCATGTTTTCCTTGGAATACCTTGTAAATTTGATAGATGGGAAAAACATGATAGCCACATAAAAACCTATACATTGGTAAAAGATGGAGTAAAATAAAAATTTAAATCACTTTATGGATAAGAGTGATGAAATGGATAATGGTATAAATATATTTATGCTTAAGAGAAAATATTTCTTTAATGAAGTGTAAGAGTGCAAATGTTATGCATTGATATCACACAAGTTTTAAGTGTAGACACAACAAAAGAAACACTTCTACATGAAGTGAATGAGATATTGAGTAAGTTCACATAAAATGTTTCAAACAATCTACCAAATGTGTTCAGACACATGAGGAGTAAAATTTATCACATGGATTTGATTCAAAAATAAAGTTTACCCAACAAAGAGACATATACGTTGATACTTAATGAGAATGCAAAGGTGAAAAGACAAGTTTAAGTGTAATATTATAAAGGTTTATTAAGACAAAATGTGATCCCATGCATAGTTAATGAATTATTAGTGCCTATAAAATGTGGATAATGAGAGATTCACACTAATTCCATAACCATCAGGAATATTAAAATTAATTATATATTTCCATTTCTACACATGGATGATTTGATGGGTTGCTTCAGTGGAATAAAATTGTTCATGAATATTAAATTAAATTATGGATATAATAAATTTAAAATAAGGGAAGGTAATGAGAAAAATATTGTATTAAAAATGCAATGTTAACATAGGATCCTGGAAAACTAGTTAGAACATGCTAATATAAGGATAATTGTGCAAAGTGTGAATATAAGTAAAAAACAAACATAACACATACTACACAAGTTGTTTTTAGTCAATATGGTATATTTATGCATAAGAATATATTATTCATATATAATTAACCTATATAAATACTAAACATGATGAAACAAATTCAAATAATTAGAGCATTCACTATGTATATAACAATGATAAAAGACATTTAGGAAAAAATAATTTAGAACTGTATATTAGTCTCTATCACATTATAACTCTTTTACAATACAACTGAGCACTAGATATAGATCTTTTACAAGGTGTCATTTCTTCATATTCCATCCTTCTTCTATAAAAAAAGAAATACTCTTCACATTTTGAAGACTCTTGACATGATTTCAAGTTTCAAGTACATACATAAAGAGATAAAAAAGATAAAATAGTGTAAGTCACACAAATGTATATCAATTGTAGTCGATGATTTTGTATCCATATTTACTACCAACACTTTTATAGACTTAAATAGTTGTCTAGTACTAAGATAAAGTCATAGGAATTTTACTCTATGTTGAAGCTATAAACTTAGCATGATTTGAGGAACTAGACTACAAACATAAGTTACAGTAATCACTCAAGGTTATATTTACCAATTTTCACCTCTTATGCACTAATTAGCTACCCTTTCAGGTTTTCAACTAATTAGTGTACTAATATACCACCCTTTTGGGGTTTCAATATATTATCATAATTAGGTGGCCTCCCTTTAATGTTTTCAACCAACATGGCCCTAATCCTAATGTTTAAAGAATTCCTACTATATAATGCTTCAAAATAAAAATTGGAATGTGGGGAGTAACTACAATAAAATATTTGGCATGGACTATATTTTTTGTTCTATATGAGGTTACACAGATGGTTTTACTTGCATATTTTAAAAATAAGACATCATTGCTATAGATTTTGTTGGTGGAAGAGGTTTTTATTGCTGAGTGTAGGATGTGAAACTATAATAGACTTTATATAATGGATTTCCTATTGTAATCAATTTGGAGGAAAAAATTGAGGATCTTGGATGATGTTTACGATAAAGATATCCAAATGAGATGTCCTTTTGAATAATTTCCAATATATGATATATTTTTTGAACATATTGATTCTACTGCACAACAACTCTTATCACTCAATAAAACTTTGGATTCCATCATCTTCCATTATTAGAATCATATCCATCACATTAGATACTTTAAATTGAATATATTGAACTAACTCCTCCATCTTATCAATGTGTTTCCTTCTTTAAATATCAATAAATGTATTGGAAAACATCTCATTTTACCAACTCTACATATTTAGCATAACACTATCCATAGATTTAAGTGATAGTGTATATGGTGTAATAAAATTTTCATCCATGGAAGATTTAGCTTTATCCACTTTTATGAAATCTAAGGTATCCTCCTTCCATGTGTTAGCCAAGTATTTCTTCTAGTCAAGCATATTCTAAGCTATGTTGTGAGCTTGGTGTCTAACAGTGTTGAGAACTTGTTTATATTCCCAAATAAGATCAAAAATAGCCTTTGTCTTAACCTTGAGATTCTAACCTTGTGTGTAAAGTGTCTACAACTTATACACAATAAGCTAGTATTTAATGTCTTATGAGATGAAAATTATAAACTAATATTATTCTAAAATGACTTGGTCACCTAAAACATGAGTGACATAGGCACAACATGTAATATCAATGAGTTCACGAGCTTTGGTGAGGTGGAAATTAAGATCTATGTTCTCCTCCTTGAGTTCTAACATCTCTTTCTCTAAATCATATGCCTTCTACATGATGAAATCATAAAATGTAGCTACTCCCTCAATTTTATTGGATATATTTAACTACAAAACATAAATTTAGGCTTCTTACACCATTATATCCAAGGCCAAATTTGAATTCATAGGTGACATGTGTGCTTTATTGATCTATACCAATGGTTAGAAAAATGTTGTATAACACATGGATGATACATGGATATCCCTTAACCATTGCCTATTAATTTAGGGCCTTCTCTATGATGATTCATCCTATGCACCCCCTTGGGTAGAATATGAGCCCTGTGATGTGTATGATGGTTGCTAGGTATTGAGAATTCCCATCACCTTGGTATCCACAATTTCATTTTTTATTGCACTTTCTTATTAGAAGTTTTACTTAGATATTTCCTTAGCTTTAAAATATATCTCAACCTTAATATTGGCCTCCTATTCTTGGGGATACTTATTTTCTTACTCCACCTAAGTGCATAATACTTATTTTTTTGATCTTCTTCTTACACCTTTGTTGTAGCTTTACCTTCTTTTCTCTTCTTCTATATTTCCTATGCTTCTTGATTTGATTTCTCATGTTATTAACTCATAGCTTATTTTTATTATTTCTTCTTCACCTCTACTCATTTATCTATTTTATTTTCTTCCTTAGCTTCCTTAGACTTTTTATTGCACTCTTCCTCTTCTACTTCCTTATTTTGCTTTTTCTCATCCTTAGTAGCTTTGTGTTTGGCTTCTTCCTTGTTATTCTTCCTATTTTCCTTTTGAGACTTATTCATATCCACATGCATTTTTTATTATTCTTTTTATTTCATGGAATCTTGTTCTTATGTTGTAATATCTATTTGTTCAGTAGTTTAATTAAGGATGCATTGGAGTTTATCAAATCAAGTGGTGATTGAAAATCAGATGAAGTGGTTGATTTGATCAACATTATTCTTCCTAATAATGACTTTTTAATGGAAGAGGGTGTAGGAGTGATTTTTTTATTTTGTATATTATAATATTAAACCATCTCTTGAGGCTTTTTCTTGATTCCTTTGGTCTATTATGTTTCTACCTCCACCACTAGTTTTGTAAAATCAACCATCCATTCCTTAATTGATGGAGACACTCTAGACATAGAATGGGTCCTTTTCCTATAAAATAGAGTTGGTGATGGGATTTATATTAATGGAGAGTTCTCTCCATATGTAATATATGATCCTATAATTTGATTTATATTAAAAATATTAGTTTGAATTATATTTGGGTGAAAAATGTCAACTTGAAATTATCTATTTTGGATGCTGCATAGGATTTGGTAAATCAAGTGGTGATTGAGAATCAGATGAAGAGGTTGATATGATCAAAATGATTATTCATGATAATTAATTTTTCATGGAAGAGGGTGGAGGAGTGATATTATTATTCACTCTCTTATAATCATGGATCATATCTTGAGGTTTTTTCTTGAGTCCTTTAGCCTATTGTGTTTCTACCTCCACAACTGGATTTGTAAAATCAACCATCCATTCCTTGATTCATGAAGACAATATGGACATATAATGGGTCATTTTCCTATAAAATATAACTAGTGGTGGGATTTGTGTGAAAAATATGGGTCATTCTCCTTACATAATAAAATATCCTATAATTGTATTTGTGTGAAAAATCCTAGATTGAAATCATTTGCTCATTTCCTCTTGCTTAATAATGTCTACTATTATATAAAGAGGAGGTTTTTTCATGTTAAACCAAAGGTATTTTTGTACATGGTTTTATACTTAGCAAGTGCACACTATATTTCAAAATAAAAATTCCTTCTCTTCTTATTGATCATAGAACTTGTTACCTATGTCTATGAGCATTGACTATAAAACTTCATATTTGTCTACACCCAAATCCAGAGATCACATTCTATAATAATTTTTGGTATGTTCCTATTGTCAAGTTAATATTTTTCATGGAATGTCCTCTTCTTTAGTGGTGAGGGATAAGCTTACCATGCTAGTGCCTTTTTCTTGCCCCTGTCATCCTGTATTGGACTTGCAACTACATAAGCAAAGGTTTTTGTGAGCTTGGAGACATGGACCTCAATGGTTATATTGATTTGGTAGCTAGGGATTTCTATCACAATAATTTTGTCTTGGAATCTAATATGGTAATAAATAAAGGTAGAGGAGTGGATGTTATTTTGGGTAATTCATGTACTTTGAGGTGAATATCATCATGAAAAGTTATGATAGATGTATGCTACCCTAGATACTATAGAATGTCCTTGAGAAATTGGGGTGTGATATGATTAAGGATTAAATCTAAACCCACCATTGGTTGAATATAGATAATTAATCATAGTATTACCCTATCTTAGTCTATAAAAGGTAGGAAAATGTAATTATAGGCTGAAAGTCTTCATCTAAGTTAACTGGACCCTTTGGTGACTTACATTATGTAAAAAATATTAGTAGAACCAAAATTTAGTATTAAAATGCCTATAATGTTCTAGTGAGGACCTTATCAATATTGGTTATGATATCAAAAGCCAAAAATTTGGGCCAATTGGAGTTCTTATGCATCCAAATGATTCAGTAAGAAATGTCAATGACTCCTTTTATTATCTATCATGTGCTCTTAATGGTCTACAAGAATCAATTGGTGATAAATTTAGAAATAATGTTCACCAACAGGTCATTCACCATGTCAATACGGATCCCCATGGATGCCCTATTATATTTCTCCCTTGTATTTAAATGAATTGGTGGAACCTTGGTTTTTTAAAGTAGAAGATATTTACCCTAAGCTGGGAGTCTTGTTGCTCACACCATAGTTTTAGGGTTGGTGAAAATGGTGACATCATGTGAGAATCACCTTGTATAATTACCCAAAATTAGGAATATTGATTAGTATAATTGCATTAGAGCCTCATATAGGGTGTTAGAGTGGTAGGTCTCATGTTTATGCTTCTTCAGATTGATCATAATTGAACATATTGGCCTTTATGGCATTATTTAAATTGAATGGATCTAGATCATGGTATCTAGTTTGTTAGAATGATAATCTAATCCCCATTTTTTCATTTTGAACATCTATGAAAGGAATTATAAGTTTTTCATGATCCATGGTTCTACTTAGATGAGTTTGAAAAAATTATTTGGATGGAGTGGAGTTGTCAAGGAATTTGTGCATAATTGACTTTATTAGACTTAGATCATAGAGTTTTTTGTTCACAAAACTATATAATTTTATAAAATTTAATTTCTAAGTGGTGTTATTATAGATGCTTAGTACATATTAAGTAATTAAATAATAATGATTTATTATTTATTAACATGAGTTGAAAACCTTATGTAAATAATTAATAAAACATATGTATTTATGTTTTACCAATGTTTAACCCTAACTTGGATAAGAGGATATCCTACATAGGTATAAAAGGGTTAAATATATAGAAATGATAGGGAACAAGGGTGAATATCAGATTTGTAGTAGGCCATATATGTACCATATATTAAATTTATAAAATTGAGACAAGCTATTAATGGAAAGTACAACTATGCTAGATATATAAATGACATAAAAAAGATTAATTATATTTTTATAATGCTAACACAGTGTTAGATCTGGTATAGGTAGAAATCAGGTAGGAAGATAGTTCTAAATCAATTGTCACATTCTAAATTTGGTGCCTCTAGCAATCTAGTTAATTATGTTAGCCTAAGATAGTTACATCGGTACTAGTGTATGAGCTTGATGTTAGTGTCATGTATAGAATATCTTCTCAAATAAGATTCAACCACTTAGATGCTTTTAATTTTGGATTTTCCTTTAATTTGGTGTATTCAAATTTGGGTCATGGATTGTCACTCGTAGTATATTAGTAAAACCCTAGCTTTGCATCTTCAATGTGACCTTGGGGGAAAGTGGGTTAGTGGTCACATAGTGTCTAGCTAACCCATAATGACCCCACTATTAAAGGGAACTGATTATATAAATAATATTATATAAGAGGGTGTCAAACTCATGTAGTTATCCCATATGTGTTGGCTTGTGTGAATCATGAAATGTGTAAATCAAGTACAATAGTGACTTAGCTTATTACTTTGTAAATATGACCTTATGATTTATCTTTTAGTACTTTATAATTTTATCTATGTTGTTCCTTTGATTGATATTGAAATAGGGTATAATAGGAACTATTTTGGTAATTTTAGTGCTTCTTGACTGTTATTTGGTTCTAATTTCTAGTTTTCATAGGTGGTGAATGAATGAGGGTTGATATTATATTTATACCAATCCTATCAAGAGATAAATCACATTAAATCAACTATGCTAACCATTGTAATATGTTTCATTTGTAAATTGGATGACTTTAGGGTACTGGACACTTACATCAGGTTAAGATAATAACATTGATACTATTAGTTGTCTGAGATGTTACTATCGAAGGGGTAAGGAGAGCAAGAATAGGCTCAAATTTTTTAGAGGTATAAGATAAGTACATTTAAATAATTATAGGTAAGATGGGATGTTTGTGTCATTAATATAAGGCTGGTTGGACTAAGATATAGGCCCAAGGGCATAAGATAGAGTAGTTGTAAGGATTGTAGAAACAAGGCATGTGTAAAATTAAGAGGAAAAACTAGGGTCATGAGTTTTCCAAGTGTACAAGATTGAGGTGATATATATTCATATAATATCATCTATACTCCCCCTTTAATAGTAATAGAATTTATACTTTAAATCAAATGAATAAGTATTTGGATGTGTATACACACCTTGTCATTACTTAAGTTGAATTTGAGTGCTTTATTGAAGTTAGCTTTGACTAATTTATTGGTGGCTGGCATGAAACAAAAAGTATGTTATAGTGTATACTAAATTCATATAATCTATGTTAAAAGTAGTTGAAATTGATTGAAATTGAAATAGCAAGGTTTAAAAGTACACTTGTGTGTTGATGTAGCCACCTTGCCTATTAGCAAGTTAAATTTATAAAATATATATCATTTTAAGGCTCTAAAATTGATATTAGGATAAATATAGATAATTATTTAACGTACATATATCCAAAAAGATAGAAACAGAGAGATATTGGATGACACATGCCCCTAACTTTGGAGTAAAAGTGAGTTGCCAACTAGAAGTTGAGATTAGCTCAACTATACAACTCAATGATACTCATAACCTGGTGTTTTTAGATGATCAAGTCTAAACTAATAACTTTACAATATTTAGTCATTTAATCACCCAAACCATTACAAAAGGTTAACCAACTAATGTAGTACATTGGCTCACTAAAATCTGTAAAAGTCTATTGGGTATCAATACATGCATTAGTTTTAAAATATGAATTTAACTTGTATTTTGAAATATTATTAATATGTTACTTATCATATGCACCTTAGATTTTTCTCATGTTAAAAATATGTTTAATAATGGTACCATGTATAAAATTTTGCCAAAAATGTGTATCAAAATCATATAACTATGTGCTTTGGATAATTTACAAAAACTATGTGTGGAGGACATGCTTATAAAACATGATCCCAATATATATGGATATATATAAAATTGATATAAGTACCAATAGGGAGGACATGTTTCTAAAACATGATCCCATTATAAATTGGAGATGTTGAAAAATAAGTAGGTGTGGATAACATGCTTCTAAAACATGCCCCTAACAAATATGTTAATTATAAGTACCATACTAAATGAATGTGGAGAACATGATTCCCAAAAATGCCCCCACTAAATCTAAAACTATGAATTTTTGGAAGCCATGTCATCATGATATGCCCCCACTAAATCTAAAAACTGGTGGAAGTACCATATATTGTGTAAATGTAGAGAACATGCTTCCAAATCATTCTCACACTATAATTTAGAAACTTTGAAAATTAGGAATCCATGTCACCATGACATGACCCCACCAATATGCCCCACTTTGAAGTGAGGTAAAACTAATACCTCATAGTTATCTCACCTCAAAAGGGTAAAACAATTGTAAATCTACAAATGTAACCATGTAACATATAGAAATAAATATGCCTAGATAGATGTAATATTAAAGCACATAGAACCAATGTGATCACATATAAGCATCAAATTCAAATAAGCACACACACAAGAAAGCTCAAAATATAGTAAAAAAAAATGGTCCAAAGAGACGGCAAACAAGGGGCACATTCAAATGCCACAAAATTGAATGGACACAAATTAGTCAAATGTCCACAAAAGTGAGTAATGACACATTCAAATGTATATATAATAAGTAATGACATGTTAAAATCTCCAAGAATGAAATGCCATATTAAAATGCCCAAGAAGTAATGAAATATTCAAATGTCCAATGAAGCAAAGATATGCATAGGGGATGCATACAATAGAGCATATTTAAATGATAAAAAATCAAGACAATAGCAAAGTAAAACACTATAATAAGTGTGTAAAGGAAAATCATAAGCAACCAACATAAACATGTCATAGTGGCCCATGGATCAAATGTGTTAGCAAAAAATGTCAAGCACATAGCATATCAATTACCATTGGTAATGTATAATAATGAATAATAGGCATGCATAAATACATATGTAACCTCAAACATGAAATTTTAGAGTGATCATTGAATCATATAACCTATTTAGATGAAGATCATAGAATATGGATACCCTTAATGTCCTAATGACATAAGTAGAGTAAAATATCAACACTCATAAGTGTATAAAATCATGTATCTATGTATGCATGTATATGTGTATGTAGGAGTAAATGATATGCTAGACCTTAACATGAAACTAACATATATATGCCAAGGAGTCAATATAACATGTAGGTGCCAAAAATGTTTTGGATATTTGAACAATTTTTTCATTTTTTTGGTATTTTTGGAAGAAATGTCATCTTATGAACTCATCCAAAGCATGATCATAGGTATCTCCCCACTCAAAACCTAGAGAAATAAAATAGTGATACTTCCAAGGAGGCATATGTGTATTCTTGGTCATTTTAGTATCGGTTATGTTAAACATATGTATAATAAGAGTCTGAAGTCATGAAGTACTGATATAAGGAATAGGGGTTATTAGAACCCATATCTATGTACTCTATGGTTTTGTTAGAATAATAAAAGTAGGAACATGTTTAGGTGTTCCAGATATCTGAATATGGTGCTTATAAGACAAAAATTCTATGGAACCCACTATCTATCTCTGATATAAATGTCTCTCAAGTATTGGCCACCTATAAAAGGGTATTACTTGTTGCTTATCCTTTTATGGTGTATTATCCTTAACATGCCTAATAATTAACCTGCATGGGTATGAATTTATCTTATTCAAGAGGATGCTCATATGAAATACTAAAAACTATAATTACTTGATTGGCCTAAATGTATTAAATATACCTATAAACTATAGAAGGTACTAATTAAAGAGTGTGTATCCAAGGTCATCCCAAAAACATGTCAAATATGCCTTATAAGGTATCATTGAGAAATTAGAAACCACATGTGTGGGATGGACATGTAAAGGTAGATCAATCTCATAAATAAAATTTTAGGAGGTCCCATCAAATTCTTTAATTTATCTAGTAGAGGGATGTAAATCATGATGAGTATAACCCAAATGCATGATTAATGTAATGGTGCAAACATTTTCACTTACACCATTATTAATCATAACACTACATATGGGTTTTTTTATCAATGTATGTTTGAATGAATAGAGAATGAAGATCAGAGTCACCATCCTTAATTTTATTGTCATCAAATTAAATGTAAATTTTGTGAACCATAAGAGGTATATGTCTTGTTTAAGTCCTAATGATCCCATATAGTGGGTGTCCATAATATAATTCAGGAGGATGTACACTATATTACATTTGAACTTATGGTTCCTTATTAGAATGGTCTTACATAGGATTATTAAATATTTTCTATTTATGGTGATCATCATGTTGTGACCTTTATTCCTTTAAAGTATCATCAAACATAATATATTGGTCATCTATAATATCTTGGATTTTATGCTTCAAAGTAAAACATCTATTTATAGAATACCCAAGGCCTTTATGATAGTCATAATAAGAATTGTCATCATATCCTTTTGGGATAGGTCTATGAACATCAACCTCTATAGGAGGAGGGAGAGATATAAGATGACACTCTAGAAAACATGGGAGTAATGAATTAGGAGGCTTAGGTAAAAATGCAAGTTATCTCCGTAGTGCATTAGATAGGACAAGCAGATTAGGCTATTATGTACCTATGTTAATCGTAGTGGTTGTTTCCTTTTTAGGTTTAGAATTTTTTACCTTATAACATGGTTTAATTGTAAATTTTTTACTATATACAGATATAACTTGTGTGTTTTCTACATAATTGATCTTATTCAATGAAATAGTCTTCATTTCATAATCATGTACAACATGGCATAAGTCATTGAAATATTTAAACTTTATGAAAATAATAGACGCATATAAAAGAGTAAGAAAACTTTGTTTGAATATGTTTTTTAACTCTTTGTCTACCATAGGATTGGTCATTTTGGCTAGCATTATATTATATCTCAAGACATATTCATTGACTATTTCATTAGTTCCTTATTTGATCTTTACAATTTTAGCATAAGAAACCTTTTTGGTAATGTTAATAGAAATGTGTGCTAAAAACATATCTTAAAGAGGTTTGAATGCTTTCATAGAATAGAGAAATAAGTCATAAAACCACCTCAAACCATAGTCCTTGAGACTCCTTAGAAATAATTTGGTCAAAATTTTATCATTTGAAGCATAATCAAGGCATGATACATAAAAGATTTGAAGATGTTGTTTAGGATCACCCTTGCCATCATAAAATGTCAACTTAGGTTTAATAAATCTAGTTGGCAAAGGGTGAAAAGATATATCCAATACAATAAGGTTATGAAATGCATCTTGTGAATCTATAACATGTGAAGACTTTGAATCCTTTTTTCAAAGTTTGTAACCTTATCCTATAAGGTCTTTATAATTTAAAGGAGTGATTGAAGAGTAGGCCAAATGGTGTTTTGATTATCAAATTGATTAGTCACCAAAGGGGATGGAAACATGCTCTGAGTAGTAATAGGTATTGAAATTTGTATTTGTGTTGAAATAATAAGTTACTAATAGATGTATCAATAGTAGTTTCAGGGAACAAAGGTTTAAACACATAATCTTGCCCCCATTATATGCGTTAAGTTGTAATGTGTTTAAGGGATGGATGTATCCACTAATGTATTTGCATTTTTATATTCAAGTATAGTTTTTAATATTTTATCAAGAACTTTAATATTTTTTTAAATGCACTCATGAAACATAGTAACTACACGAACTTGGTCATCATCTATTTTGTCATTGTCATTTGTTGCTAGATTTTTTTTATTAGATTCTTCTTCTATGATAACCCTATCAATATTTTTTTCATTGTCAACATGGGTATCATCATGATCCAAAGTATGATATCCCTCAACTATTTGAAAAATCTTGGATGGGTTGAGGGGAAGATAAATATGTTTAATAGATACACCCATAAATATAGGATTATGCTTAAGTTGCATGCAAAATGATACCAATAGAAAATGAAAAGTATAACAATATAAAACCCTAACTAGTTTAAAACCCTAAAAATTAGAAAAAATTATATTGACATAGATCATGTTCACCAAATGTTTACCCATAATTTGGATAAGAGGACATCCTTCTTGGGTATAAAAGGGTTAAAGTTATAGAAATGATAGGTCACAAGGGTAAATATTAGATCTACAAAAAGCTAATTAATGTGATAAACTTAGATTTACCATATAATGAATTTATAAAACTAAGATAGGCTATTAATGGAAAGTATAACAATGATAGAGATATAAATGATGTAAAAGAGAGTACTTAACTATTTATGATGCTAATATAGTGTTTGATCTAGTACATGCAGAAAGTAGGTAGGTAGATAGTTCTAGATTAATCATTAGATTTTGGATTTGGTGCCTCTAGCTCTCTAGATAGTTATGTCATACTGAGATACATCGATTCAAGTGTCTATGCTTGATGTTAGTATCTTATACAAAATATTTTCTCAAATAATATGATAACACTTGGATGCTTCTTAGTTTGGCTTCACCTTGACTTTGGTGCATTTAGATTTGGGTAAGGGATTATCATACTAGTGCAATGATAAAACCCTATAATTACATCTTAAATATGACCTCAAGGAAAAATGGGTTAGTGGGCACACTATGTTGATATAACTTTTAATGACCTCGCTATCAAAGGGTGTTGCCTATATAGACAATATTCCATAAGAGGGCCTCAGACTCATGGATTTATCCCCTATGTATTGGCTTGTGTGCGAATCATGTAATGTTTAAAATAAGTACAATAATGACCTGACTATCAACTTGGAAATTATGACCTTAAGACTACTCCTTTAGTACTTCAGACCTATAGCTAAGTTGTTCCTTTGACTAATATCAGAATAGGGTAGAATAGGAAATATTTTGGTAACTTGAGTACTTCTTAAGTGCTATTTTGGTTTTATTTCTAGGTTTTGTAGGTGGTGAATGAATTAGGGTTGATATTATATTTATACCAATATTATTGGTAGATAACTTGTATTAAATCACTTAGGCTGACCATTGTAATGCATTTCATTTCAAAATTAGATGAATTTTGGGCACTGAATACTTACATCATTTAAGATAGTAATGTTGATGTTATTTTCTATCCCAAATTTTAGTGTCTAGGGAGAAGGAAAATATGAACATGCTCAGAACTTGTAAAAGTATAAGATAATTATATTTTAACCACTTTGGTTGAGATGGGATGTCTATGTCATAAGTATAAGGATATTTAGAATAAGATGTAGGCCAAGGGGCATAAGATAAAGTAGATGTGAGGCTTGAAGAAGAAATTCATGTGTAGAACTAAGAGGAATAGCTAGAGTCATGAATTTTCCAAGTGACAAGATTGAGGTGCTACATAATCACAAAATATCATCTACATGTGATTGTGTAAAATATTCTTGGAAAGTTCGACCCATTGATTACAATGGTCACTTCCCGTCATTCATATTATAAATAGATTTTTACTCCTTTGGTAAAAAAACATTAAGGAACATATCAATACATGACAATAATATTTATGTGTGGAAAATATTCATGTGAAGGGATGTATGAAGAAGATTGATATAGAGAAGTGAGAAGGAATGATTTGTATTAGGTCCCAAATTTATCTTATATGAATAATAATTGTAGATTTTTTACCTCATTTTGAATTTTTCCCATCTATATCCATGTTGTATCACTTATATGGTCTTTTTCTAATTGATTTCATATCTAGATATGTATATTCAACATATTACTTATATTAATATGGTACCATAGATTTGGCTACACATAAGTTCATTAGAAATAATTTGGAGTTAGATTTAAGTAAATTCAGATTTAATTTCATCTCATATACAACTTTGTGGAAGAAAATATTAAAAAAATCTTTTTCTTGATCTACATCTTGTTCTTCTCTTCTAAGGTGAAGATCTTCAGTCATTTGGCCTTCTAAGACCACTTCCAAAGAATTTGAATCTTACATTCATCTTTTAGGATTTTTTTATTTGTATTCATCCCATTTTGAAAATATTTAAACCATTAAAAATATGAAAATTAATTTTTTCGCTACAAAAATTCATTTTGAGGATCTTGGAGGCTTAATTAGAAGAATTGAATATGGCTTGTCAAATTTTAGTTCATGTGAAGGCTACGTGAAGATTATTTGATTTTTATCTACTCCATGAGCACTATTGAACATTTTAAGTAGCCTTTATAAATATGATAATTCATTTTTTGACTAAAAAATTCAATTTTGAGGTTGATTTTAGCATAAACTAGCCATTTTGATAAGATTAGCAAAGTTTTAGATGATTTGGAGGCTTGTATAAACTTTTGTGTTTTTCTTATCATCTATAACTATTCCATTACCACCTATAAGAAGATACACATGTTGGTAATATCTTTTATAAATATTTAATAAATATGTGATTTAATTAGAACAAATATTTTCCATGCATTTATTAAACGGTCCCCACTTTTATTAAACCTAGTTTTCACCAAAATGTTAAAACAAAAAATATAGGTTTTTTACTTTTGAATTTACATGCACCATAATATATATTTCATTTTTTCAAAAATCAGATGAAAAAGACTAAAAAATAAATTAGTGCATGTATAAGTTTAACTAAACTACTAAATGAATTTTGTAGTTATCATTTTACCAAAAAAATGTAAAGAAGAGGTTTAGTATTTAAAACACATTAGTACTTTCCTTTTTTGTCATTTATTATTCAAATTTATTTTTAAAAATAATTAATTTGAAAATATTTTTGGTTTGTATGTGAAATAACTCACGCAAAAAAACCTAGTGTAACTTTGACCTCTTTTTTGACTTTTGACCTAAAAAATATTTTGTCAAGCAAAGTCATGTGACTAGTCAATTTCTAAGTTTTGGAAAATTTTGGAAAAATTGATGTGGTCCATTTTTTGTTTTGAAACTTCCTAATATAGTTTTTATAAATTTTTAAATCATAGTGTTTAAATAAGTTGTTTCTTATGCGACACTTGTGACACTTAATCTAGTGTAATTTACAACATTTTTTGCACAGTTTCATATAAAATTAAACAACTATTATTTATTTACACTATAAATCTGTTTTATTATCAAATATAGTAAAAATTCACATTTAAAAAAGATCATTTTAGAGCCTTTTTAGTCTCACAGTGTCTAGTTTAAAGGGAAGTTATGGATTTGCCTAACTTCATGATTGATAACTCTCAAATGATTGATGGGTCTAAATTTAAAATAAGGAAAAAAAAGTATTAAATTGGAATTTATGGACACAAATTTATGAAATATTGTTTTTGGGATGTAAAAACCCCTGTCAAGATGGCATGTTACACCTACGCTTATAAATGTGTTTCAACAAAAATTGTAAGAAGCCATGTCGATTATTTTGAAGAGTGTTAAAGATGATTTATAAATTCATATCAACAATCAAGAGTCTCCTAGTGACTCTAAAAATTACATGAGTCTATGCATGAGATCACTCCTCTCTCTAAGATTATTAAGCTAATTCTTGAATTGCTTACTACACCTATGAAAGGTGATAAAAAAGTTGTTATTTTTCTTGCTAAAATTAAAAACATTAAATATTAGTTAGATGGTTGTGACTATAATATCATTCAACATAAGATTTTATATTTAATTTTTTTTATCATTACTAGGGAATTTTAATGGGTCCCTGACCCTTTTAACATAATCTTTTTCAAAAAATAACAACATCGATCATGCTTAATATCATAAAATGCTAAGGATTAAGATCATTCATAGAATAAAACTAGTTTTTTTCAAATCATACTATCTATCACTTAGTCTTATATGCCTATACAAACTATTATACAAAAATAGTTTCAACATTTGCCAAAAAAAACTTTTATTTCCATCTTTACTCCAAAATGACAAGTTCTACCAATTTTCCTTCACCGAACAGAAGGAAACCTATCTCAGCTACCTACCCTGACTTTAGGAAACTAATACACTGAAAACCCTAATCCATCTTTTCTATCACATCATAATCAAAGTGGACTTCTTGTCTACCAACCCTCCTTTTGATTGTTTAACTTGGGTGAAGAAAAAGTGTTTTTGAGCATGACTCGACTCCTTAAAAACTTGCTATTTTTCTTGCCACCAAAGAGGCAATTTGAAATAACCATGTGCTACACCTTCCCCCAACAACTTGATAGACTTGACTTTTTCTAAGTAATGATTGAGAGACCACCATTATTCCAACCTAGAGATGGGTTTCATCAATTCTTCCACATCATGTAGATAGATCCCATTTTGTTTTAATTTCTCTGACTGGTCCGAACTAGCCAAGAAATAACTTTCTAATTCATGAAACATCGATAAAGGAATAAAACCCATAAAAAAAAATTCCTAAAAATGGGAGCATCGAGAATGGCCTAAGATGAAGGGCTTTTAGTTTTGTCAGAAGCTCCAAACTGCATTCTAGCCACATGAATAACTTCATCATTGCCTTGATTTTTTTCTATCCAACATGACTGGATAGATATTTGTTGAAAACACTGAGACAAGGTTTGAGTACAACTTAAATCTTTTATAATCCACCAATAAGGACATCCCAGAAACTTGTTCAAAAGCTTCCATGACTTCAATTGATGGAATCCAAAAAACATTGAATAATCTCTAGCAATAAACTGAGCCCACAAAGCCCATTTCTCTCTCTTTTTAGCTCAGCCAAAAGCTAGTGGCTAACAAGTAGACTCAAAACTAAAATTGTCCATCATACCAACTTTCCAAATGTAATGCAAGAGAGCCAAACAACAAACCATACTACTATAATTACTCTCACTTAATCAATCCAAATCATTAATAACACTCAATGGAAAAATTTGAAAGCCATAATGTAAATGTATGACCCATCCAATCACTCAAAACTCAATAAAACCAATGCTATTAAATCTAGTTCCCACACTCCCCTAGGATGTTAGCAAGTACACCTGGAGGACAAAAAACAAATGGACTATTTGTCCTCAATTTTTAATTATTTTTCTATAATTGGTTTTAATCTCTTTTTTTAATTTTTAATCTATATTAAATATAAAATGAAAAAATAAAATGGTCAACATTTTCTAAAATGTTTTTAGAAAAACATTTCAAAAAATTAAATAGGCCAATTTAGTATAAAATATGAAGAAAATCAAAGGAACCAAAGACAAATAAAACCAAACTATGTCCTCAGCAAACACCTTCTAAAAAAATGACTCTGAGGCTAACAAAAAAAACCCCTAAAACTTTAATCTAGAAAAAAATTTAAAAATTTAATTTGATCCTAACACCTACCATCTACCCAACTTTCCCTGATATCATCCATTCTTACAACCATCCCTTGGTCAATTACCACATTTGCCAAAAAATCCACAACTTTATTACTTTCACAAAATAAGTGTGAACATGACCATCTTTTAAGTACTTCTAATTTGGGCCATAAAGTATCTCAAATATTCACAATCTTCCATTATTTTTCGGTATTTTATTCAACAAAGTTTGAATTACCACTTGTGAATCACCTTTAATTTCCAAAAAGGAATTTCCATAGTCTATTTCAATTTTAACACATGCTAGCACAACTTGCACTTCTAACTCATTATTAGTACCATCTAATAGCTTTAGAGAAAGAGCTCTTATAAAAGAACCACTGCAAAATTTTATAACACAACCCACTCCTGATGTACTGAGGTTACCCCTACAAGCCCCATCAATGTTTAATTTGAACCACCCTGGTTTAGGTGGGATCCAAATTGCCTCCTTTTTATTTTTATTTATATTATTATCTACCCTTGACCACTTAACAAGAAGATTTTATATTTAAATATTTATCTTAATATTCATGAAAAATTTCACAGTCTCATTTTCATTATTAACTCAAAATACTAAATAAAGCAAGATATCCCTAACCTAACTACTCTATCTATTCTTCTAATTCAAGAAAAGTAAGTGATGTCAAATTTTGATTTTAAAAATAATGCCATTCACACACTTCTCACTCTTGATTATTTTTTTGAGAATAATAAGAAATGAAAATATAACCCCAATCTACAAATGGAAAAAAATGAGAATAATAAATATAGCAATAAGAATCTTAAACCTAAGTTTAATGGGAATTGTAATTTGTGTGGTAAATTTGATCATAAAAGAGAAAAAAATTATAAAAAAAGATATAGTTCATCATAAAACCTCTAAAAATATCAAAACAAACAAATCTAATTAGAACCATTAAAAGAATCAAAACTATAATCAAAACAACAACTAGGAACATATTTCTAATGTTGTTTTATATGCAGCCTTGTTTACTTCTAATGAAAATAAATGGATTTTAGATAATAGTGCATCATATGATATGAATTGATTATCTCATATTTTACATAATACTATAATTATTTCTAAAAATATTTAGGTAAGAGATAATTCATTTATACAAGTTACTAAGCAAGAAAAACAAAGATTTGCAAATGTTGATATTAAAGATATTTTCTATGTACCTAAACTCAAGGAAAAAAATTATCCTATTTAGAACATACAAATGATAATTTCATTATAACTTTTCTTGAATGTAACTGGTCTATTATTAATAAATCTAGTTCCTTAATTGTTGAAGGTGTTCAATAGAATGGTTTATACATATTTTCTACTTCTTCTACATGTTGTCTTTCAACACATAGTAGGAATGAATCAAAATTATGAAATGAAAGATTATAACATATTAATTTTATAATTTTATATGATATATATTATCATAATATTTTTTTTGGTATTCATTGTATTTCATCTCATCATGAAGCTTGTGAGGGATGCTTATGTGGTAAGAAACATACTAACCCCTTTCACAATAATTGTGATGTAAATTCCTCACATTCTTTAGAGTTAATTCATAGTGATGTTACAAGATCCCTTAAAGTCACTTATCTTAATGGTTATTTATATTTTTGATCACCCAAAAGTGGTATTTAAATGTTAAGAGTGCTACTTGAGACTGCCTATACCTAACGTAGCCCTAGACCTATCCCAAATCATATTATCAAACTTATCTAGCTTTTATGTGGGCCACATGCATCCCTAGTCATCCCTAAAGTAGTCTCAGACCCTCATTTCCTAATATTGACCATTTGTGCCTAATGTTATGCTAGTTGGACACTAGTGTTATAATAAGGACACTAACACCTCATGGAGTTAGTGTCCCAAAAATGGTGCTAATATCATTTTATCTATATTTTTCCAAATAGATATCTTTTCAAAATTAAAACCTCTTAGGGTCAGCTTAAACATCTTTTATCACCTGCATAAGCATAAAAAAATATAAATAAATGAATTTTATCCTTATAACCACTAGATTAAAATTATATTTAAAATACATAATCAAGCTTAAAACATGTTGTGCATAATTAAGGTTATAGATCCTTATTCTCCAGTACTTCTGCATACTACCATCTACAACAACCCTACACTCATATTACCCAAATTTTTGGTCTTAAGCACATTCAAGGCACTCAAGGCTAGTATCACACTAGAATAACCTAAAATTAAAACAATACTTAGGTGGGGTGAACTACATTAGGCTTAATACATCCTTGGAGTATTAGTCTGTAGGCAACTCTCTTCATAACAGGGTGTTGAGGATGTCTAGCCTACCATACTAATAAACACACTTTTCATCTCATTCTAACTAGATGCCCTAACTATATGGAAGATTAAGGTTTACTCACTAAATTAGTCATTATAGCCAAAATATAGGGTTTCAAGAATTGTGTACATAAGAATAGACCTCAGATATCCAAACATAGGTGCACCCAAAAGCTCAAAATAGTCATGTACATAGGACACTATCACCAATATCAGGATACTAACACCACTTTTTTAATAATGATGATACTATCCAATTGTGGTGTTATTATCTAGAAGGGATTATAACACTAGGATCTAGTTTCCAACACTCAAACCATCTTCCACCTCAGTTTCTAGCACCTAGATTACCCTTGTTAGTTATTTTCTAACTAAATTCTTACATTATTTATTACCATTTTTACAAAAGTTAAAGCTATTCAATTATGAAACAAATTAGGGGCTACATTTATTACATATTATTTACCTAGTTTAGTCTATTCATCGATTTAAGAAACATAGGATTTATAGTCACTGAGTCCTAAAAGGTTAAAACATTTGGTGAACCTAATGTACTTCAAATATTACACAAACCCTAACCCTAGATAACTCTAGCATTTACATTTCCATCATTTATATTTTAGATCCATACATTTTCTAATTTTATTTAATATAATCATGATAATAATAATAGAATAAGTGTATCACTTTTAGTTGTAAAGTTTAATACTTTCATTTGCATGCATGTTCTCTTTAATTTGTAATGAACTTAAAAAAGACATAAACACATGTATACATGATTCTTTATATCAATTAAAGTATTTTTAATGTTTTATTATTTATTTAGCATATTAATTTTCTCTTATGTGGTATTCAATTAAAAATCAAACCCTTACATATATATAGTATCTATTACATAAGCTAACAACTATGTTCAAGTTTCAATGTCATATCTTATGCATAGGAAAGCTTCTCCTTCTCCTTCTCATCTCCATGAGGGTGATAGATAATTTCCCTCTATCTAGATCCATGCTATCACTCCTCCATGATATGAATCAGCCTACACTATTATTACTAATAGCCATACTTATCGTATCTACACCTCTCCCTATAGGATGTGCACTTACATGTTCAATCAGAAGCACTTGGTTTTGAACTTATGAGATTTTAAGGGATTAAATTATTTGTATGAGCAATATAATATCAAAATTATAGAATCAAAATTATTTATTAAGTGGAAGGGTCACATTATTGAAAAATCACATTACATGTGCATAGTCTTTAGCATATGCTAATGTAAACCATGTATATGCATATACATCTAGTAAAGTTGTGCCTAAAACTCTTTCATATCCAAATCATAAATTAAAACAAGGAATATATTATAACTGATTCAAAAAGTTTACAAGTTTCTAATAAGATCTTGAGTTAGATACTAAGAGAAATGATTAAATCTAAGTTGATCAACCTACCTCCTCTTCACCCAGTGAGGAGAACTAGATACTATTATGTATATCATATAATACATGGGTACCACACTAATTCATGTTTAGAACTAAAAAGGAAAATACAATAGATAATGGATATATATAACTCAAATAGCGACACATCATCCAAACAACATAAAATGGCACATCTACAAATACAAAAAGGGTCAAATGCAAAAATAATACAAAAGTGGTTAAAAAAGCATAACTCAAAACACCAAAAGGTTCAAAAAACATAGATAAATCAAATCAAATATGTAAATCTACCTCTTTAAAATGAGGCTAAACTTTTAAAGTAGTATGGGTTTGGTCAAAATTATCTACAATAGTTTGATTATCATGGTGAAGGTTTGGGCAAGCAAGCCCAAGGCATCACTACTCCTATTATAGTAGTTGATAATGTTGTTAAACAAGGTTTGGTATTTATTGAACACCCTATGGAAAATCATCCAAATATGTAGTTTATTAAGGCAATATATCTAGATACATAGGAAATGTTACAAAAATAACAAAAAGTTAAGTTACAAAGTTAAAATCATGCTAAGCCAAAAATAATTCTCAAAAAAGGATTTCTATTAGAAGAGTCTCTAAAGCACCACATGCCTACAATAAGCATAGTTTCAAAAGGAAAAATAACAATAAATATTATAAAGCAAAATTTAGATAGGTACACTCCACAATATGAAGCAATTCCCTATGGTCATCTAGATACACCAAAAGTCAACACTAGAATTCTAGGTTATTATGATTCTAATGATGAAAAATACTTAGATTACTACTACAAAACCATTTAACTAAAACATATCATTCACACTGCATGAGAGATTACCATTCCTATTTTTGACACAGGCCACATTCATAGTGAGTCTCCCATGAGACTCATCAGTTAGTATTGTTCCTCCCTTTTTATACATACTTTCCTTCTCTCTCTATCCTTGTACATAGTTTATTTTCATGTTTCTTGTACATAGCTTATATCCAAAAAATTTAAAAATAATAATAATATAAAATTTCTAAAAACACAAAAACATTCAAATATTACTTATCAAACAAAAAAAAATAGATTGTTTACATTTCTTATATTTTACACATACTACATATGATAACTATCTTAGTATTGTTAGTTTTGTCATACATACATGCTTCACTTATTCTTATCAAGTGATTTTAGATTATTTACAAGACTCATGTCCACTACACCAATCTATATTTGTTATTATCTACCCACTGGGGGCATCTACATTGATACATGGGTCTTCACTTGACACATTCACCCACTTGGGGCCATCCTATACACAGTTTCAATTCCTAGGTTATATTTTTATATACTCTAGATCCCATCTTTAAAATTGATATATATCTTGATATTGATCATGCTACACTTAATTTATTTTCCAGCTATTACTATTTTAGACTCAACATATATACATCATAGCTTTTATACATATTTTTATTACATATTCATGCATACATTCATTTATAATTTACCTAGTTTAAACTTGATTGTATCTCTAGGCTTATTATATTCAAGGGCATTTAAATATGCCATTACTCTTTGGATCTATGCTACTTCTTTTCAAAGTATGTATGATTTGTACATGTTCCCATATCCTTCTATGTTCCTTCCTAATTATGAATGTAGACATTTCAACATGTCTTTATATATGCTTTATACCAACTTGATTATTTTTTACATATATGAGCATTTTAACATGTCCTTGTATATCTTATCTTCTTATAATCAGTAACATGTGTTCATGTCCCTTGTATTTTGACCAATTAGCCTACTTTGTGTGCCTCATGTGTTTTTTATGTATTTTTTTATGCATCATGGATATACACTTATCTTTTATTGTTACAAACATCATTTTTTGATGCTATGAAAGACCTCATGCATCCCCCTTCCTACTTGGGTGTCATGATGGACATCATGCCCCATCCCCCTAGGTAGCTACTTAATTTTACTTAGATTTAATATTATATACATTATTATATCTATATTTACACCCTTATGAATGCTAGACATGACATACGTCTTACATTACATACTTATGCTCAAATTATCTTGTGTTTTGATGTTATGTATGCACATTATATTGATTTTTTATGCATTTATCATGTATGTTATGAATAACTCACTTTATGCAAATCTTTTTATTTTGAGGATAGTTATTGCATAAGATCAATAACTCCCATAAAAATGGGGTAATTCATAAGGGTTTTTCATAGAGATCAAGTTCTTATATTCCACTCACAACACATTTTTAGTACACATGCTTAGTTACAAAAAATCAGATAGAGGTAAACATAATGGGAAAATCATGATCCAAAAAGAAGTATAGTTGCATAAAAATTAGACCAGAAGGACACTAGAACCCAAATTAGGACACTAACACCACATGGTGATACTTTTAAGTAGCTTTAGTTTCAAAAAATCTATAATGGTTAGAAAATTACAATAGGTATAGTCTAGGTTTTCACATGTTAAGTTATATATTTACCAATTTATCTTAGATTCATATTGGTTTAACTTAGATCCATACCAATTTTCACAAATTGGGGGAATTAGTGTGGCATGACCATTCCCATTTTTAGTTTATATACCCATATATAGTTTATTGCAACTCAGTCTAGAATCCATATGCTCAAATATCATATTTGAGGGCATGTGTGTGGAACATTATTTACATATGCTCACTTACATGTCAATTAATCAGATAGAATGATAAATTTCATGTCATTCTCTATGTTATATACATCCAACATCATATTCTAGGTTGCAAACTAGTTTCATGCCTTACTCCATCTACACTGGTTGGCATTCTTAAGTGTCTTAGAGTCACTTAATGTACCTGAGTGACCATAGAGCCAACATACCTAGTTAGATATACCTAGTTAGACATTTATATTTACTTCATGTAGTTTCAATTTTAGATGCATCTACTACACATGGGAGCATAATGATGGATTAATAGCCTACTTTATTTCTTGATCCACCTACATGAGAACATTGGACACACCATTAATCTTATCCAAGCTATTCATAAGTTATGATCCACCAAGTAAGGGTGGGCAATAATGGAGTAAAAACTAGATTGAGTTATTGAGCCACCCACACATGAGGATTGAGAAATCCATTAGCTTAGTCAAATCTATTCAATAATTAATTATTATATAGATGCATACATATAGGTTATCACCAAGTTTATGAATTTGTTTGCATACCTAGTGAGGTGTATTCATTCCTTTCTTCTTTCCCATATATTTACTGAATTTTACTTATTTACTCACTTTAGTCTTTTAATTTTGATATATTAAGGACTAAATTATGCACATTTTATTTGTAGGACACACATTAAATCATGCTTCACATACTCATACTTACTCATACTTAAATTTTCATACTTGAACCCAACTTCATAGTGTTTACCTCTTAGGTAAGTCTAGGTACGCTTCTTTTTCCTTTATCCTAGTCATTTTGCTTTATTATATTTATAGAATAAGGGGGGATGTAATCACCCAAAGGTGGTATTTTAGTTCTAATAGTTTTACTTGAGACCACCTATCCCTAGCTTATACCTACACCTATCCTAGAGCCTATTATCACACTTAGCCTTCATGCAAGCCACAAACATCCCTAGTCATCCCTAACACAGTCCTAGATCCTCATTTCCTAATCATGGCCCTTTGTGCCTAGTGTTTTTCTAGCTAGATACTGGCACCATAATAAGGACACTAGCATCACATGACACTAGTGTCTCAAAAGTGGTGTTAATGTCATTTTCCCTATCTTTTCCCAAACAGATATATTTTCAAAACTAAAACCTCCTAGGGTTGGCCTGGACATCTTTTATCACCCACAAGAGCATCAAAATAATATAAATACATTACTTTTATCCTTCTAACTATTAGATGTAAATCATATTCAAAATACACATTCAAACTCAGAACAAGTTATGCATAATTAAGGTTATAAATCCCTATTCTACCCTACTATTGTGTCCTACCATGTACAACAGCATTACGCTTATATTAGATTTCTAGTCTGAATCACATTCAAAGAACTCAAGGTAAATATCATGATAGAATCACTTACACTTAAACCATCACTTAGTTGGGAATAAATACATTAGGCTTAATCCCTCCTCTAAGCATTGGTATGTACATAATTCTCTTCATAATATGTTATTGAAGATGTCCATCTTACCCTACTAACAAACACAATTTTTAGCTCATTTCAATTAGATTCCCAAACTACATGGATGATTAGGGTTTTCTCACTAAATAAATCATTATAGACAAAATATAGGGTTTAAAGACTTGTACATGTAGGAACAAACCTCAGATATCTAGACACAAGTGCACCTAGAAGTTAAAGATAGTCCTATATAAAGGACACTACCACTAATATCAAGACACTACCACCACTTTTCCAATAGTGGTACTATTGTACAATTATGCTACTACTATCTAGGAGAAGTTATGATGTTGGGATCTAGTTTTCAACACTCGGACTAGCTTCTACCTTAATTTTCAACACCCAAATCACCTATCTATGTTATTTTCTAAGTTCTTACTTGCACTATTTATTGTTATTTTTAGAGAAGTCAAAGCTAGTCAATTATGTAACAAACCAGTGGCTGTGTTTATTACATATTATTTCCCTCATTTAGCCTACTCATCTTTTTAGCCAACATATGATTTACATTCACTAAGTCCTAAAATGTTAAAATAATATGCTATTAATTTTATTGATGATTCTAGAATGATTTTATCACATGTTATAAAGAAGAAGTTTGAAGTATTATCTAAATTCAAATAATTTAATTCTATTATTGAAAATGCTTGTAATTTTTCTATTAATATATTAAGAACTAATAATGGTGTGAATATATTAGTAAAGATTTTGATTATTGTTTAATTTATTTTTAGTATTCAAAGGGAATTAAAAACACACTATTCCCCATAACAAAATGGTATTGCTAAAAAGAAAAATCACACCATTATTGAAATGGTTAGAATAATGTTACATTCTATAAATTTCCTTAATTATTATGGGCCAAAGCCATGGATACTTATGCACAAATTCTAAAAATAATCCCTACTAACACTTTGCATTTTACTACACCAAAATGCATGTATCTTTATAGCATATCACTTGCCATTATAATAGTTTTTTTTTAAATTTAAAGATACTAACTAAATTTATAGTGTCTCAATTACAATGTTATTTGTTAGTAAAACTATTTAGTTTAATTCTTGAAAAAATTTAGTTATAATTACATTGTAATAGAAATATTGGTCTTAGATGAGAAAGTGAAGAAAATATATAGACATTATATTATTTTCAAAATAATTATATTTATGATTATTTTCAATTCATATAAGTTAGCATTGAAATAGATTACATACATAACATCATGTTACATTTGACAAGATGATCATGTTTAGTTATTGCATTTTGTTATAAGATCATGATCAATAAGATATGAACTTTTGCATTTCAATTGTTAAGATGTTTCATTTTGATAAGTGATGAAATTTCATGATAACATGATAACATTTGATTCGGTCTGCTGCATTGTGGATGGAACCCAGGTTGGATCTCTACCCTGAGTTGGACGGCCATCCAGATCTGGTAAGTGAAGTATTTGTGTTAGTTTGGGTGAAACTCTATTTTCTCAGTGGTTGGTGTTTGAGCCACGGCACCCTATAAGGGGTTTAATGGAAAAATCTAAAGCTGTGGAGGAGCCTTACTCATTAACTAATGGGCAAGGTGGTTCTGCCTCTCCGATTTGGTGAGGGATTCAGGTTGTTTGCCTAGTTTTGTTTTGGTTCCAGGTCCATGTAAAACCTGGAAAGTTTCAACTAGTTTATCTTGTTGGTTTCAGGTCCCTGTAAAACCTGGTTCTGTCATTGTCTTTCAGTGTTTTGCCTCCTTTGGTGGATTGTATTGTTTATCTTTCTTGATCTGTACAGGGTTTCAGGGCCCCTTCAAAACTTGTTTTTACCTTAATCTAAAACATGCTTATATTCTTCAATTAATAATAAGATATGTTATGAAATAAAAAGTGTAAATGGAGTTTGTATTATTAATTGGATTCTCATCATTTACTATACTAAGCATTTTATTCATATATGTCTGAAATTATTTGTTTCAAACTCATATATATTATTAGAATATTTTATATCATTATAAAATTATCCATATTTGATGTATGAGAGATTACATACATCAATATTCTAATGGATCTAATTTTAGATAATTGGAAAATGGCAAAAAATATATTGATCTTGCAAAAGTTTTTAAAACTCATATTATAAAAGAGTTATTTCTAAAATGTTATATAATGTTTGGATAACTTAAGTTGTTGTATGTGCATCACATGACAATTAGGTATACCTATCTTATCAATATTAGAGACATCCTATAATGAATTACAAACAATTATTTGTGTGTCACTAACTTAGTAATTAAAGTCATGAACTAGTTTGCCTAAAACATGAGTTAATTATTTAAAATGTGTTATATCAAAAATAAGCATATATCATCATTTATATAATGTATTTGGATATTGTAATGTTAACCATGTTGTGATATAATAAATTTATTTTTGGATATGTGTTCAAGGTTGGTGTAGGTGTTATCATTTGGAGCAACAAAAAAATAACCTACTTTTTATATCTCTTTTATTGAAGCAGAGTATAGAAGTGTTGTGGAGGCTATTAAAAAAGCTATATGGCTACAAATGTTGTTACGAGAACTTTATTTAGATGTTTATCATAGTACCACCATTATATGTTATAACCAAAATTTTATATATCTAATAAAAAATCTAGTGCATAACTAAAAAACTAAGCATAGTTAATTTCATGTACATTTTATATGCGAGAAAGTCCTCAATGGTGATATTTATCTATAACTTTATCTTACAAATGAAAAAGTCACATATATCTTCACAAAACCACTAAGTGTTAACAAGTTTTGTTAGTTTTATGAAATGTTGGGCCTCTTGGATTTTCCATTGAGGGGGAGTGTGTATGATAATGTCACTTCCTAATATCCATTTGTTCCTTCTTCTTCTCATTGTACAGTAGTGTAATAAGTCATTGTATGTGATTTTTGTAAACTTCATAAATTTTGAGTTTATAGTGTGCTCAATAATTAGAAGCATATATTGTAATGGATGTCCTTATGTTATAAAAATCTCCAAATATGTTTGGTTGATTATTCATGAGAAAAAATGAGATATAGTCTCATGGCCATGCTAGCCTAAACTTACTTTAAATAGTTTATGGATTATAATTATTTAAGATTCAAAAGGTGATGTTTGGCATGATGAAGTATTTTAAATAATTTAAATTTGTACATGTATAACTATTTTATTAAGGTGACTATGGCATTTATCAACACATTTCATTAAAGGGGAATGCTAGAATAAATAATGTCCATGTAGTAATATTATAGACCCTTAGTACATATTGGGTAATTAAATAATATCAATTTATTATTTATTAACATGGGTTGAAAACCTCATGTAAATAATAATAAAGCATATTTATTTATTATTTATTGAATCTATAAAATATTCATGAGAAAGGTTGGACCCATTGGTTAAAATGGTGACCTCCCCTCATTCCTATTATAAATAAGATTTTACCCCTTTGGTAAAAAACATGAGGAATATATCAATACATGACAATAATACTTACATGTGTAAAATATTCCTGTGAAGGGATTTCTAAATAAGATTGATATAGAAAATAAGTGAGAAGGAAGGATTTGTAATGTGTACCAAGTTTCTCTTACATGAATAATCATTGTGGATTTTTTTACCTCATTTTGAGGTTTTTCCACCTATATCTATGTTGTGTCATTGATATGGTATTTTAATAATTGATTTCATATCTAGATCTATAGATTCAACATATTACTTGTTTTACTATGTAATGTCTTTATGTTTTTCATTCCCCTTATTAGATAATTTTACCACTCAAATCCATCTAATTGAAAGGTTTGAATGTGCTAAGCTAATTTTGCATGAGTTCACCTTATGATTTAAGGTCAATCAATTATTAATGATATGATGGTTGTTATTTATGTTTATAAACATTGATTCTTCCTAGTGGTAGTTGTTAATGTGACACACCATATTCTCAATGATCTAGATTCCTTTATTATACATCCTTTCATTCTAAAATTTGTTCTACTTTGGGAAAGATGAAATATTTCAATCAAATCATCATTAATGGTTTTGAATGATGATTAATTATTATTTATATATATGTTGGTTTTCATCATCTCATTCCAAGACTTAATTGATTATCCTTATGTAATTGTTTCAAGATATCTTTCATTCATGCTCAATTTGTTCAAGATCGCAACCTATGACTTTGACTTTTCAACTCTATTTTTGATGTCCTAAGATATATAAATCACACTTTACAAACACATAAAAATATAAAACCAAATAATACATAAAAAATTAATCAAAATCCTAAGCTATATGGTGTTACTCAGCACCCTCTCTCATTTTTTTACAAGAATTGATAAAGATTATTGATGATAAGGCTTAAGCCTATAACCATTTACACATCTTGGTAGATTGGTTATTTGAAGATATTTTAAAATAATTGTTCCTTGATACAATATTTAATGAATTATATAAGGCCCCTTCCACCAAATATGCAACTTACCCATAAATATTCAAAATATACTATCATATAATAAAACCACCTGTTGTGGGAATTGTTTTTAGATCATAAGTTACAATCATGATACACTTTTTGACTTAATTTTTTGAATTCATGAATCTATTTATCCATTTGCATATTTCCTTCCATTTTGGTTAATTCCATCAATCATACCTATAGAGAATATATATCCCCTAATATCATTATCATTGTAATGCATAGACTAGGAACTATGTATTAGGTATGCATTATTACTTCAAGTCTATAGACACGCTGAAATGACATGAAAAATATGGCATTCTTATAATTTGTATTGCACACCCATATAATATTAGGAATCCAATCCTAAGAATAATCTCTTTATAAATTTGATATCTGGGTGAGAATATTTTTAAGAACTTTTTTTGATGCCTCAACTCATCCATTTTATTGTAAATGATAAGTTATGATTTTATGGTGTGATATCATTAATTATTCTATCAAAGTCTTCATGGTGTTATTTATAAAATGTTCAATTCTATCACTAACCAATTTGATCAGACACCATAATCTAGTTACAATATTTTTATACAAGAACTTTTTTGTGTCCTTAGCACAACTTGGGGTCATAACAACTTCTACCCATTTGGTGAATTATTTCATCATAGTGATGATGTATCTTTCATTATTACACTTACTAGGCGGATTAATTGGCCCCAAAGAGTCTATTCATCATTTATCAAATGGCTAATCCACTAGCATATGAATCAATGACATATCATCCCTTTTATTAGGATTTCCCATCCTTTAGAAGATATCATAGTGTTTTACGACCCAATGTGCGTCTTGAAAAAAAGTAGGCCACCAAAGAACAATCTAAAATATATTTCTTGAAATTGACTCTCCTGATAAATGTCCATTTTTGATTCCTTGATGTGCATCCTCAAGAATTTGAGGTCTCTCATGGTCTAAATCCACTCTATGCAGTACATCATCTTTCCCCATTTTGCACAAAAACATATTAATTATGTTGAATGGGATGGCTCTAGTAATCAACTACTTTTTATCTCTTTATACATAATTCATAGGAAAGATCCCTTATTTCAAAAAATGTGTAATATACTCTATGTTATGAATAATCATAGAGATGTGAAACAAACATGTATCTAGGGATTCATCTTATAGGTCTTTGGGTTCTTATCCATTGCATATTTATCTCGTATGATATGGCCCCACATTTTCCCTTCTTGGCTTCAAATTGATCCTAAACTAGAACTCTTGGAATAACATTAACTAGCAATAAATCATTCCTCCCAACATACTATTTTTAACTAAGTATCACAAAACTTTATGATCAGTGAAAAATTCAAATGATGTTTTCAAAAGGCTAAATCTAAACTTTTAGAGTGCAAACACCATGACCAAAGATTCATGTTCTGTAGTGGTATAGTTTTCTCTCTATATATGATAGTTTATGACTTAAAAAGTAGATTGTGTGGTCTAGCCCTCCATGTCCTAGTTGTACGATAAAAAATCCAACTGTATATACTAAATCATATACATGAACATGGAAAGGTTTTATCTAGTTAGGAAAGAGTAAAAATTGGTGTTGTGACTAATCTATGCTTTAGGTCCATGAATGTTGTTTGGCACTCATTTGTCCACTCAAGCCTTATATATTTATATAATAACCTCTCCCTTATGGTAGATATATCTAAGTAAAAAAATTTAATTTCTTATAATATATTTTATGCCCCAAGAATGATCACACCTATGTAGATCTTGTTAAAGGTGGCATGCCCACAATTAATACAATTTTTTCTTGGTCCACCAAGAGCCCATACCTAAATATTATGTGCCCCAAAAAGACACAAAAATTTGTGAAAAATAAGCACTTATTTAGATTTATCACAATACGTAGAGTTTTTTACCATTCTAACATAAGTCACATCATAGATAAGTGCTCCTTAAACAAGGAAAAGACAACCCAATCACCTATAAATACTTCAAGAAAGTCATGGATGAAGTCCTTAAAGGAAATGACCACTACTCTAGAGAACACATCTTGATCATTATTTAAACCAAACAACATTACCTTCTATGAAAAATACCCCCACTATGTTACAAATGTTGTTTCAACTTGATTTTTTGCTATGATTGGAATATATTGGTACCCATTGAAGTCATATATGAAATAATAAACTTAATTTCCTAAAACTAACCCCATGACTTCATCTATGAATGGAATGGGAAATGTTTCATTTATAAAAGCATATTATAATACATGGTAGTCCCTACCCAATCTTATTTCCCTATATTTTTAAGGCTACACCAACATTAAACCTTCCTATTCTATCTTTTCCATTAGATAAACAATACATGCATCTTACATGCAATCTAGTTCAACCTTTACTTTAAGCTTCATTTTGGGGTTTAGAATATATGGTCTCTTTTTCATAGGCCATGCACATTTTTATAGTTATATGTGCAATTATCCTTATTAAATATCTACCCCTTTTACTTTTATGAATTTTGTTAAGAAAACATCTTAGTAATCTCACATTAATTACAATGCTTTTGAAGTCTCATTTTCTATCAAGTAGTCACCCAAAGTCATAAGCTTTGGTGTTGGTTCTATCCTAATATTTCCTACTAGATTTTTTAATGGTTATTTATGTATTTTTTTGGAACCACTTGGAATGAAATATTATACTATTTTATGTTCTTCTTGCTCCTTAATATAAAGTTTTTACAATTGATATTATTCATTTTTCTATGACTTCGGCATTCGAATCTTCCATTTATCTCTCTATTCTAAAAACATGTTCCAATATAATTCCTCATCACTATTAGTGGACTCTATCAATTATTCATCATGTACAATCATATTTCATGGTTTGATAAAAACTTGATCCTTTTATTCATAGAACTTGTAAATTTGGATATATATATATTCAAATCTCTAACTACTTATTACTATGAAAATGAGTATGTTGTAATACTTAAGTCTTCTACTATCCCATTACATAAAAATATATTTAAAACTCTATAGATCATTATACACCAAGGGATTCTCATCCTTAAAAATAAAATTCTAAATGAAATCCTATTGGACTTGTAACTAATTATTGGTCTCTCATCTACATTCTTGGTCCATGTGACATGCTATTAGAAGTGATGTCAAAGTATATTTGAAAATGTACAACCAATATTTTGGTTTTACATCCTATGTAGTCCATACATCTAGACACTTATGACCATGCATTTGTGTAAACTATCCTTCTTAAGAAAAGGCTCATTATTCCTTGACATTAGGTGGTATTTAAAATCGATCACATAATAGTTCATAGACCTCATCTTGTGGTATCAAGTTTGTCCAGTGGAATATCCACCAAGCTGAAACAACTCATTTTAGTACATAATTTAGAGAACTCACCCTTCAATACATTTGGTACATTATGTTTGAGCCTTAGATTAAATTGATTCAAGCCATATGTTTCAAATTATTGAGGAAATTGAAATTCTATGGAAAAATATGCACATTAGACGTAACTCATGATCTTCCCTCAACTAATTAGACATTAAAGTATCTAAGTCACCATTAGTTGAGGATGCAATCTCCTAGGGTAAAATAACTTCCTTCATTGGCTATATTTAGTATATATCTTTCACACCTAATTTATACACAAAACCCTTTTCAGACCTACTTGGTGATCACACAGAAGGTGATTTTCATTCATCCATTTGAAACTTCAAAATTAGTGAATTTTTTATCATTGGTATAAAGGAAAATTGTTTAATTATTTACAACTAGTGTTAAATCTATGTTTATGGTTGATAAAATTTATATTCTATAGCTCTTAAGGCATTAGGATTAGACTTTTTACTCACCTTGAACCAACTATTATACCCATACACATACGGTGAATTGGATCCTTGGGTATAATCTATGTCTTGGGCTTTACTTTATTCAAGGGTATAATGATGATTTTATCCCCTTGGTGAACATATAATTGATTTTACATCATATTAATGGTAATATAACCATCATATTCCCATTTAATACAAATTAACACAAGGTAGTGCATTTGATCAATTTTAATATCAATCAATTTAAAATCACCTTATAGTATTAGGTTATCCATATTGATTTCTACATATTATATTCATCCAATAGGATCTACCCCACCATAATATGCAATGCTTAGTGTGGCTAGAGTTTAGCTACATGATGCTCGCAAAATAGGTTCCCAAGGAGACCAAGGAATCATATTCACTATTATTCCAAAATAAAATAAAGTGTTATGTAATTCATATTATACTAGATTAATATCTATGTGTGAATAAACATCATAGGGATTCTTAGTTTTTACATACACAAATACATTCTTAGTATGTTTCTAGCCTCATTATGTGCATTCTAGAAAGTTATGTAAGAGGTTTTTAATATTATGTGAGATATCTTCATTTCACAAAGTGCTCAAAAGTTTTAAAAGGTCAGTGAAATTAGTCACTACTCTTTATTACCTAATTATGTAGGTAATCTATCCATACATCTATGCATATATGACTATGACACCATCCTATGACACATGATGTTTTTGTATATTCTGAAGAACTTGGGATATTTGGTATATCAATGCCTTTTTTAACACAGGGTTAGGATACTTATCCTATTGAATTTTCATAATTATTTGATCCTATAGAATTTATATAGGAGGAAATCCTTCTACATGTTGTTGCCTTATAATTGCTTATATAAATGCATTCTCCTTGGGGTGAGAATTTATCATGTTTATGTCTCACGCATATTTATCTTTCTTTTATTTCTCTAACACTAGACAATATTTAGTAAGATGTTTTCTTGAAACTCTAAAATAGACACAGTACATATGTATTTGAGGACTAGTTAGGTAGTTCCATACAAAGTGCTTATATTCACCACATAAAAAATAGTAAATTTGGTGATGATCTTGTTTATTATAATTATTACAACCTCCCTGGTATCCACCATGGTATCCCCCTCTGTATCTTCCTCTATTTTATTGTAACTCCTAATCTTACAATTTTTTTCCACCAAATCCCCCTTGTTGATGCTATTGTCATATCTACCATACTACAACTGAGGAGATGAAGGATCTTGATTTAATTACTATGGCTAGGGAATCATAGTGTTTCATGATGACCAGTGTTGATATTGTGGAGATGATGGTGTCCATTTGGCTAGACACTGGGGTTGATATTATGGTGATGAAG
The DNA here is from genome assembly GCA_037957365.1 of Torreya grandis. NCBI lineage: Eukaryota > Viridiplantae > Streptophyta > Pinopsida > Cupressales > Taxaceae > Torreya > Torreya grandis. Next base: position 725,572 of record JARHVA010006567.1, on the reverse strand, counting down.
GCATCCATCCAAAACCAACTTGTGTTGCACTAGCCATTTCTACCTCTGGGCCTAGAATTATTTGCTTCATCATAGTTATTTGTTATGCTATGAGTGAGAAGATATTATTAGTGATTTATTCTTTTATTTATTATAAAGCATGATAAATCTTATTTTCATGACTTATTGACTTACAAAAATTACAGTATAGACTCTATGGTTTCTATATATATTATAGTAGTAGAAGACATTTTTATGTAACACATCTTACTACTCTAAATATGACACAAAATTCTATTTTAATTTTAGGAAATTCTTATGATACCCATATTTTCTAAACCCCGCACACCTTATGACCATTTTAGGTTTGTTTCTTTCATGAAAATCATCAATATTTATAATAAAAACATCTATTTTTGTCTTAATTTTATAGACAATCGATCGAACATATACATAATCATCAATTTTATCTACTCAAAGGGTAGTTACTCATGCATCAGTCTTAGTCAAGAATTGTGACTACATAATGGAAAACCTAATCCTTGATTACAGTACTTCTAAAAATAGGCATCCTTGTCTTTATCTTCCAAAATGAAGTCAAAAATTTTCATTACATTTGAGAATCTATGATTGCATTCCTACACTAATTTTCCACTTCACTAACAAATCTCTTATATATCCTTAATGGTCTAGCTTAAGCATTTATTCACCTTGAATTCTAAAATTAATTAGTACTTAACCTATTAGAGGCTTAGGTAATTAACGTCCATTTTATAAATGAATTTTATGGATCAACTTGTTAAGGATCTAATAATGCCACACTTTTTGACATCCTCAATGGCCACTCTCTTAACCTATCATTTCATATCATGAGTTAAAAAATATTGCTTAGGGTCAGAAGACCCACCATATGGTGTCAAAGTAACAAACACTCCTACATTAAAAAACATGTTTGGTTTACTTGTAACTTTGATTACCAGTTTATACAAACTAGTATTTATTGGTGTCTTAAAAATTATTGTGAAATAGAATCCAATATCTTATAACTTCTTTTTGTCTATTATTTTATTAGTTTATACATTAATACTAATTTTATTTATAAATTATTCTAACTAATTTCAGCCTATCCCAACCTTTGTACTTTGATTTCTCTTTTTTGAATATAAAATGGGCTTGGGGGATATATATACTTATGAAATTAATGATTTGTGTCTTCAACTTATTCTATCTACTATATTTAACCTACAATAATCTTACAATTTTACATAACTTGTTCTATATAATATTATTTCCCTAGTCCAAACAATATCTTCCTTATAACTATGATATACCATTATCCTATAATTAATCTATTGCTAATATACTTTCCTCTTTCTCATTTTACTATTCCATATCCTCTCTATCCTAGTTTATATCTTCTTTTTTCTTAGATCCTTTCAATCCTTACTCTACATAATCTTAAAATTATCCAATTTTTGTAAATTACGTAGCATCTTTTTGGGGTCCCCTCTTTTTAATATCATGTATTTTACTCCCAATCCTATTCCTAGTTACATTGCAATTATCATGTTTATTCCACCTTATTTGTTGTCTCAACTCTCTTTCCAATCCCATAATTTTCTTCTCACTTTATTTCTCTATGTCCTCCATATTTTGGGTTAATGTTCAAGTTCCTCTATTTAGCTCTTCATCATTCACTTCAACATTGTAAGCACCCCCATAATGTCCAAATCAATTACTCCATGTCGATAGGGGTAAGAACCATGGCCATTTAAATAACCAACATATTGATAAGATTAGGTAGTTACTAGAGAAAATTTCATCATATTCCTCTAAAAATTAAGTTTTGCACAACTTCAAAATCTAGATATCCTTTTAAAACAAATTCTATAATATATCCATTGTTGGTATTTTTTATCTAGTGATTTATCACAAAAGTCTAATTAGTGTCTATTATTCATATATTTTATAGTATTTCTTATATCTAACATGGAAATTCCATCCCTCTCTACCAAAAATAATAGTTATCCAATCTTAATAACCATGTGGTTAATAGTCTAGGCAATTCACACAAAAAAATCTCATATATTTCACCATAAATGTGCTCATAAATAATATCCCATATAGAACTTCCTATTCTTCCTACTTCCTCCTCAATGAAATTTTGGATTCATTGATCGATCCATATCTTCAAATATCTCTATCCTAGTATCCATCACAACATGTTTTTAAGGTTTTATACTCACCACACCATTGTTAGCAAAGGTTCATGGAAAACCCATTAGAACATGACAATACATGGATAATTGTGTAAAGTGTGAATAAAATTTTAACATATACATAAATTTAGATTACACAAGTTTTTTCTAGTCAATATGGTATATTTATGTAGAAGAACATAGTCTTAATATAATCTAAACTTGTAAAAATACTAAACATGAAGAAATAGATTTAAGAAAATAGAACATTCACTGAGAATAGAAAAATAATAAAAGACATTTAGGAAATACCATTTTAGAGCTATATATTTATTTCTATCACAATAAAAAAAACTTTTAAAATAAAATTGATAAATATATATATAGATTTTATAAAGTTTTGCCACTTCATATTTAATCCTTTCGGTACTAAAAAAATAAAGACTCTTCACATTATGAAGACTTGGCATGCTTTCAAGTGCCAAATATATACAAAAAGAGATACAAAAGACAATAGTGTGTATCACATGTGTCTATCAACTATAGTCTATGATTTTAAAGCCATGTTTACTACCAACATGTAATAACGATTGTACTTGTGTCTATTCATTCCATTTGTAATGAGTAATGTGCCAACCATATTATTAAGACTTATGAATGAAGTGTTAAATCTTTTTTGGATAATTAGAACATAGTAAATATGGATTGATTAGAAAAATGAAGGGACAATACATAGCTCATTTGAGATAAGTGTTGTAATAGTTTCAAGTTGAAAGGTTATTAACAAATTTGAGAAAATGTAGCTTCACAAAGGAGGAGTTTGTATACTTGGGTTTTGTAATTTCTAAAGAAGGTTCGAAGATAGATCCAAAAAAGGTGCATCTTATCCTTGAGTTTTTGTCACTAAAGAACATGTTTGAAGCTTAAAAATTTCATGTCATTATGAGTTTTTATAGTAATCTCATAAAAATATTAATGTATTGCATCAAAATACAACAAAGGTGAGGCACAAACATAAAAGAGAGTTTTCATGGAGTATATATGATCCCCACCATGGGGCTTAGGACCAAACATGTGTAGAACAACTAGGTTTTGGTTATGTAGAGTGAATGGGTAAAGCTAATTTAAAAAGAAACAACTAAACACCTTTAATGGAACATAAGTTTTACTTGAAGGAAATAGAACTTCTATTCTTTAATCGAGAATAGGAAAAATTGGTACAATGTGTAATATTACATGTTTTACAGAGAATGATATCTATTTTATGATTATGTGGAGACTCAACCTATTGGATAGATTTGTATATTACATATTTATACAATTAGAAAACAATATTAGTTATCACCAATGTTAGTTACATAGAAGATGGTTGTGTTGGTTCATCTTCAAGACTAGATGGTGGTTAGTGAACCCCTTAGAGCATGTGGCCAAGGTGAGTCAACATTTAGATATGATATGGAATATAAAAAGTTGTCAAGGATCATAGAATTTTGAGCTATAACATAATAATATGAGGTGCATGGGTATGTGATATGTAGAGTGGACAAAAGTCAATGAGCTAGAGCAAAACTTATGTAGTGCATGAGCTAGTGAGGCATGTGGGTCTACAAGCTATGGCATATAACTATGAGGGGCACTATAATATAAGTGTTATGGATCATAATTTAGTGATAAATCACAAAATGTATGTAACATATGGCACTATGAGTTTTAAAGTCCACAATATTGAGTCTACAGGGGTTAGTGCATAGAAGTCTAAAATATGGTGTAGGACTTGTGTGTATGATTGTGAGAAAATTTTAGGCAAGGAGTGCACAATATTGGGTTATAGGTACACACCCTACATAGTAGAGTGAATAAGGAGTAATCTCATCTATAGGGGATCTGTGCATAGATCATTCACCCTTTATTGAATATAAATGGTCTCTATTACATTGAGGTGTAGTTGTGAAAACTACATTTTAAATTGTTGTGAAGTGTATCACTTGTCTTGATCAACATATTTCCCAATATTAACCACATATAAAATTTTATGCATAACATGGTGGGTGGGCGTGCCTATAAATTTGATGATCTAGTCCATCTCTATGGGATGCAACTATTTAGGATCCAAATAAGGATGGTGTGTCATTTTTAGATTAAGAAGTGGTGGAGTGTAAGGCTTGAGAAGCTCCATATTGAAGATTGGGTGCATTCCCAAGTACCAAGTCAAATCAAGAATGAAGAAATTCTCACCCATTTCATGTGAAATGATATAAGGACCATACTTCAAAGGCCTGATATTTTAATGTGGACCTTTGAAGCATTCTTTCTAAATTTGTAACCATAATTTATCACCTACTTGTAATTCATGAGGTGTGATATATGTATCATGGATCTCTTTATACATAGCTTGAGTGAGAGAGAGAGAGAGAGTATACTAAATTTTCTATGAATATAATGAATGTGATATAAAAACTTTTCAACTTTTTCCACTTCCAATTCCTATAAACATGACTCATGGCTTGATGGAGTGCAATAGAAGATGTCTAGAGGTGTCTAATATTGAAAACCAAGACATGTATATAATGGACTATGGGAAATAGAGCTATGAAGATGAATATTGTAGGTGTGTTAAATGTACAAGATATTGTCACTCTAAATGAAATAATGCACATAACTATACATTCATAGGATATGAATAAGTGTGTGATTGACCACTTTAGTTTGTCCATTTTTTAGAGGATGAAAATTCATTGACTGATCCAACTATATACCCATAAAATCACATAATGATTTCCAAAAGTTGCTCATAAAGTACAAATCATGGTCAAAGATGATTGATGTTATAAACCCAAAATGAACCCAAAAATGTTTGAATAATGCTTATATAGTGAGAACAATGTCAATGTGTTTTATTCATGTGACCATCATAACCATCTTAGAAAATTGATCCACTATAATGAACATAATTTCATGCTTTTGTGTCATTGTAGGTAGCCCAATCATGAAATCCATGTTGATATTTTACCATAGTTTGGATGGAATCAGTAGAGGTGTGTAAATTCCTAGCTTCTTATTCATGGGATTGGTGATGCAATAAGGAATGAAATACTTGATCTGGTACTCCACATTTATGCACATGTGTCGCCAGTAGAAGTATAACTATAGTGTAGTTAGAGTCTTTGTCACACTAAAATATTTTGAGGTCTTGGTAGAAATGGTGTGAAAGATACATTCATGCTCTTTAGAGATATCAATCATAGTGCTACTAGTGCTTAGACAAAATTATTTTGGATCAATGTCATCCATTGATGTGGGTCCTGATGTAGGTTATTCTAGTAGGGATTTATACCCATACTATTTAGAATCATTTTGATTGGATGAGTAATGGAATTAACACCATTTATTACTAGACTTATTCTTACCTTTATCTAAATCAAAAGGCATTATATCCTTTGAGATTTGATCATTTTTTTGGATTTGCTCTCATTTGTGAGAACTATGTTTTTACTACTACATGGAACGTTGCAATGTGGATTGTGGATTATTGTGAAGGCTAGGCCTTTCACACTGTGTTGGATGAAGAGGTGACATGATGATTCATCTTGCCTTGGCTTCAATATTTTCAACATTGTGATATGATTTCCCCAAAGTTTTATAAGTATATAACACCATTTTCATATGGATATAAGGTGAGATTCTATTGATGTACTTCAACACCTTATGTTGTTCACTCAAGTTATCATGTAGGCACATAGATTAGCCACGGAAAATATTAGTGTATTCTTCCATGTATTGATCTTGTGATGACCCAATTATTGTAACTTTATTTATTCATATTAAAATTAGCACATAAGGTAGTATTCCTCCTTGCACACATTAACAAAAGTATTCTAGGATTAAATTGGAACACACTCTTGTGCACGATATACACTGAAGCTCTCCCACTAATGAAAAATTAGTATGGACATCTTCATTACTACGAAGGTGATATTATCAACATAGATTAAATAATTAAATGATGATCATGCCTTGAGTTATTAAATATAGGCATCCAATGTTTTGACATCAATCTTGTCTTCAAATAAAGGGATGTGAAGATTGAATTGAAATTTTAAGGGGATTTTGTTTCCAAAACCATTGGTGAGTGAACTATGGAGGTCTAGCAAAAGGCATCAGATTGAGTTGTATCATCAACTCATAGAATTGGCAAAAAAGTTTGGTGCAATATGCCTCTAATATATTAGTGATGATATTTTATACCTTGGGGGATACCTTAGGTTGCTTTTGGGAATCAACCATTTCAATTTTTCTATGATGTTCTTTTAGATATTCTAAAACAAAATTGATTGGCAAACATTCCTTCTCGAGTTGCACTCATGTGTTTATAGGCATAGAAAAGAATAAATATTTTCAACTCTGATACCAATAATCCACATCACAAGGCCCAAGACAAAGTATGTGGGGATAGCCATTTTTTTTTACATAGTGAATGGGTAAATCTAATTCAAGAAGAAATAACTAAACACATTTAATGGATCAAAAGTCTTACTTGTAAGAAATGTAACTTATATTCATTAACATATAATAGGGGGAAATGGTACAATGTGTTACAGTGCATATTTTATATATTTGATATGTGGATCATGTTTTCTATTTTATTACATAATTATAAAATTAGAATACAAGAGCAATTATAATTAATGTTAGTTACTAAGAATATGGTTGCATCATTTCATCATCCAAGCTATATGATGGTTGGTGAAACCCTTAAAAGATGTGGACAAGATAAGTTAACACATGGATATGTTTTAGAATCCAATAAGTTGGTAAGACACATATAACTATGAGTTATGACATAATACTATAAGGTATGTGGATTTGTGATCTATAAAGTGTATAAAATTTGATGAGATGGCATGGAACTTGTGTGATGTGTGAGCCAGTGAGTCATATGAATCTATGAGATATGTCATATAACTACTAGGTACACTATATTTTAGGCACAAGGGGTGTATAAGTAGTCAAGTAAACACAAGACTTGTGTGACATGAGGGACAATGAGTTGTGAAATGTGTACTAATGACTGCATAAGGGCCAATGCATAGAATTCTATGATGTGGTGTAGGAATTGTGTGTATTACTATGAGAAAAAATTGGTCAAGAAGTGCATAATATTGGGTAAAAAGTGCACACATTTAATATTTTAGTGAATGAAGAGTAATCTCAGTTGTGTCGAAACTTCACATGGATCAACATAAGTGGAAAATATTTTCTAATAGTTTAAGGAGAAAGTTACTAAGTAGTAGTAACTGGTTTTTATATATTTCAATAAAGTATTGTAGGTAGACTAGTGTACCATTTGGGCATTAATAAATGAGGTGATGAGTAAAAAGGTATTCTTATAGCTTGATTAAAAAGGTATTCTTATAGCTTAATTTAGTGATAAAATAAATGATTTGAATAAGGATTTTTTAGTGTATGTGTAGAGTTTCTATACCATAATACAAACACTCAAGAAATTGAGGCATTACTTGTTGCCTAATAATTTTATGTTATACAAATGTCATCAAACACTAAAATTCATAAATATTTAAGCAAATCTAAAGAAAATACATATGAATGGATTGAGTTTCTAAAATTTAACTCATTTATGTTGAAACATAGGAGTTCTAATTAAAATATAGTTACCAATTCATTGAGTATAAGGTGTATGTGGGATATATGATCAATAAAATAATACTCTCTCTCTATATACTCGCATACAAATAAGAGATAAAAATAGAGCATGTATGTATGAAATAATAGTTTTGATCAATAAAAATCCATGAGGGGGGATTATTATTGTGTTATTATGATAAAAAAAAACTAAATAAATATAAGAAAGCTAACACCTCATGCATAAACACTAAAAGAGCAAGACAACAATACAAGAAACTTTCAATAAAAGACAAAACAAAAAATATTTACCTTCTTTGAGAGCAAGAGTTGTATGTTGGCTATGGATAAATGTGTTTAGTCATGTACTTAAAGAGTCTTTGGAAATAGTGCTCCTTACATCATCTCTCCTTATCACCATGAAAATGTTGGGCTTGGATTTGGCTTCTCTCTCTCTCAATAAATGAACATTATAACACTACAGAAAAGATTCTCCTTGAAAGTATTTTTTCATCATAATATTACACCAAAAGAGCTTGTTGAATAATGGGTGAAGCCTTATATTTATAGCCTTTCAAATTAACTCTAACCCAAGTCTAGTTAGATTAGAGTTAACTACAGTTAAATTTATATTAACCCTAGTTGAGTTAAGGATGGGATGATAAAATTAATATTTGGGATAGAGATCCCATTTATTAAGCATCGATCTCTATTTTACTTAATCACTTAATTTTATTTTATTAGTTAATTCATTATGCTTAGCATTTTTACGCTTTAGGAATTATTTAAGTTCCGTACTTAATGGGTCCAAAGGCCAAACAACCAAATTACTAGGTTTTGAGTTGACTGGAGATGAATCCATGAGAGGTTACTATTGCTTACAAGATAATACCCCAAATAGGATGTCTCCACATGATTCTAAGCAATAATTTATGATGTGCAGACAAAATTGGGATATTCAATGGTTCTTTGGATTAATTTGTACTATTTGGTATAAATCAATCTAAAGTCCATTTGGAACATAGTTATGGCAAAAATGAGGTGTCTATAGTTTGCCTCTATTTAAGAAAATGTTGTAAGACACAAGCATAGTAAAATATTCTCAAAGAATGAAAAAGTTTTTAATTAATGCCCTAGAAGGAAGTGAATGTGCCCTAAATGCCATTTTGATGGAGGGGAAACAAATAAGGTCATCAAATGGTCCCTCAAAAATAAGGAAATGATGCAACCTATAGGTAACAGGGGTGAAAATACTAATTTGCCTAAACACAGTTATAATAACTAGATAGTGAGATGCCATAGTAGGGTTGAGGTTTGTCCAAAGGTGGTTATAATCATTAGCATAGTGAGGTGCCCCAGTAGGGTAGGTAAAAATTATGATTTTACCAATGGTGGTTATAATCATTAGCATCTTGAGGTGCCCTAGTAGGGTAGGGGTGATAAGAATGATTTTTCCAAAGGTAGTTACAATCATGGATATAATGAGATGCCTAGTAAGGAAGATAGATCAAATAATAATGATTTGCCTAAAGGTATTTATAATCACTAACATAGTGGTTTTCCCCAGTAGGGTGAATATGATCAAGAAAAGTCTACATGATTTTCCCAAATAAGGCAAATTAGGAAATGAGGCTTACATATTGAATATGTACTCATGGAGTAAGATTAATCCATCATAGATTATAAACATGAAATTGGGATACCTACTAATATGGAGATGTGTGTCCTAACTAGTAGGGATTACTATTCTCTTGTTATCTAATTACTCTACATTTGGGTAGTGTTTGGGTAGGTTGATAATTTTGCTATGTGTGAAAAAGGAAAAGTTTCTATAGCACCATTACTTGTAATATCCATCAAACTAATTGTTGTTATAGCACATGATGATATACACCATCATATAAATCACCATGATTACTAATAAACAATTGAAAATAATGCACCAATGATAAAAACTATGATGACAATGTTGACATATGAATATTGATAGACTTAAGAACAATACACAAGGAATCACCCAATGAACACATAAACTAAGTCAAGGTAAAAAAATGAGAGCAAACAAACATGCAAACAAACACACAAAAATATTAAAAGTTAAAGCAATAGAAAGCATCTTGTCATTAACCAAATTAATATCCATATGCGAAGGCTCAATAGAATGATAAATATATGGTACCCCCAAGAAAGGTTTTATGCAATGCAATGACATGCAGTGATAAGATATCCAAATATATAATTTTATTTACCCAAATAGGGTGAGATCTATGAGTTTGACCTAAAAGTGAAAATTGGATCGTGCCCCTAAGCAAAGATTCTATATGTGCATGGTGAAATGGCAACCAAGCCCATATCATAGTCCCAATAGAAATGTTACTATGTGTTCAATAGTAATATAAGAGGGTATATTAGTATTTAATTATTATGTTTAAAAACCAAATAAAAACACACTAATAAAACTAACATCTCAAGCCTATACACTAAAGGATCAAGAGAATAATATGAGTAACTATCAATATAAGACAAAACAAAAAATATTTACCTTATTTGAGAGTAAGAGTTGTATGTTGGCCATGGGAGAAAGTGTTTGGTCATGTTCTAAAAGAGTCTTTGGCAATGGTACTTCTTGCATCATCTCTCCTTATTACCTTAGAAATGTTGGGCTTGGATTTGACTTTGTCTTGGCTTGTCTCTCTCAATAAATGAACATTATAACACTATAAAAATCAATATTTTTGAAATTATATTTACATAATAACATTACACCAAAATATCTTGTTGAATAATGGGTGAAGCTTTGTATTTATAGCCTTTCAAACTAGCTCTAACCCAAGTGTAGTTAGGTTAGAGTTAACTACGGTTAAGTTTAGATTAACCCTAATTAAATTAAAGAGGGGAAAAATAGTTAATATTTGGGATATAGATCTCATTTATTAAGCATGTCTCTCCATTGATGAATTCAAGGTTGTAGGGGAGATATTTCCAATTCCTTGACTTTGAGGATGATGACATCATCATGACCTCATTTTTATTGAATTTGTTTTCTAAAATTTATTTTCACTAATTACACATGGAAATTTAAATTAAGAATTTAATTTGATTTGTTTAGATAATTCATTCTACTTAGTATTTTTTCACTTTAAGAAATGTTTAAGTTCCACATTTAATGGGTCCAAAGGCCAAACTACCAAATTATTAGGTCAGGAGTTGACTAGAGATGAATCCATGAGAGGTTACTATTAAATATAGAATATTACCCCAAATAAGGATGCCTCAACACATTTCTAATCACTAAAGTCTGATGCATAAATGAAATTAGGACATTTGGTAATTCTTAGGCTTAATTTGTACTAATTGGTAGAAAACAATCTAAAGTCCATTTGGAGCACATATGTGGCCAAAATGGGGTGTCTAAAATAACAACGTTACTTAGTGTGGACATAAATAATATACATTGAAATATAGTATTAGACACTTATAAAATTTAATATTCACTTACATTCACCTTAGATTATCTATTCATACACATACAAATCTTATGTTGTTATGCCTTTAACCTATAGTGCATCTAGGGATATGTGTGGCTGAATTTTGACTTACACACCATCATATTATCTTGTTGCATTTCTCTATGTTCTTAGTATGGTTGGCCTATAGAATAATCTTGGCTAAGTAGAGTATACATAGGAGGTAGTGGTTAGTCTTTTATAATATATTGAAAATTCTATTCTTATTGAATTATTATGGAGGCTTCCCCCTCGATGTGGCTTAATCATAATATTCAAGTATTCTACTCTTTCAACAATTGCTATTATGGATCTATTTATTCTAATCTTAATTCTATGATATATAATTCTACTTTTGTATTTCATCTAAGTAATTTAATTACAAGTGGTATCGGAGCTTCAATTTGGATGAGTTTTTAAGATGACTTTTTTTTTGAGTTTGACATCTTGAGCACTAGAAGTCCAAGAAAAACATAACTTGTGATCTAAGAGGTATTGAATTTTTTCATCACCATAGTTTTGTTCATGGAGTTTTCTTACAAAAAATAAAAAATATTTTTTGAGCAAAAAAAAGTCTATAATTTATTTACCTTATGAAAACTAGTAGTCATTGGATTTGTCTCTATGAGATGATCAAAAAATTATATTCTACTAGTACACTTTTTCAAGTGAAAAATTTTCACCCTTGTACACATTAGAGGTCATTGGGTTCATCTAGGTGAGGCAATCAAAATGGTATCATCTATTGATACGTTATTTTTGGGTCAAACCCATCTTTGAATTTATGTATGGTAGTGACTAACACTTTTGATTGTGATAAAGGTCAATAAATGCATAAAACTCCTCACAAAGATGACCTGAAGTCATAAACTTTTGATCTGAGTATTTTAGAGATAATTCAACAACTTAAGTCAGAGTTTTAGGGCATGGTGTAGAAATATGAGCTTAATTTAGTTAAAGGGGAACTCATAGGGATGAGAGGGGACCTAAATAGCTTCTAAGATCAATTAATATAAATCATTGGGAAAATGGCCATGTTTTCAACTCAACAATTAAAAAATAACCCTCCACCACTTTAGTTTGGTTCTTCTCCTCTAAATAATCAAAATTACAACCATGGTACATATCCATTATTACCAAAATTGGGCCTATGCAAGTTTTATGGTGATGATACACTCACATGGGTTACTCAAATTGAAAAATTGATCTACATCAAACTCTCTATTCATAAAATGTGGTGATGGCCTCTCTGTATCTAGAACCTGAGCAGTTTACTTGATATCACTAGTTATGTGCACAAAATAAAATGAAGGGTGTCTTTCTTTCTTAGTCTATATTTTTTAAAGAGATTCAATTCCAATATCATAACAATGTATCAAAAAACTACTTTAGCCAACTAGCTAAGTTGTGTTAAATTGCTACAATAAAGGATTATATTCATCAATTTCAGAATCTCTCCTTTTGTATGGCAGACATCACTGAGAAAAATCTAACTAACCTATTTTTGGGTGGGCTCAAAGATAACACCCAATTATAGTTTTGCATATTTCATCCTAGTAATGTATTCGAAGCCATACTAAAGGCATGTCTTTCTGAGGAAAAAATGTTAATCAAATGAAATTTTTTTACTAATGTGCAATAACACACCTTCCCAACACCATCATTTCCATAGCCTACCATATTGACACCTAAGAATGTTGAATAAAAGCATGCGAAGGTTTGTGTTTTTGATGCGATAATAAATGGATCAAAGGGAATCAATGTGCTGAAAATAATTTGTTATACATTGAAGGTGCCAATTAGGAGGAAGAAGATGATGAGGCTTCATGGGCAAGTTTATAAGTACCTACAGATGAATCTAAAGATTCTAAACCTACTATTTCTTGTCATGCACTTTTAGGCATTATTTCTCCTTGAAATCTTAAGGTGGTGTGTTTCTTAAAAAAATATAAGGTGACTATTTTAGTTAACTCTGTGAGTACACATAACTTCATCAACAATAAGTTGTATACTCATTTGAACTATTTCATTTACCTAGCTCTAAAATTTCATGTCATGTGTGCAGATGGTAGTAATATCAACTATTATGTAAAATTCCATAGCATTAAGATTGCTATGGGACACAACTTCCTAGATTCCCCTATGTTTGTTATTTCCATGGGAGGAGCTAACATTATTTTTGGAGTGCAGTGGCTCACCACTTTAGGAATCATTGAGATGAATTTATAGGAATTATTCATGAGGTTTCAATCAAATGGAAAGACCTTTGAATTGTATACACCCCATTTTGTCCATAACTATGTTCCAATCATACTTCAAATTGATTTATACCAAATAATGAAAATTAAGCATAGAAATCACTGAATGTCCCAATTTAATCCACACACTAGACATTAGTGCTCAGAATCTTGTTGAGGCATCCTGATTTGGGATATTATTTTGTATGAAATAATAACATTTCATAGATTGATTTGCAATCAACTTGTGACCTAGAAAATTGATAGTTTGGCCTTTAGATCCATTAAGTGGTGAAAAAATGCTAAGGAAAATGAATTAACTATGAAAATCAAATTAAAAATTTTAAATGAAATTTCCATATACAATTAGTGAATATAAATTTTCTAAAAAGGAAATTCTAATAAAAATGAGGTCATGATGATGTCATCATCCTCAAAGTCAAGGAATTGAAAATATCTCCCTTAAAGCCTTAAATTCAAAAATGGAGAGTCATGCTTAATAAATGAGACCTATATCTCAAATATTAATTGTTTGTGCCCTCCTTAACTCAACTAGGGTTAAACTAAACTTAATCATAGTTAATTGTAACCTAATTGCACTTGGGTTAGAGTTAATTTGAAAGGCTATAAATACAAGGATTCATCCATTATTCAACAATATATTTGTGTGTAATGTTATCATGCTAAAATACCTTCAAGATCATTTTATGTAATGTTATAATGCTCATTTGTTGAGAAAGAGAAACATCAAATCCAAGCCAAAGCCAAATCCAAGCCCAACTTTACCAAGGTGACAAGGAGAGATGATGTAAGGATCACTATTTCTAAATAATAGTTGATCACATAATCGAGAACATTCTTCCATGGTTAACATAAAAATATTTCTCTCAAAGAAGGTAAATAATAGTTGTTTTATCTTTCATTGATAGTTACATGTATTGTTCTCTTGCTCCTTAAGTTTCTAGGATTGTGGTGTTAATATTATTAGTGTGTTTTTATTTGGATTTTATCATACTAACACAATAATAAATCCCAATATGAATTCCTATTAATCACATAATGTCATGCCTCATGGGACATGAACCCCACAAAACTCTTCTAGTTACTTCTTTGAATGTTTTTCTAACCATTTTTGTGTCAAGTTATTGATCTAATTTCAAAAAAAGTAAAAAAAATTGAGTTCTTGACAAAATTCATAGGTTCAATGATGATTTTAATAAATTAGGGTCAATCAATAGAATTGGAAAGGATCTTTGCAATAATCAATGATGATATCTACATAAAAGTACAACAAACTAGAAATATAGTGAAAGCAACTCTTTCTTACTTTTTTTGTGCCTAACAATTTATTTATTTCCTATCTAACCTTCTTATTATAGGGCAGTAATAAGTTTGAGGTGAAACACTCTTTATTAATCATTTTTCTTTAAAAATACAATTCTTTGGTGTGATTACAGGAATCAATAATGATCGTAATAAATCGATGTCAATTTCTATAATCGGCAATGATCCCTATAGTAATTATTGATGATTTATCTATGTTTTTCTTATAAATATGCAAGATAAATTTTGTGTTTTTATTGAGATAACTTGTAATAATATGACCTTTTTAAAAAAAAAATTAATCTACTAACTATATTTATAGATAATTTAGCCAAGAAAGAGGAATTTTAAATGCTTTTGAATTAATTTTTCCATTTTTCAAAGTCAAATTTCACAAACAAAGGTTAAAATTTACTCACATTTGGTTAAGGTGATTAAAAATCACTTAACAATTTATCTTTTAAAATTTTAGATATTTTTCAAGTGCAAAAACAACTAAAGGGCTAAAAATTTCAAACACATTTCAAGTTGGTGTTATTAAAAATAACCTACATCTTTAGTTAAAGATCCTAGAGTTTTTTCAATTCTTGTTTGTTCTTTAACTAGTTTTTAAAAATTAAATTAGATTCTTGGATTTTGTCAAACCCTAAACTTTAACATGTATGTTTTCCCCCTATCCCCTTTAGCAAACTCAAGTAACAAAAAGTGTTTGGTTTATTATTATTGTTTATAAAGTTGTGTTAAAAATAATGTCATGTATGATCTCCCCAAGTTTTGATTAACTTGGGCGAATCAAACTCAACTTCTAGAGTCTTTTCATTTTCATTTATTTCTTTTTATGCATTTGTCTTGTGGGTGGGATTTCATCACCTCCGCATGAGTTATTTATGGTTGTGTTGACCTAGGGCTTCATCTCTCATCATCCTACCAACCCTACTCTATAGTGGGGTATATAAATAAACACACATGATATTGGGATTGCCAAGGGGTTTATCATCTAACCTCTTTGATCCTAACAAAAACTAGAGTCATGTCTTGCTAAACATTAGACTCCACTAAGTAGTACATGGTTGGAGTTACTATGTAAAGGAATAAACCATTGCATATTAAGTTATAAGGTATGAACCTAATTTAAATGATTGTTCACTTATGTTAACCACACTTGGTACCATCTAGTACGTTCAAAATTTACATAATTTTAGTTAACCTCACTTACCATAAAATTTATTGCCAAATTTTGAGTGTTCTTACCATGTACCAATTATTAAGAGACAAATGGAGAATATAAAATATACCTACACATGTACTTTAATTTTTGGATTAACACTCATTTCTTTAGAATCATTGGTATATCAACAGAAACTTTGGTGAAGCTATGCATACCCATGTCAGTTATAGGGATAAGATGAGCCATTTTTTATACTTCTATTTTATTTTATTTACACGAGTGTTTTGAGACTATAAATTGTTTGTTAATTCAAAATGAGTCATAATCATCACATGTTTTTTGTCACACTTTCACCCAAGGGGTGTTATTATGTCTATTTGGGTTCACACTTTTGCCTTAGACTTTTTATCTCAAAAATATTTGTGTGTATCACTTATTCAAATAGGGAATCATTACATTTCCCATTTCATCTCAAGTATTTGCCTTAGATTTTTCAATCCAAAACCATTGTCATACCTTTTTATTGAAGGGGCATTGTTATGTTGCTCATGTTATTTGAAAAAAAACATTTTTTTTAGTTTCAAATAAGGATCCAAATCATGTGTATCTTTGGTCTAAAAATGGTGTCATTATGCTGTCTATTTAGGTCTAAGATGTTATCCATTTAAAAAATCCAACTCTTTTAAACCAAGTTTAGAATTTATCTTACAAATTTTAGATTCAAATTTGACTAGTTTACATCTATTGTAGCAAAAAAAATTCACCCTCATGAGAGAGATATTTAGGCTTTCTCACTCAGGGATATAAAATGAGGAAAACCCTAAGTTGTGGGTATCCTGTGATGGGGTTGAACCTCTAGAGAAGGTTAGTTCCTCTTGGTAGCTCACCTAAACTATTAATTCTACTTGGAAAAGGGATAGAAGGGTTGCAAGGGATGACTAAAAACATAAAAAAGGTGATGCACCAAATTTAAATACACTCTCATTTATATGAAACTAACACTAAGGTATTTCAAAGATAACCATCACTCACATGATCTCTTCAACTGGTTAGTTTACATCAGTATTTCCAAAACTAGGCCCACTAGGTAAGAGATGAATTATGGAAGAGTATGAAAATCACATAATACCTTCACTAATGACCAAAAATCATAAGTTTTAGACCTAAAAAAATGGTGGAAAAATTATAAAAAGGAAAGAAAGATGGATAATTACCAAGGAAAGACACCCTTTCACAAAGCAATCATACACAAACTAACTAGATCACTTGATGAAAGTAAGATATAGGCAAAATATGATGTCTTATTACTTTAAAGGTTGTTTTGAAAATTTTTGACAGTGTTTCACCTTGTCAAATGAGAGTATATCTTAAAAATGGGGAAGAAATGGGAGATATAGGAGAAAAGGGAAGAGAGAGGAGAAGAAATATCTCAAAATTCAATAAATGTTCCTCAACCACCTTCCATGGAGTCTCAACAACATTTTGATTAATTAAGAACTGATCCTCACTCATTAAATTAACCTCCATTAGTCCAAAGGGTCTTCAAGTCTTCTCATTGGCCAAAAAAGGCACTAGAAGATAAAAAAATTGAGGATGATTTTGTGACACTCCTCTAACTTGGAGAAAAGTATTCAAAGACTATAAACCTCATTTAATGATATAAATTTCTATTCCAACCTCCAAAATCTCTCGCTTGCATTTTTATGCCCCATTTCACTTAGCTTTTAGAAGGACTTGACATGATGGTTAGTGATCTTGACACTTTATGCTTGAAACTAACCTTGAAGGTTATCTTTGAGTGTTTTATTTTTGATGCTATATTTTTTTTAACTAAAAATTTCTCCTCCAACCTAAAATAGAATGAATGAAACTTTAAAATATCTTAGATTCCATTGATGGAGGTCTCCAAGATTGAGCCATCTTCAACCAACAATGCTAGAACTTGCTCCCAAGGTCATGTGTCACATGAGAAACAATTATAGACATATATAATACTTATATACATCCATATAATTCTTATGAGAAAGAAAATGAGGATTTATACCACCTTCAATAATGGTGGAAATCACCAATAAATTGAAACCATTCACAAAATCTCAAAAACTTGGGTTTTTACCCTTCAGCTCAGTAAAGCAACCTATAAACCCATGGGAAGGGATCCAACTTCCATATAATTTTTATTCAAGTCCCATTAAGCTTTTTGCATGCATTTATACCATTTCTCTCATTGAAGACCTGAAAAAATAGGCATTTTAGGCCATTTTGGGCCTCCTAAGCACACACATGTGCCAAATTTTTATGAAAAATAAGTTAGGAATGATATTTATAGAGTATTATATATTTTATATGTGGTACCCACGTGATTATAGGTCATTTCATGGACTTATGAGTTTAAAAGCCAAAACTGGTCAAAAAGGCTCTTTTAATAGCTCAGATAGTCTTGCCTTTTTTATAATTATTCATAAAATATATTCCTAAATTAAATAAATTATGTACATTAATATTTATCCTATATACCCCCTCAACTTTCCATAAAAATTTAGTTCCCATATGGAACGTGTGCAAATATATGTACGTAAATAAGTTTACCTGTGAGGTTCTACATCCATTCTAGGCTTGCTTAGAGTCTTAAAGATTGTTCATAAACATTATTACTTTAAAAAACATCAGTCCATAATTAATTTCAATTTCACATGGGTAATTAAAACATACTAAAATCATTTGGCCCAACTCCCTATGTAGTGAGAGATATGAGCATCTGAAAAGGGGCTTGAACTAGGTGACTTATGCTTGAAAAGTTCAAAATTCTCCTTGGACTGAAATTGAATCCTCCATTGACATCTAACATTATTTAAATAGTCCTTTTGGTAATTTTACCATATCATTACACCCTCTCTAAATTGTATCTTTCATTAGAAGGTCTAAAGGTGTCTTCATGTGGTGTAGGCCTTATAGGCCTTAAGGCTTAATACTAAATTTCAAGGCTTAAATAACCTTTAGGGGTGTATTAGGTTTAAAAAAATGGTTTTAAATTTATTTACATCCCTTTTTATTCTCAATCTTCACTTTTGTCTTCATGCTTTTTAAGGACTACCTGTGGGAATAGATGTCTGCCTATTTTTTCTAGTCCTCAAGGGCATGGTTTTCATTAAACCTAGAGTGTTATAGCATATAAATATGTTTTTATATATTTATAACCATATTATTAAGCTTACCAAACACTTCCATGAGGTATAAAACCCTCCACAAAGTTTTAGGCTTCAAAAATGTCTCCTAGCTCTAATGGTGGTAGCCACTAGACATGTAGATGACAGTCAAAAAATAGTGGATACTTCCAATCCTAGTTAAAACCAACCAGTAATTTATGCATTTATAATGAATTATAATCAACATCTCCACCAATTTTAATACTTGGATCTTGCATATTAAGGTTTGTAGATACTTTTTTCTCAAAATTAGCTTAACCTGCTTGCTTAACCTTTGACTATCAATAGACAAGGGGTTGACTATGAAAAAATAGTGAATGATTAATCTATTATATTTTACTCACAAAATTTTTTATAGGTATATAATATCATAATGAACATCTCCACCAAGTTTCATGTTCTGATCATGCATATCAAGACCTGTAGATGATTTTTACCAAAATTTACTAATAGGTTGCCTAAATTTTCATGGAAAGTGCCTCAAGTTTGAGATTAAATAGAGGATATGTACCTTGTTTTTAATGAAAAATATAAATATTATGGGTCTATAATAATTCAAAATGACCCTATGTACTAAATTTGAGGTCTTGACTCCATGTATAGGTGCTCCAAAGCTTCAAAATTGCCTTCAAAAGTTGACTGTGTTTGAACTTGACTATAATTTCATGTTTTTCCCTTATTATTGCGTTTTAATCATCATTTATAATCTCTAATATGCCATTAAAAATATTCTTGCATTTTTTTTAACCCATTTATTCATTTGGTCTTATATCTCTAAATAAAACCATGTATCTTGTATCTTCAAAAAGAGCTTCAAAGTGACATGAATGTCAAAAACTATTGTAGTTAGTGATTTATGAGTAATGTATGTATTTTGAAACAATATCATCATCAATTGGTTATTTAAAGACCTTAAAGTCAATTTAAACCTCTCTTATCTCAAAAATATTCACTCTTCTTGTATTATTTTAAGCTTCACACACTGTCTTATTCTATACATAAGCTTTCATCTTCATGTCATGAAATTAATTTAGTAGTATTGACCAAGGCTTTCATATGTATATTATTTTATTTACTTGAATAATTCATTTCATTGGTCACTCTTTGATTGTAATGGACTTGATTTTAAACCTTACTAACATATTACTATGTGAGGGAAAATGACACTTATATGGCTACAGATGTACATTGATAAGGTGAACTTGACTATAGCATTGTTTACATTCCCTCTATATCCTATTGATCTCATTTCATCATTATTTATCTAATAACCATTCATTATCATGATACTCCACCATTGATCACTTTTCCCTCATCCTTCATGAGATTGAATATATGTTTTTGTACTCATGGCTATAAGTGGAGTTTTAGGAGGTGAATGACTGCATTTTATGCCATTGGAACTCAATGGATTAATATAATTCATCACACCATATTATAAAAATCATAAATATTATATAAATTATAACTTTTTTAACATAAATAACTTTATAATACCTCATAGTCGTAGTGTTTGACTGTCAACATACTTGAAGCGTCTCTTACCTAGTTGTAGCTGTACATTTTATTTAGAATCTATATTGAAATGAGTTTAGTTATTATTCATGGAATGAATTTAATACAAAAACTTGTATGTATCTCTTTATAAAACATCTCCATCCTACCATTCCTCTTGAAGGTCATCTTCTCTTGAAAGTATAATTCATCACATTGCCCACTCTATACAAGCTTTTCTCCTTCCAACATACCACATCTTATTATGGGATTAATGAGTACAATATGATAACTTGAATGATATTTTATAATCATAGTAAACTTTTCCAATTCCATTTAATCCTCTCATTCTTCCACTAATACTCACCTTCACATCTCCACCTCTATATAGCACCCCTTGGCTAGTAGCCTTTTTTCTTACATTTTCTCCTTGTTCTATCAATCTAAAAATGTTTTTTTGCTAAATAATACCTTGTTTTAAAATCATTTATCTCCATTAACCTTACATAAAGTTTCAATCTCTAACTCTTTGTCTAGAAGGTACTTCTTTTGTTAGCATCCCTCTAATTAGGCCTCTTAAACCCTATCACACTTACCTAGAGATCAAATCCATACTATACCATAAGAAATCAAACAAAAATCATATGATTCACTTCATTCATGACAAAATATATCTGATTAAAATATTTTAGTATTTTTCACTAGTTAAAAAAGGAGATATAAGGTTTTTTGGTTGGAAACCCTAGCTAGACCAAGTGTGTAGCCCTGTAGAGGCCAAGAACCTTCAAATAGAAATTTATTGAGTTTTATTATATTTAAAGGGAACCAGTAACCATTAAAATGTATTTTTTTACCTCCCCCATATATCCAATTAGTTTATATACCTTGAAAAATCTTCATATGCTCAGAATTAAACAAAACACAAAGGTCTATACCCTCTTTATAAGATTGTGCATGAATACATAAGGTTTAAAATCCACTTCTTTAGTTATATATCCTTAAAGATTAACTAAAACCTATATAATTTTTTTATTTAACTCATACACCTATCCAAACCATTTCTATACCTCATTCAATACAAACTCCATATTCTTCACACAGGCTTCTCTTCCATAACTCTGCCTTGTTAGTTTTTTGAGCATGTGTAGGTCTAATTTTTTCAATTTTATTGAGTTTCATAAGGTCCCAATACATCATTAATTTTTAAGTAGGATTACCCCCACAACTATTACAATCATTTATTTTCCATCCACAATCAATAAAAACATCTAGAATCAATAATTTAGGCCTATGACACAAAGAAAATTAGAATCAAGAAACTTACGAAGATAGAAAAAGGTATATCTTGAGATTTATGATGTATAAATACCTAATTATTTTTTTCCATAAAAATTATAAAATAATTTTATTTCATCATTGAATGTTTTAAGTGCCTCAGAAATGCCTTTTTACATTACCTACAATTGCATGCCAAAATCTTGAATTTGGCCAACTTGCACTTTTCTTCATTTTACCTCGAAATTTTGAATATGATCACTATAAATAGGTTTATTAATACTTAAAATCACCCTAAAATTCCTCAAAAACACTTACATGAGGCTTAAACTATCTATCATACCTTATATCTCCTCGAAAAGCTTGCCTCCTCCCATGTTGACTATCAGTATATAAGCATAGGATTGTGACAAGATACTTCCACTCATTTTTTTTACTAAATAAAGATACTACGACTATGATAGATAGTATTTTACCAAATAGAGAATTGGAGAGAGTTAATAATTACTCAACTTGAAGCTTCCACCATTGACTTTTAAACCCTTATAATAATTTATCTTACCTAATAAAAATACATTTATTTTCAAAATATCACTATCCATAGTCATCCTTATGATCATCTTCTACACTTAGTTATAGGTGATGATTTTGACCATTGTACGAATTAAAGAAGAGTTAGGAGGCTAGTCTTTGACTTGAACATGTCTTAAAGTTATGAATACCCCTTCTATAATCCAATTTTATTTTAAATCCTTGTATTATTATTTTATATTGATTGAGTGATGGAGATAAAAAAATATGCCCAATACCTTAATTTCCATAAAACTACCTTAACAAATGCTAACAAGAGGAAACAAAGTTATTTATTTCTCTCAACCAAACTCCCAAGACTAAATTTTCACTGGGATGATATTAGTATTTCTTATCTTATTTATCAATCCTTAAATTGGGTTAATTAAACTTACATGATATGGATCTCCATGATCAATCAAGATCATTTCCATCTTGTAGTCAAGCTCAAACTATTGTAAGTGTTCATTTATTTCATTGACAACATTTGAGAACAACCTATTGTTTCTTACCTTTATCACTTCTCAAGAAACTTTCACAAATTGAATTTAACTATAATTAACCTATATAAACATGATACCAATCATCAAACCTTGTTGGCTCTTGTCACCCTTGTCCTATGTACATAAAATGTACAGACTGTAGGTGATCATGTATTGATAGTGAAGTTCCTAATGATCTCCCATTATTTTGTGATGAGATCATGGGCTTGTATGAATAAATCTACCATATACATTATTTAAATACATGATAAACATGGATTTTGATCTCCCAAACCATGTTAGATGGATTTGAAAACTTGAAACTTCTTTTCACACTGCAAAAACTTACTCAAAATGTCATTTTGGATCATGTTTTCCATTACATCTTGTCTCTCAATAGCTCAAGCATGGTTATTATAATAAAACCTATGAATTAAATGAATTTTGAGGATTTATATGATATATGGAGGTTTGGAAATTTTTTATAATGAACACCATGAAGAGAAAATAAGATTTGTAGTAGAATTCATCAAAGTAACCTGTACACTAAGACATTCTCATTTCAAGTGAAACTTCCTCATAGAGATGAATTATATAATGAAACCAATATGAAATTGACATAAACTAATTGTATAAAACATCCTAAAAATAATTATTCCCCACCATTTTTTGAAGCAAATAAATAGAATAAAACCTGGAGCCTGTTTGGTTCAATAGGCCATCTAGACACCAATGCACCATTAATGATTATTCATAAATATGGGGAGATGAAACACACCATAAATGAAAAAAAGTGCAATTAAAATTTGGTACCTATCACTTCTAAAAATATTCTATTCCAAATCTCTCTCTCCTAACCATACTGAGTGAAAACCTAAAGCACTCCTTGAGTTGTCCAAGACTGCCCAAAATAGTTTTTCCTTAGCATGAATAACCAAAATCCTATCTATGCAATAAAACACTTAGGAAAGGTTTGATATGATGTAATTGACATTTCCTTCCTTTTGGAAAACTTTTAAGTGCTTGGACCTCCATTAATGGTAGAAAACCTATTTCATGGCTAGTTTGTAGCTAATACATTTTCCTCACCTTTGTTGGTTCTTATGATTGGATATTATTTAAGAGGCATAAGAGAGTATATATTAGGGACACTGTATTATTTAATATTGTATATAATCCCTTGTATTAATCATAAACCTTCAAAAACATGTTCAGCCAAAGCTCCAAAAGGCTACCAAACACATCTTTTTTCTCTTTAAATCCTATCCTTCACTCCAAATGACTTTAAATGGCCTTAAAAATGTATAAATAGGAAAAATATTCTATAAGGAATTCAAAACCAATTTTACTTCCTCAAAAGTCACTTTTTCAGTTTAGAATTTCTATTAAAAGATCCTCAAGTCATCTAGTGAACTTTTGGCCATATTAGTTTCTATATAATTCATTTTTGACTCATTAGAATCTCTCAAACTCTATGTAAAATTACTTCCTTCCCCTAAATGTTCAAAGACTAAAAACCATCTAGATCCTTCATTTGCAGTTCAAGACCTGTTTTTAGGCCTTTTCCATAAAATCTCCAAATTCAAATTTAAACATGCTTAAAGTGTTTCAAAAGCTTGCAAGGGACGTGAGGTAAGGTCATGAGGTTTGTTTTATATTTCCACCATTGGATAATCCACTACAAAAGGACTCTACATAGCTTTTCATACCACACCAGGATCCTCTAGGATACTACACTACATCATCAAGTTAGGACTAGAAAGAGACTAGTCATGGGGGTAAAACGTTATTGAATGGTATAAGAGAGTGGCATGATACATCTAGGAAAAAATATCATATATAGGCCAATTTTAAAAAACATTTATATCTATCTCCTGGGATTGCATGCCTTCTTATGCAAAATACTAGTTATCTTAGTCTATCCATTGGGTTGATGGGGTCACAAAGTCTTTATCAAATTAGTTTTTAACCAAGCACAAGGATGAAAAAATTATATTTGGAACTCTCAAAATATAAAAACCAACCCAAAATAAAACAAAACATGTGCTTAAATAACTTAGGGAAGGTAAACATAAAACTAAAGGGAAATGTACATGAGGCACTTAGAGGAAAATAATAAAATCCACTCTAATATGTACAATGCTACATATCTCTTTTAGTAACAAGGCTTTAGGTGAATCCCATTGATTAGGATGGGTAATACCTCACCATCTAGCTAGGTAAGCAAAAAATCAATATGTTGTTTACATCCATAGATCAAGTAAGGGCTACTCCACAAGTTTTCAAACTTAATATGGTTGCCTAGTTTAGACTTATTTGATTCCCACTTGAGGATTAGATCACCCTCCTTAAAGTCTCTTTCTATGGCTCTCTTTTCAAGGCTTTCTTTACTTGAGCTTGATGTGATTATATTATCTTCATTTCAAGATCCCTCATTTCTTCAAGCTCCACGAGCTCTACCATCCTCACACTCACAGGTTCACTGTCCATCAACTCAAGTTGATGGGATAGCTCCAAGGTCGGTAAATCAAAAGAGATGTGAAACTTGGATTGTCTCCCATATACTATGACAAAAGGTGAGTTCCAATGGAAACTTTGGGAGTCACTCTATCATCCCTTAAGGTTATCCTTAACTTTGAATTCCACACTCTATGGTTCTCCTCCATAGTTCTCTTAATTATTTTAATCAAGTTCTTATTCATTGACTCTATAAGTCCATCACCTTTGGGGGTAGTAATTAGAGGATGTGATAAGGAAGATGCCCAGATAAAGTGCCCATTTACTAATCTTCATGTCAACAAATGTTAAGGCATTATTTAAAATGATGGTTTTTGGTACACCAAAATTTGTCACTATATTGTCATAGAATTCCAATACTATTTGGCTCATTATATTCTTTAAGAGTAATTACATCCACCCACCTAGTGAAGTAATCAGTGGCAATGAGTATTGATTTGTGTCCTCCACTAGAAGGTGGATTGACCATTCTTATAAATTATAGGCCCCACTACATGAAGGGATGTTATACCTGAATGGGATTAAGAGAAAGGGTTGATAAAATTTTCTTGCCTATAAAGAGAGCACACTTTTGACACTTTATCACCCATTCATATGCATTTTTGAAGAAACTAGGATAATAATAACCAACCTTCATAAATTTTATAGCTATAGTTATTAGGGGAAAATTATCTTCTATAGGTCCATGAAGGAATTAATCTAAGAGTCTAGTCACTTGATCATCATCTATGTATCTAAGTAGCACCCCATTAAGGTCTTTGTTAAGAGAACACTGTCAATCAAAGCATAAGGTATAGATTAAAGTCTAAAGTATCTTCTCTTTTTTTATCCATACCTTGAGGACACTCACTTGTTAGTAATAACTTTGTCATATCTTGGACCCAACTAGTGTGAGGTAGACGTGTATTTGTTTGAAAGTTATTTTGTGTCACTAAGACAACCTCTTTCTCTTCATGAAGGTCAAAAATGATGTTTCCACATAATCCTTTACCTTTCACTAACTTAGTGAATTTGACTTCTACATCATATTCCATGACTATTTTAATCCAACCAACCCTCTTCTCATTTAGGTCCTTATTGACAAGGAAGTATCTCAGTCTAAGATGAGACACCATAAGATTTATTTTATTTTTGAATGACATGGGCCTAAAATTTTTTAGACTTATCATAGTTGTAAGGACTTGTTTCTCTATGAAAGTGTACATTTATTAATACCCTTCAATCCCTTGGCTAAAAAATGAAATTAGATATTCAATCCATTCTCCATTATTTTTCATCGACATAGCTAATATTTTGTCAAAGTTGGTGAAATAATACAATACAAAATATTTTGAGAAATCAAGATTCATGAGTGTAGGTACTTGAGTAATGGCTTATTTGATAGCCTCAAATCCTACCTTACCTTCTTTTGTCCAACTGAACACCTAATTATTCTTCAACATAGCAATGATAGGTTTAATTAAGCTTTAAAAACTAGGTATAAACCTTCTTACAAAGTTTATTTCTCCATGGAAACTCTAAAGTCCCTTCTTATGCTCAGCCAAAGATAAGGCCAATATTGCACATATTCTATCAAGATCAATAGTTAGTCCTTACTTTGAGATAATATGCCCCAAGATTTTTCCCTCATGGACAATAAATAAAAAATTCTTAGAATTCAAAGAGATCCCATACTCTTTACACCTTTCAAAGATCACCCTCAAGTGGTCCAAGTGTTCACTAGACTTCTTAGAGAAAATTATTATGTCATCTAGGTAGACAAACACCATCTGATTTAGAAAACCTTGAAAATCCATGTCCATGGTTATTTGAAAGGTATCTATAGAATTTGAGTGGCTAGAAGACATCTTTTTATAAGAATATGTGCCCCACTTTGTGGTGAAGGTAGTCTTGTATTGGTCTTCCTATCTTACTAGCACTTGGTTATACACTAAGTACCCATCCAAAAGAGAGAACTATTCTAAGCCAAAAACCATTTGAAGGAGTTTTCCCATGGATGGTAAGGGGTAGTGGTCTTTAAAATAGACCCTATTCAAGTCTCTAATGTCAAAAAATAAGTTGGATCTCACCATTCTTCTTTCTCATAGGCATCAAGTTAGCTACCCATGAAGAGTTCTTGATAGGAAAAATAATATTAGACTCAATCAATTTGGTTAACTCTTTTCTCATCATCTCTTCAATATTTGGGTTGATTGGCTTTTGCTTCTACCTAACATAATTGGCATTGGCCTCTAACTCTATGATGTGTTGGGATAGCTTAGGGTGAAAACCTCTTAGATCACTATATTCCCAAGTAAAGACATTTGATTACTCACTAAAAATATCAATAAATGCATGTTATCTACCTTATTACTCACCATTACAATCTTGATAAGCTTATCCTTAAAAATAAGGATACTTTCATAGTTTCATTCATCAGTAGACATTATTGCCTTATCTTTTTGCATGTGATCTCCTTCATGAAAAAGACCCTCAAGTGTGACCAACCCTTTAGGAAGATTATTATACTTTATTTGAATAATATTTTCCTCATACTAATACTAAATTATACTTTGGTTTATTGAGGAAAACTCTAATTCTTGCTACAAGAAACAAGTAATTTGCTTACCACTATCAAAGACCTGCTAGTGGGCTTTATTATTTGGAATTAATGACCTCACTATCACTTTGACATATGCCTGTATTTTAGACTTATTCAAATCATTTGATATGTCAAATTAAACCCGTAAATATACCAACCTATCAACATGCTAATTTTTCTCTCTTGGCATTGCTTGGATATTGAAGGTTTCAAAGTCTTCAAGTAGGTCCCACACTCAATGCTTTTAAGAATTCATTAAGGGGTTCTTGGATATGTTTTGACCTCTAACTCTATGTAATATCATAACACTATCCCTATACACTTGTAATTTTTTTATTGCTCTCTTAATGGCCTATTGAAGATAATGGATAAGGCCCTCATATTCAACTAAATTGCAAGAACAACTAAATTAGAACCTGTGTGATGAACATAATTTGTCATTATAAGGGGATATTAGCATTACACCT
Organism: Torreya grandis; assembly: GCA_037957365.1. Classification (NCBI taxonomy): domain Eukaryota; kingdom Viridiplantae; phylum Streptophyta; class Pinopsida; order Cupressales; family Taxaceae; genus Torreya; species Torreya grandis. The sequence continues at coordinate 696,929 of JARHVA010006567.1, read as the reverse complement.
GTACCTACCCCATACTTGCTCTTTGAACCATCAAATAACATCTAACATAATCCAATAGTATGCTCTTATGGCCTAGTGAGGGATGACATGAACTCATTCTCTTCATACGTGTAATAAAATCCCATGTTTTTTTCTTCAAAACCTCCTAAAGGATCAAGTAGTTGATTTTAACTCCATTACACATCTAAGAACATATTAGGTATCCCTTTAGGATGCGTGTTTAGTTTTTAACCAACAAGTTGGCCTTCTTCATCTATAATGGTATAATTGATTTTTGGGATACTTGTCCCATAAGGCTCAATATGGAATTGGATAATATGTTCAACCTTGATAGACATTTTGGTCCCATACCTTATCCTAAAAGCCATATAGGACCAATCTGGTACTAAATAATCCACAATTTTAGCTATGAAGTCTCTAGATAAGAATAGAATAAATTGAGGAGGAAATTTTAGAACTAATATATCTTGAGTCAATAAATCACTAGGATAAACATGTAGGGTCAAGTTTAGACCTCTGATAATAACAACTATTTTGGTAGAAGATCCATCAAGCTGTAAAACCCCCTTAGTTTAGTCAACATACTTCAAACCAAACTAATTTGTTATTGATTTTGGCATCTCTAAAGTACTTAATCCACTATATACCATGTATTTTTGTACCAAGTATTTCCCAATGGTTACGAAAAAAGTAGAAGGGATGAGTTTTGGCCACTTTTTTTTAACTTACCTTAATTTTCTTTGGTAGTATAGTGAAAAATACACTCTCCTTACTTGGTGTCTTCTTTGAAATACTAATATTTTATAAGAATTATTAAAGGATATCCACTTGAAAAAGAATAAAATAATGTCCCACATTGGATGAATTAATTTTCTCAATAATGTTGATGTTCAAACCACTAACCTTTGCTTGTACTTCAGGTACCACAACCATGCTTTGAACCTATGAGTTTTGGGGTACAAAAGTGTTTCCTTGGTTCTAATTTTTATAAGTTATTAGAAGTTTTAGGGTAGAAATAGGTTCATTTGGATTTTATATTAATGGAGTAAGAATATGATACTATTTTATTTCTTCTTGGTTTCCCTTTATGTCCCTTATCTTGAACCTTGTATTGGCTGCAACTGGAATGTTTTCTTGGCTAGAACCAGCGTGCTGATTGAAAGCATAACATTCTTTTTGTTCATAGTTAACCATTGTATCACTCAATTGATTTGGCCCTTTATAGGAATTAAATTTTTTTAAGGCTCTTCTAGTTTATTCATCATAGGAACATCTATATTTTGAGCCATTAGAGCTTGATTGAAACAATAACTAAAACCTTGTTTTCATTGATCATTGAAATCCTAATTAAACATGGTGATTAGGACAATGGATTGATTAAATGATTGATTTTAAGATATATAAACCTCACCTTATTATTATTATTTTTTTATGAATAGGTACCAAGGTATTAGAATCACTTTCACCATTAAGATTGTAATTATTTTACCGAACATAGTTAGGTTGTCCTTATCCTTGGAAATTTGCTTTGAAGGGTGGCCTATTGACTTATTAAGACTATTAATGCTAATATGAGGCCTGATAAGGTCTATTATACTAAGATTTATTCCTATTCACATTCTCCAAATCATTTCCAAATGTATGAAACATATTCTTGAGTTCCTTGAAGTTCTTATGCTCTTGGGAGTCATTAGACTGACTAGTTGAAGCCATTTCCTATTTTGGTGTATGTATGGTAGCAAGTGTTGACAAAGGAGGAATAAAATTAAGGTAGGAAAGATAATATGAGGTGGTTTAATCTTTGAAAAAAAAAATCAAATGGTGGCCTACATGTGATTTTACCATCCTATATTAAGTTATTCTTTACTCTGATTACCACCTCATAAGCATCTAGTAGTGTGTTTCCCCCATAGATTGTATCATCACTATAATGTCACTATTGAGAACTCTTAGATAGTAGATGAAAGCATAGTTAGGATTAGGCCTGAGATATATTGGAATCCTATCCCATGTATTTTTAAATCTATTATTGAAATCCTACATAACCTCGTGAGGAGATATCTTCATTGTAGTCAATTGTTTTGCTAGTGATAAGTGGCCACTCTTATCTTCAAAAATATTACACAAAGCATACCCTAATTACTCACATGGTGTGATGGAGTTATGAGCAAGGTTAATATACCAATATAGGGACTTGCCATTGAAATATATGGATAACAACTTGATAGCCACATTTTCTTCATTGATGTCATAGATATTACAAAATTTGGGTATATCTCTTATGTGTTTAAAAGGGGCTATAAAATTATTTCCTATGAAATAAGGCACACTCTTAAGGGCTAAGAATGGAATAGGATCATACTGATTGAGTTTTAAAGGACTTTGACCATTGAAAACCAAAAAATTCAATGTTTTATGGGAAGCAATGGTAGTGAAAGGGCCCAACAAAGATCTTCTTGTAGAGGTAGAGTTGGAAATTAGTTTAGGAGGAAAGATTCCTTTATATAGATGAGTGTTAGAAAACCTCAATATTTTTGAAGATTTAAAATGTAATTAAATAAATTCAAAATTAATATCTCTAGAATATGATCTTGTATTCACCTTTTGCATGAAATATAGTTATTGTTCTACCACTAGAATGTTGAGTGTTCTTTAAAGTTTCCATATGCTGAGAGTGTGGATGTAATAGCTAAGGTAAATGGATTTATACCAACATCAATATCAATAAATATTCTTCAAATGTTATCCCACTAGATGTGACAAAATTTATTGTATCACATAATTACACCCTAGTGAGAGAGTTATTTATACTCTCTCACTCTTGGTTACAAAATGGGATCAACCTAAGGCTGTGGGTATCTTATGATGTAGTTGAAGCTCTAGATAAGGTTTGTTCTTCTTGGTAGCTCACTGAAACTACTGATTATTCTTTGAAAATGAATGTAAGGTTTACAAAGCATGACTAAAAACACAAATATGGTTATGCACCAGACTTAAATATACTCCAACTTGTATGGAACTAACATTGAGGTAGCTAAAAGATAACCCTCACTCACATAATCTCTCCAACTGGTTATTTTACATTATTTTTTTCCTAAAATAGGCCCACTACATAAGAGATGAAATATGGAGGAGTATGAAACTCACATAATACCTTCAATAATAACCAAAAAGAATAAGTTTCAAACCTAAAAAAATGTTGGAAAACCTACAAAAAGATAAGAAAGATGGACAATTACCAAAGAAAGACACCCTTCCACAAAGCAATCATACACAAACTTACTAGAGCACTAGATACAAGCAAGAGATAGGTAAAATATGATGTATTATTACTTCAAAGCCTTTTTTTTTTTTTAAATAATGGGGTTTTTCCTTGTCAAATTTGAGTATATCTTTAAAAATGGGAAAGAAATGGGAGATATAGCAGAAAAGGGAAGAGAGAGGAGAAGAAACCTCTCAAAATTTAATAAATGTCACTCAACCACCTTCTATAGAGTCTCAAAAACATTATTATTAATTAATAAATGATCCACAATCATAAAATTAACATCCATTATTCCAAAGGGTCTTTAAGCCTTCTCATTGGCCAAAAAAGGCACTAGAAGATAAGAAATTAGGGATGATGATGTCACACTCCACTATCTTAGAGAAAAGTCTTCAAAGACTAGAAACCTCATTTAATGATCCAACTTTATCTCCCAACCTCCAAACATTCCCAGTTGAATTTATACACCCCATTCCACTTACATTTTAGAATGACTTGACATGATGGTTAGTGATCTTGACACTTTATGCTTGCAACTAACCTTGAAGGTTATCTTTGAGTGTTTTCTTTTTTATGCTAGTTTTTTTTTCTTGACTCAAAAATTATCCTCCAACTTAAAAAATACTCCATGAAACCTACAAATCTATTGGAATCCATTGATGGAGGTCTCCAAGCTTGAGCCATATTCAACCATCGATGCTAAAACTTGCTCCCAAGGCTATTTATTACCATGAAAACCACTTATGGGCATGTACAAGACTTACATACATATATAGCATTCCTATGAGAAATAAAATGAATATTTAGACCACCTTTAAGACCTGTAACAATGGTGGAAATCACCATTAAAACTAAAACCATTCACAAAATGTCAAAAACTTTGGTTTTTGACCTTTCATCTTAGTAAGGCACCATATAAACCCATTTGAAGGACTCCAAGTGCAATATAATTTTGATTTAGGGCCCATTACACCTCTTCCATACATTTATACCATTTCTCTCTTTGAAGACCTATAAAAATAGGCATTTTTGGGCCATTTTGGGCCTCCTAGGCACCCATACATGCCAAATTCTTCTACAAAATAGGTTATAAATGAGATTTAGAGAGTCTTATACATGTTTTAGGTGGTTTCTAAGTGATTCTAGGTTATTTCATAGACCTATCAGTTCAAAACCCAAAATTGGTCAAAAAGGCACCTTTGGTATCACGAACAGGATTACCTTCTTGGTGATTATTCATAAAATATAGTCCTCCATTACAGAGATTATTTCCATGAATCTTTATCCTATATGCCCCCTCAAAATTCTTGAAAATATTGGGTTTCCATGCAGGTGTGCAAAGATATGTATGTAAATAAGTTTGACTATGAGGTTCTACCTACATTCTAGGCTTGCTTAGACTCTTAAATATTTTCATAAACCTCAATACCTTAACAAACATAAATCCATAATAAATTTTAATTTCACATGGGTAATCAAAACATACTAAAATCATTTGGACCAATTTTGTATGTACTGAAACATATGAGTATTTGAAGAGGGGCTTGAATTAGGTGCTTTAAATTGGAAAGTTTGAAATTCTCCTTGGACTGATACTAACTCCTCCATTAACATCTCCCATGATTGAATTAATAATTTTGGTACTTGTACCATCTCATTACCATATAATTCTAAATGTGTTTTCATGTGGTGTAGACCTTATAGGCCTTAAGGATAGCTTTAGGATTAATATTAAGTTTTAGGGCTTGAATCACCTGTAGGATTATATGAGGGTTAATACCATGGTTTCACATTTATTTCCATCCATCTTGACCTCCTTTTTATGCTTAAGCTTCACTTTTATCTTCATGACTTTTTAGGAATGGTTACCTATCTACTTATTCTAGTGCTTAAGGGCATGGTTTACATTGAACCTAAAGTGTGATCACCTATAAATAATAATCTTACAAAACACTCTCATGAAGTCAAAATCCCTCTACTGAGTTGTAGGCTTCAAAAATGTCTCATAGATCTAATGGTGGCTGCCACTAGACATGTGGATGACTTCCACAAAATAGTGGATAACTACAATCCTATTTAGACCAAATAAATATTTTAGGAAATTATAAGTAATATTAAATAAAATATACACCAAGTTTCATACTTTGATCCTTCATATTAAGGTCTATGGATACATTTTTCTCAAAATTAGCTTAAGCTCCTTGCTTGCCTTTTGACTGTCAATAGATAGGGGGTTGACTATGAAAAAATAGTGAATGGTTTCCCTATTAAATTAGAATCACCAAGATTATTTATATGTACATAAACTCATTATGAAAATCTCCACCAAGTTTGATACTTTGATCATGCATATCGAGTCATGTAGGTAAGTTTTACCATAACTTACTAGTAGGTTACCTAAATTTTCATAGAGAGTACCTTAGTTCTAAGGCAAATTAGTGGGTATGTCCCTTATTTTGAATGCAAAATATAAATAATATTGTGATTTAATATGTCACAAGTACCCTATGTACCAAATTTTAGGTCTGAATCCATGTGCAGGTGCTCCAAATCTTCAAAAGTTGATTGTGTCTGAACATAACTATATTTTCATGTCAAAGGACTATAATTTCATGTTTTACTCTGGTTCTTGGGTTTTAATAATTCTTGATAATATTTAACAGGCCATGGTAAACCCTATTTTAGTGGTTTGGACTCATTTATCCATTTGGTCTTATATCTCTAACCAAAACCATGTATCTTGTATCTCCAAAAAGAGCATCAAAGTGACATGACTATCACAAATTGATATAAGTAGTGATTTATAAGAAATGGATGTATTTTGAAATAATATCATCATAAATTAGTGAAGGTTGAGACATTTTGAAAATGGTGGGGCTATTTCACTAATAGCTTTATGTGTTGGTTCAAAAAGTTCTTTAGGTGATGGTGGTGGGTTATCATGTTCTTTCGAGGTTTCATCATCTAACTCCCTTATTATGGGTGGTGTTGGGGGATGGTATAACCTTTCTTGAATAGAGGTGAACTTCACTAATGTTCATTACATATGTCAGGTACTGAATAGGCTTAATACTAAATATGGATTGCACTAGCTTATTTGAAAGATTATATATGGGTTGGGTAGGTAGTTGATTAGTCTTGGGTATAGATTCCATATTGGGCATAAGAGAAGGAGGTTATTATTATTGTGGAGGACATCCTCCTGGAGAGATCCCCCATGGTTGGTTAGGTCTCCAGGGCTGTTGTCAATGGTTTATGAAGGGTGGGCCTTAGGGTGATTACCAAGCTTTCATCTAAGATGGGGATACATTTTGTTGAGGCTATAAAAAGGTGGTGGGGTAGATTTTTTAAGGTGGCTACTAGCAAGAATTAGGAGGTGGAATGTTCATCCAAAGATTTTTCTAATTGGGATTAGTATTTATAAGTTATGAATTAAATGAGGTGGAATTTGAAAAGGTTGGATTATGTCCTATACCTTGATAAGGTGGTCATTAAACCCATGTCCTTCTTTATGAAACATAGAAAACTTGATCACCATTTCCTCTTATAATGTGTAGGTCTATTACTTGTGGTTATTCAACTATTATGTGAGTTAATTTATCTTCGACCTCATGACATCTACAATCAACTTTTTTCTTCTTATAGTCCAGACACTAAATGGTAAAGGCTTGATCCAAAGCTACTTGCTTTTGTATAAAATTTAGGCTATATAATTGGGTGTCTGAATGGATAATGATATCCTATTTCATATCTTCTAACAGGTTGCTAACCTCTATTTTTGATAGGCCATTTGTATCTACTAATGGAAACTTTCTACCCCTAACTTTGTTTATGGAAAATTTAGAATAATTCTTGCTCAGCTCTTTGATATCTTAAAATGGTAGGTGAGAAATATCTCCTCTACTCATTAGGTGGAAGGCTTATAGACAATCTTTTATAACTCCTTTCTAGAAGATGAGTTTCAATGGTTCTTCTCCAAGTGCACTTTACTTAAATTTTTCTAAACTAAACATGAACCATTCAACATATTCCTCCAAGGATTCTTCCATTTCTTGAGTAATTCTAAGGATGTCACAATCATATTAATCTTACAAAACACTCTCATGAAGTCAAAATCCCTCTACTGAGTTGTAGGCTTCAAAAACATATCTTAGATCTAATGGTGGCTGCCACTAGACATGTGGATGACTTCCATAAAATAGTGGATAATTACACTCCTATTTAGACCAGACAAATATTGTAGGAGGTTACAAGTAATATTAAACAAAATTTACACCAAGTTTCATAATTTGATCTTTCAGATTAAGGTCTATGGATACATTTTTCTCAAAATTAGCTTAAGCTACTTGCTTCCCTTTTGACTGTCAATAGACAGGGGCTTGACTATTACAAAATAGTGAATGTTTTCCATAATAAATTAGAATCACCAAGATTATTTATATGTATATAAACTCATTATGAAAATTTCCAACAAGTTTGATACTTTGATCATGCATATTGAGTAATGTAGGTAAGTTTTACCATAACTTACTAGTAGATTACCTGAATTTTCATAGAGAGTACCTCAACTCTAAGGCAAATTAGTGGGTATGTCCCTTATTTTAAATGCCAAATATAAATAATTTTGTGATTTAATATGTCACAATTACCCTATGTACCAAATTTTAGGATTTTGAATCCATGTGTAGGTGTTCCAAATCTTCAAAAGTTGATGGTGTCTGAACATAACTATATTTTCATGTCAAAGGACTATAATTTCATGTTTTACCCTTGTTCTTGGGTTTTAATACTTCTTGATAATATTTAATAGGCCATGGTAAACCTTATTTCAATGGTTTTGACTCATTTATCCATTTGGTCTTATATCTCTAACCAAAACTATGTATCTTGTTTCTCCAAAAAGAGCATCAAAGTGACATGACTACCACAAACTGCTATAGGCACTGATTTATAAGAAATGGATGTATTTTGAAATAATATCATCATAAATTAGTGAAGGTTGAGACATTTTGAAAATGGTGGGGCTATTTCACTAATAGCTTTATGTGTTGGTTCAAAAAGTTCTTTAGGTGATGGTGGTGGGTTATCATGTTCTTTTTGGGTTTCATCATCTTACTCCCTTATTATGGGTGGTGTTGGGGGGTGGTATAACCTTTCCTGAATAGAGGTGAACTTCACTAATGTTCATTACATATGCCAGGTACTAAATAGGCTCAATACTAAATATGGATTGCACTAGATTATTTGAAATATTATATATGGGTTGGGTAGGTAGTTGATTAGTCTTGGGTATAGATTCCATATTGGGCATAAGAGAAGGACGTTATTATAATTGTGGATGGCATTCTCCTGGAGAGATCCCCCATGGCTGGTTAGGTCTCCAGGGTTGTTTCCAATGGTTTATGAAGGGTGGGCCTTAGGGTGATTATGAAACTTACATCTAAGATGGCGATACATTTTGTTGATGCTACCAAAAGGTGGTAGGGTAGCTTGTTTAAGGCGGCTACCATCTAGAATTAGGAAGTGGAATGTTCATCCAAAGATTTTTCTAATTGGGAGTAGTATCTATAAGTTATGAATTAAAGGAGGTGGAATTTGAAAAGGTTGGATTGTGTCCAATACCTTTATAAGGTGGTCATTAAGCCCATGGCTTTCTTTGTAAAACATAGAAAAATTGATCACTAATTTCCCTCATAATGTGTAGGTCTGCTATTTTTGGTTCTTCAACTATTATGTGAGTTAATTTAACTTGGACCTCATGACATCTACAATCAACTTTTTTCTTCTTATAGTCTGGACACTAAATGGTAAAGCCTTGATCCAAAGCTACTTGTTTTTGTTTTAAATTTATCCTATCCAATTGGGTGTCCAAATGGCTAATCATATCCTATTTCATATCTTCTAATAGGTTCTTAACCTTTATTTTTGATAGGCCATATGTATCTACTAATGGAAACTTTCTACCCCTGACTTTGTTTATATAAAATTTAGAATAATTCTTGCTCAGCTCTTTGATGTCTAAAAATGGTAGGTGAGAAATATCTCCTCTACTCATTAGGTGCAAGGCTTATAAACAATCTTTATAACTCCTTTCAAGAATATGAGTTTCAATGGTTCTTCTCCAAGTGCACTTTACTTGAATTTTTTTCCGCTAAACATGAACCATTCAACATATTCATCTAAGGATTCATCCCTTTCTTTAGTCATTCTAAATATGTCGCAATCATTTTAATCTTAGAAAACACTCTCATGAAGTCAAAATCCCTCTATTGAGTTGTAGGCTTCAAAAATGTCTCCTAGATCTAATGGTGGCTGCCACTAGACATGTGGATGACTTCCACAAAATATTGGATAATTACACTCCTATTTAGACAAATAAATATTTTAGGAAGTTATAAGTAATATTAAACAAAATCTACACCAAGTTTCATACTTTGATCTTTTAGATTAAGGTATATCGATACATTTTTCTCAAAATTAGCTTAAGTTGCTTGCTTGCCTTTTGACTATCAATAGATAGAGGGTTGACTATGAAAAATAGTGAATTGTTTACCTATTAAATTAGAATCACCAAGATTATTTATATGTATATAAACTCATTATGAAAATCTCCACCAAGTTTGATACTTTGATCATACATATTAAGTCCTGTAGGTAAGTTTTACCATAACTTACCAGTAGGTTACCTGCATTTTCATAGACAGTACCTCAGCTCTAAGGAAAATTAGTGGGTATGTCTCTTATTTTTAATGCCAAATATAAAAAATATTGTGATGTAAAATGTCACAAGTACGCTATGTACCAAATTTTGGGTCTTGAATCCATGTGTAGGTGTTCCAAATCTTCAAAAGTTGACTGTGTCTAAACATAACTATATTTTCATGTCAAAGGACTATAATTTCATGTTTTACCCTTGTTATTGGGTTTTAATAGTTCTTGATAATATTTAATAGGCCATGGTAAACCTTATTTCAATGGTTTTGACTCATTTATCCATTTGGTCTTATATCTCTAACCAAAACTATGTATCTTGTTTCTCCAAAAAGAGCATCAAAGTGACATGACTACCACAAACTGCTATAGGCAATGATTTATAATAAATGGATGTATTTTGAAATAATATCATCATAAACTAGTGAAGTTTGAGACATTTTGAAAATGGTGGGGCTATTTCACTAATAACTTTATGTGTTGGTTCAAAAAGTTCTTTAGGTGATGGTGGTGGGTTATCATGTTCTTTTGGGGTTTCATCATTTGACTCCCTTATTATGGGTGGTGTTGGGGGGTGGTATAACCTTTCATGAATAGACGTGAACTTCACTGATGCTTATTACATATGTCAGGTACTAAATAGGCTCAATACTAAATATGGATTTCACTAGTTTATTTGAAAGATTATATATGGGTTGGGTAGGTAGTTGATTAGTCTTGGGTATATGTTCCATATTGATCATAAGAGAAGGAGGTTATTATTATTTTGGAGGACATCCTCCTAGAGAGATCCCCCATGGCTAGTTATGTCTTCAGGGTTGTTGCCAATGGTTTATGAAGGGTGGGCCTTAGGGTGATTACCAAGCACTCATCTAAAATGGGGATACATTTTATTGAGGCTACTAAAAGGTGGTGGGGTAGATTTCTTAAGGTGGCTATGAGCTATAATTAGGAGGTGGAATGTTCATCCAAAGATTTTTATAATTCAGAGTAGTATTTATATGTTATGAATTAAAGGAGGTGGAATTTCAAATTTTTGGGTTGTGTCCCATACCTTTATAAGGTGGTCATTAAACCCATGGACTTCTTTGTGAAACATAGAAAACCTGATCACCATTTCCTCTTATAATGTGAATTTTATTATTTTTGGTTCTTCAACTATTATGTGAGTTAATTTAACTTCGACCTCATGACATCAATAATCAACCTTTTTCTTCTTATAATCTTCACACGAAATGGTAAAGGCTAGATCCAAAGCTACTTGTTGTTGTCTTAAATTTAGGCTATCCAATTGGGTGTCTGAATGGATAATTATATCATATTTCATATCTTCTAACAGGTTGCTAACCTCTATTTTTGATAGGCCATTTGTATCTACCAATGGAAACTTTCTACCTCTTACTTTGTTTATGGACAATTTAGAATAATTCTTGCTCAGTTCTTTGATGTCCGAAAACGGTAGGTGAGAAATATCTCTTCTACTCATTAGGTGCAAGGCTTATAGACAATCTTCTATAACTCCTTTCAAGAAGATGAGTTTCAATGGTTCTTCTCCAAGTGCACTTTAATTGAATTTTTTTACACTAAACATGAACCATCCAACATATTGATCCAAGGATTCATCCCTTTCTTGAGTCATTCTAAAGATGTCACAATCATATTAATCTTACAAAACACTCTCATGAAGTCAAAATCCCTCTACTGAGTTGTAGGCTTCATAAACTTCTCTTAGATCTAATGGTGGTTGCCACTAGACATGTGGATGACTTCCATAAAATAGTGGATAATTACACTCCTATTTAGACCAAATAAATATTGTAGGAGGTTAAAAGTAATATTAAACAAAATCTACACCAAGTTTCATAATTTGATATTTTAGATTAAGGTCTATGGATACATTTTTCTCAAAATTAGCTTGAGCTCCTTGCTTGTCTTTTGACTGTCAATAGAGAGGGGGTTGACTATGAAAAAATAGTGAATGTTTTCCATATTAAATTAGAATAACCAAGATTATTTATATTTATATAAACTCATTACAAAAATATCCACCAAGTTTGATACTTTGATCATGCATATTGAGTCATGTAGGTAAGTTTTACAATAACTTACTAGTAGGTTACCTAAATTTTCATAGAGAGCACCTCAGCTCTAAGGCAAATTAGTGGGTATGTCCCTTATTTTCAATGCCAAATATAAATAATATTGTGATGTAATATGTCACAAGTACCCTATGTACCAAATTTTAGGTCTTGAATCCATGTGTAGGAGCTCCAAATCTTCAAAAGTTGATTGTGTCTGAACCTAACTATATTTTCATGTCAAAGGACTATAGTTTCATGTTTTACCCTTGTTATTGGGTTTAAATAATTCTTGATAATATTTTTTAGGCCATGGTAAACCTTATTTTAGTGGTTTTGACTAATTTATCCATTTGGTCTTATATCCTAACCAAACTATGTATCTTGTATCTCCAAAAAGAGCGTGAAAGTGACATGACTATCACAAACTGCTATAGGCAGTGATTTATAAGAAATGGATGTATTTTGAAATAATATCATCATAAATTAGTGAAGGTTGAGACATTTTGAAAATGGTGGGGCTATTTCACTAATAGCTTTATGTGTTGGTTCAAAATGTTCTTTAGGTGATGGTGGTGGGTTATCATGTTCTTTTGGGGTTTCATCATCTAACTCCCTTATTATGGGTGGTGTTGAGGGGTGGTATAACCTTTCCTGAATAGAGGTGAACTTCATTGATGTTCATTACATATGCCAGGTACTAAATAGGCTCAATACTAAATATGTATTGCACTAGCTTATTTGAAAGATTATATATGGGTTGGATAGGTAGTTGATTAGTCTTGGGTATAGATTCCATATTGGGCATAAGAGAAGGAGGTTATTATTATAGTGGAGGACACCTCCTGGAGAGATCCCCCATGGCTGGTTAGGTCTTTAGGGCTATTGCCAATTGTTTATGAAGGGTGGGCCTTAGGGTGATTACAAAGCTTGCATTGAAGATGGGGATACATTTTGTTGAGGCTACCAAAAGGTGGTGGGGTAGCTTGTTTAAGGTGGCTACCAGCTAGAATTAGGAGGTGGAATGTTCATCCAAAGATTTTTCTAATTGGGATTAGTATTTATAAGTTATGAATTAAAGGAGGTAGAATTTGAAAAGGTTGGATTGTGTCCCATACCTTTATAAGGTGGTCGTTAAACCCATGGTCTTCTTTGTGAAACATAGAAAACCTGATCACCATTTCCTCTCATAATGTGTAGGTCTTCTATTTTTGGTTCTTCAATTATTATGTGACCTAATTTTGCTTGGACCTCATGACATCTACAATCAACTTTTTTCTTCTTATAGTTTGGACACTAAATGGTAAAGACTTCATCCAAAGATACTTATTTTTGTCTTAAATTTTGGCCATCCAATTTTGTGTCCAAATGGATAATAATATCCTATTTCATATCTTCTAACAGGTTGCTAACCTATATTTTTGATAGGCCATTTGTATCTACCTATGGAAACTTTTTACCCCTGACTTTGTTTATGTAAAATTTAGAATAATTCTTGCTCAGCTCTTTGATATCTAAAAATAGTAGGTGATAATTATCTCCTCTACTCATTAGGTGCAAGGCTTATAGACAATCTTCTATAACTCCTTTCAAGAAGATGAGTTTCAATGGTTCTTCTCCAAGTGCACTTTACTTGAACTTTTTTACACTAAAAATGAACCATTCAACTTATTCATCCAAGGATTCATCACTTTATTGAGTCATTCTAAAGATGTCACAATCATTATAATCTTACAAAACACTCTAATGAAGTCAAAATCCCTCTACTGAGTTGTAGGCTTCAAAAATGTCTGATAGATCTAATGATGGCTGCCACTAGACATGTTGATGGCTTCCAAAAAATAGTGGATAATTACACTCCTATTTAGACCAAATAAATATTTTAGGAGTTTATAATTAATATTAAACAAAATCTACACCAATTTTCATACTTTGATCTTGCATATTAAGGTCTATGGATACATTTTTCTCAAAATTAGCTTAAGCTGCTTCCTTGCCTTTTGACTATCAATAGATAGAGGATTGACTATCAAAGAATAGTGAATGGTTTCCCTATTAAATTAGAATCACCAAGATTATTTATATGTATATAAACTCATTATGAAAATCTCCACCAACTTTGATACTTTGATCATGCATATCGAGTCATGTAGGTAAGTTTTACCATAACTTACCAGTAGGTTACCTGCATTTTCATAGAGAGTACCTCAGCTCTAAGGAAAATTAGTGGGTATGTCCCTTATTTTCAATTCCAAATATAAATAATATTGTGATGTAATATGTCACAAGTACCCTATGTACCAAATTTTAGGTCTTGAATCCATGTGTAGGTGCTCCAAATCTTCAAAAGTTGACTGTGTCTGAACTTAACTATATTTTCATGTCAAAGGACTATAATTTCATGTTTTACCCTTGTTATTGGGTTTTAATACTTATTGATAATATTTAATAGGCCATGGTAAACCTCATTTTAGTGGTTTTGACTCATTTATCCATTTAGTCTTATATCTCTAACCAAAACTATGTATCTTGTATCTCCAAAAAGAGCATCAAAGTGACATGACTATCACAAATTGCTATAGGCAGTGATTTATAAGAAATAGATGTATTTTGAATAATATCATCATAAACTAGTGAAGGTTGAGACATTTTGAAATTGGTGGGGCTATTTCACTAACAGCTTTATGTGTTAGTTCAAAAAGTTATTTAGGTGATGGTGGTGGGTTATCATGTTCTTTTGGGGTTTCATCATCTGACTCCCTTATTATGGGTGGTGTTGGGGTGTGGTATAACCTTTCCTGAATAGAGGTGAACTTCACTAATGTTCATTACATATGTTAGGTACTGAATAGGCTCAATACTAAATATGGATTGCACTAGCTTATTTGAAAGATTATCTATGGGTTGGGTAGGTAGTTGATAAGTCTTCGGTATAGATTCCATATTGGGCATAAGAGAAGGAGGTTATTATTGTGGAGGACATCCTCATGGAGAGATCCCTAATGGTTGGTTATTTCTCTAGGGCTATTGTCAATGGTTTATGAAGGGCAGGCCTTAGGTTGATTACCAAGCTTGCATCTAAGATGGGGATACATCTTTCTGAGGCTACCAAAAGGTGGTGGGGTATCTTTTTTAAGGTGGCTACCAGCTAGAATTAGAAGGTGGAATATTCATCCAAAGATTTTTCTAATTGGGAATATTATTTATAAGTTATGAATTAAAGGAGGTGGAATTTGAAAAGGTTGGATTGTGTCCCATACCACGATAAGGTGGTCATTAAACCCATGGCCTTCTTTGTGAAACATCAAAAACCTGATCATCGTTTCCTCTTATAATGTGTAGGTCTGCTATTTTTGTTTCTTCAACTATTATGTGAGTTAATTTAACTTCGACCTCATGACATCTACGATCACCTTTTTTCTTCTTATAGTCTGGACACTAAATGGTAAAGGCTTGATCCAAAGCTAGTTTTTTTTGTCTTAAATTTAGGATATCAAATTGGGCGTCCAAATGGCTAATGATATCCTATTTCATATCTTCTAATAGGTTACTAACCTCTATTTTTGATAGGCCATTTGTATCTACCAAAGGAAACTTTCTACCCCTAACTTTGTTTATGGAAAATCTAGAATAATTCTTTCTCATCTCTTTGATTTTTGAAAATGGTAGGTGAGAAATATCCCCTCTACTCATTAGGTTCAAGGCTTATAGACATTCTTCTATAACTCCTTTCAAGAAGATGAGTTTGAATGGTTCTTATCCAAGTGCACTTTAATTGAATTTTTTTACACTAAACATGAACCATTCAACATATTCATCCAAGGATTCATCTCTTTCTTCAGTCATTCTAAATATGTCACAATCATATTAATCTTATGAAAAACTCTCATGAAGTCAAAATCCCTCTACTGAGTTGTAGGCTTCAAAAATGTCTCATAGATCTAATTGTTGTTGCCACTAGACATGTGGATGACTTCCACAAAATAGTGGATAATTACACTCCTAGTTAGACAAAATAAATATTTTAGGAAGTTATAAGTAATAGTAAACAAAATCTACACCAAGTTTCATACTTTGATCTTGCATATTAAGGTCTATGGATACATTTTTCTCAAAATTAGCTTAAGCTGCTTGCTTGCCTTATGACTGTCAATAGATAGGGGGTTGACTATGAAAAAATAGTGAATGTTTTACCTATTAAATTATAATCACCAAGATTATTAATATTTATATAAACTCATTATCAAAATCTCCACGAAGTTTGATACTTTGATCATGTAGATTAAGTCCTGTACGTAAGTTTTACCATAACTTACCAATAGGTTATTTAAATTTCCTTAGAGAGTACCTCAGCTATAAGGAAAATTAGTGGGTATGTCCCTTATTTTAAATTCCAAATATAAATAATATTGTGATGTAAAATGTCACAAGTATGCTATGTACCAAATTTTAGGTCTTGAATCCATGTGTAGGTGCTCCAAATCTTCAAAGGTTGACTGTGTCTGAACGTAACTATATTTTCATGTTAAAGGACTATAATTTCATGTTTTACCCTTGTTCTTGGGTTTTAATAATTATTGATAATATTTAATATGTCATGGTAAACCTTATTTTAGTTGTTTTGACTCATTTATCCATTTGGTCTTATATCTCTAACCAAAACTATGTATCTTGTATCTCCAAAAAGAGCATCAAAGTGACATGACTATCACAAACTGCTATAGGCAGTGATTTATAATAAATGGATGTATTTTGAGATAATTTAATCATAAATTAGTTATTTTTAGACCTTCAAGTCACTCCAAACCTCTCTCTCATCTCTTCCTTAAACATATTCACTCTTCTTACATTATTTTAAGCTTCACACACTATATTATTCTTTACACTAGCTTTCATCTTCATGTCATGAAAATACTTTAGTAGTCTTGAACAAGGATTTCAGATGCTTAATATTTACTTGAATTGAATAGTTCATTTAATTTGTCACTCTTTGACTGGAATGGCATTGAGTTTTAACCTTGCTAGTATATGACTATGTGAGGGGAAATGGCACTTGTATGGCTATAGATGTACATTGATAAGCTGAACTTGATTGTAGAATTGTTTTGAGTCACTCTCTATCCTTTTCATCTAATTTCATCATTATTTATCTAATAACCATTCATGATCATGAGACTCCACCATTGATCACTTTACCCTCATCCTTCATGAGATTGAATATATGCTTGTATAATCAAGGCTATAGGTAGAGTTTTAAGAGGTGAATGAGTATTTTTTATGCCATTAAAACTCAAAGGATTAATATAATTCATCACAACATATTATGAGACTCATTAATATGATATAACTTATAACCTTTTTTAACGTAAAGAACTTGAGAAGACCTCATAGTCTTAGTGTTTGACTATCAGCATACTTGAAAAGTTTCTTACCCAACGGTAGGTGTACATTTTATTGGGAATGTAGCTTGAATTGAGTTTATTTGTTATTCATTTAATTTCCTTGATACAAAATATTTTCTCTCTTTATAAAAATTCTCCTTCATTCCACCAATCCTCTTGAACGTCATCTTCTCTTGAAACTCTCCCTTATCACGTTGGCCACTCTACACAAACTCTTCTCCTTTTAACATGCCAAATATTATTATGGGTTTCATGAGTATAATATGATAAATTGGATGATGTTTAATTATAATATTAATATTTTTAAAACCCATTTAAGACTCTAATTCTTCCACTAATACTCACTTTCACATCTCCACCTCTATATAGAAACCCTTGGCTAGTAGCCTTTTTTCTTACTTTTTATCCTTGTTCTATCACTCTACATACTTTATTTTATAAATAATACCTTATTTGACAAACCTATATCTTCATTAAACCTTAAATAAAGTTTTAATCTCTAACTCTTTGTCTATAAGGTACTTCCTTTGTCATTATTCCTCTGATTAGGCCTCTTAAGCCCTATCACACTTACCTAGATCTCAAATCCATACTATACCATATGGTATCAAACCAAAAACATATTATTCACTTAATTCATGATAAAATATACCTTATTAAAAAAATTAGTATTTTTCACAAGTTAAAAAAGGAGATATAGGGTTTTTTGGTTGAAAACACTTGCTAGACATGTAGGTAGGCCTATAGAGGCCAAGAGCATTCAAAAATCAATTTATTTAGTTTGAGGATGTTTAAAGGGAAAAAATGACGATTAAAAATTATTTTTTGACCTCCCTCATCTATCCATTTATTATATATACATTAAACAATATTCATATGCCAAACATTTAGCAAAACACATAGTTTTGCACCCTCTTTACAAAACTATGCATGAATGTGTAAGGTTTAAACTTCACTTATTTTATTCTATATACTTACACACCAAATAATAAATATATAAGTTATTTATTTAATTAATAAATATATAAAAACCATTTATATACCTCATTCAATCCAAAATCCTTCTTATTCTTCACACAAGCTTCTCTTCCACAACTCTACCTTGTTAGCTTTCTGAGCGTGTGTAGGTCTGAGTTTTTCCAGTTTTTTTGAGTTTTATGAGGTCCCAAGACATAATTAATTTTTAATTATTACCTTTATGGACATAAAAAACTATTAAATTCATTTTTTCCAATATTAATTAATATAAAACATTTGTAATCAACAATTTAGGCCTGCTACACACTCAAAAAATGAGAATCAAGAAACCTAAGGTAAAAAAATGTGTATTTTAATATTTATGAGGTATAAATAAATAATTATTTTTTAATTTTAACCTATAAATACCCTATAAAATTATAAAATAATTTTATTTCATCATCCAACCATTTAAATTCCTTAAAAATGCCTTTTTTGACTACCTACAATTGCATGCCAAAATCCCGAATTTGGTGAGCCTACACTTTTTTTCATTTTGCCTTTAAATTTATTAATATGATAACTATAACCAGGTTTTTTAAGAATTAAAATCACCCTTAAATGTCTCAAAAATACTCACATGAGGCTCAAATCATCCATCATACCTTATATCCCCTCGAAAAGCTTGCCTAGCCCCATGTTGACTGTCAACGGACAAGCATAGGACTGTGACAATGCCACATATAATTAAACTAATTTTTTTACCAATAAAAGACTATATATATTTAAAACACCTCATTTTAACCAAATTTTATAACTTTAGTGTACCTCTAGATCCCCCAAAACTGATTTTGCCTAAAACTAGCTAGTTGGTTGCTTGGTTTTTTATGCTTCCTAGGTTAATGACTGAGCTTGTCTTATTTCACATAGTCATAATGGAAAAAAATGATGAAAAGGAATTTTTTATTTTATTTAATAATTTTCACATGATACTTATCATTTCTTAGACACTTCTCATTCTTATACACCTTTTCATCACACCATTTCTCCTTCTTGCTTACTAACCTGCACTTTACCAACACTAATTGTAAGTGACATGTCAACAATAAAAGGCCATTTTGGATGTCAATATTATTATTTAGGATATAATTTAATATAATGAGATATAAATATTAATTTTTAAACATCTCACACTTCCTCTTTCGGTACATTGGTAATTTAGTGTACTTCTTCAACATGTGGTTGTATGTATCCATTTTATCTTGAATATGATAATGGTCTAAATGGAGAATTGGAGAGAGTTAACAATTACTCAAATTGAATATTACAAAATTAAATTTTAAAACCTTATAATACTGTACATCACCTAATAACAAGACCTTTATTGTCAAAATATCATTTCCCAAGTCATCCTTAAGAGCATCTTCTACACTCAGCTATAAGTGATGATTTTGACCATTGTACAGATTGAGGTGTTTTGAGGCTAGTATTTGACTTGAACATGTATAAAAGATATGAATACCCAGTAAATACTCAAATTTTATTTGAAAACCTTTAATTTTTATTTGATATTTATTGAGTTGAGGATATATAAAAAGATGCCAATTACATTAATTTCCACAAAACTACCTTAAAAATGCTAATAAGAGGAAACAAAGTTGTTTATCTCTCTCAACTTGACTCCCAAGACTAAATTTGTACTAGGATGATATTAATATTTATTTTATTGTTTATAAATCCTTAAATTGATGTCATTTAACTTACATGATCTCCATGATCAATCAAGAGCATTTGCATCTTATAGTGAAGCTTGAACTGTTGTAAGTGTTCATTTGGTTTATCGACAACATTTGAGAATAACCTATTGTTTCTTACCTTTATCACTTCTAAATAAAATTTAAATAATTAAATTGATATCCAATTAAACTCTATAAACATGATACCCATCATCAAACCTTGTTGTCTCTCTTCACCCTTATCCTATGTATAGAAAGTATATGGACTGCAAGTGATCATGTGTTGAGAGTGAAGTTCTTGATGATCTCCCATGATTTTTGATAATATCATGGGATTATATGAATAAATTTACCATATAAATTATTTAAATACATGATAAACATGCATTTTGATCTCCCAAACCATGTTAGATGGATTTCAAAACCTGAAACTTCTTTTC
This sequence comes from Torreya grandis, assembly GCA_037957365.1. Lineage (NCBI taxonomy): Eukaryota > Viridiplantae > Streptophyta > Pinopsida > Cupressales > Taxaceae > Torreya > Torreya grandis. The sequence goes on along the minus strand of JARHVA010006567.1, from coordinate 676,340 downwards.
ACACTCCAAAAACTTGCTCAAAATGTTATTTTAGATCATGTTTTCCATTACATCTTTGATATTTATAGATAAAGGGTGGTTATTATAATAAAAACTATGAATTACATGAATTTAGAGAATTTTATATTATTTATTTATGGTTGGAAACTTACGACAATCACCACCATGAAGAGAAAACAAGATTTGTAGACAAATTCATCAAAGTAACCTGTACACTAAGACCTTCTCCTTTCAAGTGAAACATATTTACAAAGATGAATTATAAAATTATAATAACATGAAATTTATATCAAATAATTATATAAAACATCCTCAAGGTAATTCTTCCAACCATTTTTTGAAGCAAAGAAACAAAAGAAAACTTGGACCCTATCTGGATGAATAGGCCATCTAGACACCCCTACATTATTAGTGATTGTTAATAAATATGGGGATATTAAAGAGAAAAAAATTAAAAAAATTATATGGTCACTATGTTACCTATCACTTCCGAGAATATTATATCCCAAATATCTCTTTCCTGACCATACCGAGTGAAAACTTGAGGCTCTCTTAGAGTTGTCCAAGACTGGCCAAAATAGTTTCTCCTTAGAATGAATAACTAGAAGCTTATATATGGAATAAAACACTTTTTAAAGATTTTATATGATTAAAATTACATTTAATTCCTTATGGAATAATTTTAAATTTATTGGACCTCCATTAATGGCATAAAACCTATTCCATGCTTTAGTTTGCAACTAATAGGTTTTCTTCAGCTTTTCTATTTATTATACTTGGATCTTACTTTAGAGGCCTAATATATGATATTAGGGAAACCATGAATTATTTTATAAGATATTTTATCCCATGTATTAATCAAAACTTTTTAAAACTTCTTTATTCAACGTTCTAAAAGGCTCTAACATACATCTTTTTGCTCACAAACTCCTCACCTCCACTCCAAATGACTTGAGATGGCCTTGAACATGTACAAATAGGAGAAACATGCCATAATCAGGTGTAATGAAGTCAAAACAAATTTTAATTCCTCAAAATTGACTTTTTCACTTAAAATTTTCTATTTAGATCGTCCTCAAGTCATCTAATGAAGTTTTGGGGGTATTTTGGGCATATTAGATTCTCTAAACATCATTTTTGACTCATTAGAATGTATGACACTTTTTGAAAACCTCATTCCTACCCTTAAATTCTTAAGCATTCTATAAACTAGCTACATCCTTCATTTGCATTTTAAGATCCATTCGAGATAATTTACTCAAAATCTCCAAATTCACCTTAAAACTTAAAGTGTTTCAAAAGATTACAAGGGACATGAGTTAGGGTCATGAGGTTTTTTTTTCTATTTCCACCATTAGATCATCCACTACATAAGGAATCTATACAACTCCTCACACTACACTAGGACCTTCTAGGATTTTTCATTACGTCATCAAGTCAAGACTAGAAAGAGTCTAGTCATGGGGGTAAAAGGTTATTGAATGGTTTAGGAGAGTGACCTGATCCCTCTAAGCAAAATTTTCATATGTAGGCCAATTTTGGCCAAAAACACCTATGTATTACCTAATTTTGGCTTCGGATTTTTCCTCTTACCTTTGAATTGGGTAACTTGGACTAATTCCTTACTTGCTTTGAAGACCCCTTTATCCTAGATATAGGAGGTGGTCTATTTACATGTGCCTCAAGTTGATTTGTTGCCTTTAAATAAGGTCAAAACTATATTTTTAAGTACAACCTTAAGCATAATTATTTCACATTGAAGCCTTGATTATTATTTAGGCTTGAATGATTTACTCATCGCTCTTATTTTTTATTACTTGAGATTGAATTTCCTAATAAGTTTTAGTCATGTGCCTAGAGTGAATGTCTTGTACCAAGGTCAAGTTTTTTTTAAAATCCATGTGACAAGATTGAGTCAAAGTGTTCCAAACTATTTTCCTTAGAGTTAGATTAATTTCAAGTTTTTACCTTGACTAATGTGTTTTAATGTCTAGCTTTGTGCCTTCTTACCAAAGACCTAGCATTTCCATAAAGTTTTTAGATCTAGTTCATGCATTTTTAAATCTATCTTTATGCCTTTTGACCAAAGACCTTGCACTTTTTTGTCCTAGATTAGATTTATTTAGAACACTTTTCCAAGACCAAGATTCAAATTTCCCTTCCACTTGACCATTTTTGTGAGTAACCTTATAGTATTAGAGATATTTGAGACCAATTTTCTATTGGTAGTTTTAAAGAAGAGATCCATTCTAGGCCAAGTTTAAATAATTTTTAGTAATAGACAGAGTTTTCTATCTAGACCAAGTATTGAGATGTATCAAGTATCGACCAATATTTTAGACTTTGTTTCAAGTATTTTGTGAATTTTATACCTTTATTTTTCATGAGACCTAGTCATAGATCTAAACATGCCTTGATCAAGTTGTTTTCAAGTTCCTAACTCATGTTTGTTACCAAGAATAATTTAACTTTACCTAGACCGATGCCAAGTTACATGGACCACATTTTAGACCATTTTTGTAGACAAAGACTGTCATCTTTCAGCCAATTGTTAGACATAACCATGCCAATTATCATATGCTAAGATTTCCCTTTAGGATAATTAAAGTATCAAATTTTCCCTTTTAAAGATAACAGTTCCTAATTGATTACCATTCTAATTCATCCTTCTTCGGTTTGTGTGATTAACCAATCTCTACATCACCCAAGGGTCACTATTTGAGGCCCTTTTCCTTTAGCCTACATTAGCAACCAAATAGTACAATTCCCAAGGATTACCATTATAAGCCCTCCTCCTTTAGCCTACATTAACAACTAAGCTTTATAGTGCCCATTCATTTCCAATCTAGGCCTTTCCAAATCTGGTATCTCATTATCCTAATAAGGTTATTCAATTATGACTAAATAGATCATAGTTACCATCCTAGACCCATAACTAGTCTTTATTAAGCCCATATTAGATATACCTATTTAAAGAAAGCTCATTATTAAATCACGTGTCATTCTTCATTCATTGTTGACCTTCCCCCACTTTATAAAATTTGAGGTGGTCTTCAAACCACAACAAAGCTAATCTTTAACTCTCCAAGAGCCATCATTTAAAGACCAAGATGTGTTCAAAATTGATATTTTTCAACCAACTATAATCTAAGGCCAAGACAACCAATCAATACATAATGTTTTTGTTGAAACACCTATTTGTGATGAGTTAATCTGTGTTGAATCACCATTTGAACTTTTCTATTTGGTTGAGGAGTCTCACTTTAATAATCTAGTTTTATTGAGTCACCCCCTAATGATTATAACCACCTTTGGGAAAATCATTATTTTGACTATTGCCCTATTTTTAAAGAGCCTAAATTTGACAAGTCAGTCTTTATAGAGTTTTATATTAACTAATTACCTTTTATTTAGAATCCTCACTTTAATAAGACTATCTTATTGGAGTCTTTCTTAGTTTATATTATTTAAGAAGATCCCATTATTTAACCCTAGGCCATTACTCATCCAATACCAAGAATTCAATATAATGTCTTTATCGTAACACTAGATGAAGAATCAACATTAAATTTAGGTTATGTTTTTAAACTAATATTAAATTTAGCATCAGCAGTAGAATCAACATCAATCTCAACATTAGATTTAGAGTCCCTTGATTCAAATTTAGTTTCAGAGTCATAATACATTTAAGGATGTTATGACATTGGTTACACATGCCTTATAGATCAATTTGTATACATTTTTTATCCTTTCATGATTTTCAAGGATGATTACTTCAACTTCGACATAATCTCTCATAGTATATTTTATAAGGATTATGCTACCTCTTCCCATTTCATTTACCATTAACACCAACCAACTTAGACATTATATTAGCATTCCACCTCCCACATGTGTTGATTGGGACTAATAGAATAAAAAATTATTGAACTAAATCCATGGTGACATATCATGTGTAGAATATTAGGGAGACCATGACCACAATAATGTAAAATAAGAACAATCTTCTAGTGAATCCTTTTCAGAGGAACTAGAGGGCAATCAAAATCCAAACTCAGCATCTTCTAGTGAAACCTTGTTTGAGGTGCTAGGAGATAATCAAAGTCAAAATTTGACATTCCTTAGTGAAAATTTTGTAGAGGTGCTATGGGATTATAAAGACAACTTTATTAGTGAAAAACTTTTTGAGGTACCAACAGGTAGGTATAACAGTTCTTTAATGCTTGATGAAGACATTATTAAAGATAACATCATCATGATATCCAATCTACAACATAATCAGATGGAAGCATCTCTTGGACCTAAAAAACAAGAAAATCTAGAGGTCGTATTAAGAGCATATTTATAAGTCTTTGGCCTTACTATAACCAAAATTATGTCAAAACTAGAATCAAAAACATTGTGTGTGCTTGAAAATCCTAGTCTTCATTTGTTACCTAACCATTGTATATTCCATTATGATCCACTTCTTTATTATGAAATTAGACCTTTTATCCACTATTTATCCATATTTACCTTCTTAAGAGGATCCTCCTAAAAAAATTGATAAAAATGCATGAAATAATAGATTTATAAAATTAGCTGAAGCACTGAAATGATTATATTGATATCAAACCACTTCGAAGGGGCAATCTCCTTTGATCAATCTTAATATATTAAATTCACCAATGCCTTCATTAGCCTCAACACTTTCTTATATATGAATTCTAATCTAAGAAACTACTACTTAGCATGAATGTGGGATAAAATGAAATGCTCGTAGGATGACTTACAAAGCATATGCATCCATAGTAACTACTAAACTAACAAAGTAAATAGAAGATATATCATGGGTTCATAACATCCCATACTTCTTATTGAAAGCTTTGTCCTCAAAGCTTCAAATATTGGAATTGGTGTTGAATCTAAAATAGTGGTTCATATGTTGCATCCTCTAGTTGCATTTTGTGGCACTGAATTAAAACCTTGGTGATGGAGTAGGAGTGAAGCTGGCATGTGAACCTATCTAAGATTACCTCTAGCTCAAGAAGAATGGATCCTTCATTATAAAGTTATAGTAAAATAGTTTGCACTCTGATGTTTATGCCAATAAATTTCTTGAAATAAAATACATGAAATACTAGGTAAACTCAAGAAGAAGGTGGGAGATTTAACTTATAAGAAACTAACCTAATCTTCTATAGAACCTTATGACACCATTTGATTTTTAGGAAGGATTAATTATATGTCTTTAGGAAAAGAAAAACCATATCACATACTTGAAAAGTGTGCTTAGAATAATGCTGATCTATCTATTATTTCATTCAATTTTTTGCCATATAAAGATTTTCCCATATGGACCTGAGGATATAATCTCAGGTTCAAAGAATCATGTCGATCGCTTAAATTGATGAACTATTGGGGGTGTACAAAAGGAACACTAGTGGTGCTTGACCATACAGTACTTCATATGGAGTCATTTTCATTGAAGTGTGCTAGGAGGTATTGTACCACCATTTGGCGAGAGGGAGCCACTTTTCCCACTAATGTTGTTATTTTGAGGTGAATTAATGAAGGAAAGTTTCCAAGCATTTGTTGATAATTTTAGTCTAGCCATCCATATATGGATGATACCTAGAACTCATCCTCAGTTGGGTGTTGGCGCATCAAAATAGTTATATCCAAAAATGCTTGGTTAAACTTGCATCATGATCTGAGATAATGGATGAAGGAATTCCATGAAGATGGAAAATTTGGTCCAAAAAAAATTGTGTGATTGTGGAGGTGGTATAGGGATGGCTAAGGGCAAAAAATTGACTATATTTGGAGAGGTGATCAACCATAACTAAGATCACCATTTTCTCTCTAGATTTAAGGAGCCCCTCAATGAAATATATATAAAAATCTATCCAAATCCTGGTAGCGATGGGCAAGGGTTCAAACAACCCAGGAATGAGTGTTGTTTCACCCTTGTTACATTGAAAAGTATCAAATTCAACCACCATCTATTGAATTGTCTTTTTCTTTCCCTTCCAAAAGAAGTTTCATCATGCCTACTCATAATTTTTGAAAAATCCTAAGTGCCTTATGGATGGATAAGCATGGAGTTCATAGAATATAGCCTACTGAAGATTTAGGCTCTAGGGAAGCACAAGATGACCCTTGTATCACAAAAAATCACCATCCTAGGAATAATGTGGAATAGTTGAGGGGTTAGTGGTCAATTATTGAATGATTTGAGATCATGAGGAGTCATTAACATACCCCTATTATATAGTGTCAAAATAATTTAGAAAATTCATGGAAATAGCTGAAAGGGAAGCTTGATATATAAATGTGTGAGATAGAGAATCTACCATAATATTGTCCTTACCCTTTTTTTAGGTTATCTCATAGTCATAACCCATGAGTTTATTGACCCATTTATATTGTGATAGGGTAGAGACCCATTGTTCTAGGAAATATTTCAGCCTCTAGTGATTATTTTTATGCAAAAATGATTTCCTAGGAGGTATGGCTACCACTTTTGTACTTCATGTAAAATGTCCATCATTTCCTTTTCATAAGTAGAGAGCACTAAATTCTTGCCATAAATGGCTTCACTAGTGAATTCAATGAGGCATCCTTATTAGAGAACAAAAACACCAAGTCCATTGCCATAAGTGTCACTCTTGATAGTGAAGGTCTTGGAAAAATTTAACATAGCTAGAATAGGTGTAGTACACAAATCTTATTTCAATTCTTCAAATGCACACTCAACAGTTTATGTCCAAGTAAACGCATCCTTTTTCAAGATAGTTATTATCAAAGATGTAATATTTTTATAATCCTTGATAAACTTGTGATAATATCTAGTCATCCCTAAAAAACCATAGAGGATCTTAAGTATCTAAGGATGTGGCCAATTTGTCATGGTATCTATTTTTTTAAGATCCACCTAAACCCCTTGGGCTGACATAATATGCCCAAGATACTCCACTTCATCCTAGACAAAAATACATTTGGACAAATTTTCACAAAGATGATGGTTAGAGAGAAGTTATAGTATGAGCTCTAGATGTTGGAGATGCTCAAACCATATTTTACTATAGATGAGGATATCATTGAAGAAGACTAGAATGAATTTCTATAATTAGGGCTAGAATATTTTATCCATCAATGCGTAAAATGTTGAAGGAGCACTAGTTAGACAAAAGGGCATGACCAAAAAATTATAGTGGCCATCATGCATGTAAAAAGTTATCTTAGGGATATCATACTTATGAAGTTGGATCTAGTGATACCCAAAGTGGAAATCTAACTTGGATGAAAATGGGTGGCATGAAGCTCATTAAAAAGCTCATCAATAATAGGGATCAATAACTTATCCTTGATTTTGAGGTGATTAAGTACACAAAAATCAATGCAGAGGTGCCATGACCCATCTTTTTTTTGGATAAAGAAAATTGGGGAAGAATATGGGCTGGTACTAAGGTGAATAATTCCTTGATTCAGTAAGTCTCAAATGAGCATCTTAATCTCAATATTTTATTTAAATGGGTAGTGATAAGGCCTAATGTTTGGAGGAACACTTCTAGGAAGGACTAAATACAATGGTCTTCTAGCTGTGAAGGTGGTAATCCCATTGGTTTCCCAAAGACACGTGCATACCTCTACATAATAGTTTGTAGATCAGGAGTAGTGGAGACTATTGATGGTTGTATTTGAATGGAATGAAGTTGGGTAATGATGCCATGTGAATTATTCTTAATAAGCTTTTCCATTTGATGTAAACTTATGATGATAAGAGATCCTAATTATAATCCTTTCAATGTGTGTTTTTGTCCATTATCTAAAAATTAAATCCAAAGTTTTCAAAAATCCAATAAGATGGGTCCAAGTGTACATAACCACTGGGCTCCTAAAATAAAATCACATCTACCTAAGGGTAAGGTAAACATGTTGGAGTGTGATTTATAATCTCCAATAGAGATACACACATTATGACACTTTCCTTTGTGAGGTAATGTTCCCTTGTTAGCAATAATGACTTCAAAGTTGGAGCAAGGATGGATAAAATAATCAACCTATCTAGTGATTTGAGGTTCAATGAAGTTATGAGTGCTACCTGAATCAATGAGTATTATGAGAGGGAGATTTTTGAAGTAACACCTAACCCATATGGCTTGTGGGGTACTGACTCCTTTAAGGCATGAATAAAGATCTCTAGTTGGTCTTACTGAGAAGCAAGATCCATAATTGGTTGAGCTTCTTCTAGATCATCTATTATATCCTGAACATCTTTTAAATATTTAGTTTTGGGTGGAGAGTCCACATCCAATAGGTAGAGATTTTGCTCGACACATCAATATTCCTACATGAATTTATCATCATAGTTATAACATATCCCTTTTTATCTATGGGCTTACATCTCTACTTTGTCAAATGCTTGATAAGAGTGGTTATGGGGGTTAGCATTATGTGAGATCATTGTAGAGATGTATTTTTAAATGAATAAAAATTAGATTTGAATATTTTCTAAGCTAAGATCTTGTCCTCTATCAACTTATCCAACCCTAAGGCTTCTATCATTAGGAATTGGTCCCTTCTTGATTGAGTAGTTCCCATCTGTGAGGAAAACCAAGATCTATCATTGAGAGATAAATCCGTGGCCAATTTTTTTTAAAAAGTGGTACTTTGCTTAGATGACATTAGTGGCTAGAGTGATATTTTTAAAACCCTTAGGCAACCATTGAAACTTGGGGCCCATTTCTCTTAGTTTCAAAATATTTCTAGTAGACTCAAAAAAATCAATTAGTAGAGTATATGTAGACTGTGAAAGGACTTGCAGGTAGATATTTGATAGAAACCAAAATCTGTAAACCAATATGGAGTATCAATATACTCTCAAAGGGTTTATTGCCTGACAGAAAATAGAAAAATAAAACACAAAAAAGGTCTTTTTTTTTGCAATATCTCTCCACTTGTAGCCCCATTGATCCTTAAACTTTATCCGGACACCTAAAATTCCATTTCCGACATTTTCTTCCTTGAGATCCCATATCCCAATTCCACTCCTAATTCTCATAAATCTCAATTTTTCCTCTTTTGGCTTTTGCCATAACTTTTGTCTTTTTGCCTCAAAAATATTCCACTATGTTCATCATCTCTTTTTACTCCTTTGTCCCTCTTTGACAAATTTTCTAGTTTTTTAATTTTCACTCCTAAAATTTCCTTTGCCTTCATCAATCATACTCCCACTATTTTTGCCCATTTCACTGGTAGGTCCTCTCAATGGGCGACCTACTTTGGGGTTCTTGTGGTACTCACAATAATTTTTAGGGATTTCAGCCAAAGACTTCCCATAGTTATGTGGTCAAGTTTTACCTTGATCCAAAACAAATTATTGTGATACAAAAAATTATTTAAATGAATTATGCCACAAAATAGAGTTAAGATTTTTTGAAATTTTTTTGAAAGAGATTATGTAGTAGAATAGAAGTAAGACTTTTTGAAGAAAAAATTAGCCCTAGAAAGTACTCTGATACTAGATGAGAGGATCCTCCTTCAATAAATTGATAAAAATTCATGGAATAATAGATTTATAAAATTAGATTAAGCACTAAAATGATTATATTGATTACAAACCATTTTGAGGGGGCAACCTCCTTTGAGCAAACTCAATACAATAAATTCATCGATGCCTTCATTAGCCTCAACATTTACTTATAAATGAGTTTTAATCTAATTAACTATTACTTCTCATGATTGTGGGATAAAACAAAATGCTCACAGGATGACTTACAAAGCATATACATCCATAACAATTACTAAACTAAAAAAGTAAAGAGAAGAGATATCATAGGTTTATAATACTTCCCTAGATGCACTTTTCTTTACAGAGTTTATGAATACATCTTGTCTTGAATTTTGGAGAAAATAGAGTCAAAGACCAATGAATATCAAAACAACATTATTAGAGTCCAAATCAGCAGTAGGTTCTTGTTAGAGCATCTATTTAGAAGGGGTATGGGCTAACAATTTAAATAGTTAACCATTCTAGTTGTATCATATGTTGATCAAGTTGAGCATCTCAACATCAGTAAAAATAATAGAATCATTTACATTGACTTGCCTTTTTCATTATTTCATACCCTACAATTTACCTTACCTTGTCACTTGGGGAAACCCTATACCATTATAACTCATTTTCCATTATGGTTGTATCATATGATGACTAGGATGTGCATCTCCACATCAGTAGGAATAAAAAAACCATTTACCTTGTCTTGCCATTTACTTTTCATTTTCCATTTTACACTTGCCTTGTTATTTCATACCTTGCCATTTACCTTGCCTTTTTCATTTACCTTGACTTGTTATTACATGCCTTTACATGTAACTTACCATACCATTTACCTCATGTTAGTGTCCAAAATTTCACTAAATCACTTGTGCCCTTATCAAGTACAAATAACAAAGTACTCAGCCCAAGTCATATTTTAAAGTGTTCCTTTAATGGTTAAGTTTCTTGATTAATTAGCTAAGTGTCAATTTGGTCTTTACTTAGTGTGCTTTAAGCCTTAAGGTCTTTAGGTTTTTATCAAGACATTTTTCCTGATGGATATAGGTCTTTAGGATTTTTGTTCATGCAAAAGGTCTGAAGACTTATTTTCATTGGGTAAATTATCCATGAAAAAAACCCAATAAAGTCTATTTATTTTGAGTAAAGCATACTACCCTATTTATTTTAGTCATTTTGCCTTTGTAGAATCCCTGAAGGGTCATTTCTTTCAAGTATTTTTCCCTCTAAAAATGTTTGAAGGGTTATTTTACCTTTGTAAAATCCCTGAAGGGATATTTATTTTGGGCATTTTTCCCTTGCAAAATTTCTTAAGGGTACTTTAAGAAGATTCAAAGGAAATTTTCAATAAGTCTGAAGGGAACTTACCCTTCGGCAAAAGTGTAAATATCTAATTTCTTTGACAAAAGGGCTAAGTCTAATTCCTTCAGTAAAATTATCAAGTCCATTTTCTTTAGAAAAAGCTCATAAGCCCTTATTTGTTTCATATTTTTTGTCCATAGAAAAAAATCTGAAGGGCACTTACCCTTTGGGCATTTGGCCTACATAAAAACTCTGACAAACTTCATTGGTTTTAACAAAATTGTTAAGTCTAAAGGGATAATTTCTTGTAGATATTTTATCCATGGAAAAAAGTCCAAAGGTCACTTACCCTTAAGGCATTTTTTCCCATGGTTAAAATCCCAACAAAATTAATTCCTTTAGTAAAAGTGTATGCTCAATTTCTTTAGAGAAAATTCCAAGTTCAATTTCTATGGGGAAATTATTTTAGATAAAATGTCTGAAACAATTATCTTGATGAAGACAAAAGGCCAAAGACTCAATTCTTGTAGGAAAAGTATGAAGTTAAAACCCTTTGGGGAAATTATCTTGGACATTTTATTCAAGATTATTGTCCCAACAGAATACCTAAAAGGATTGTAGTAGAATAGGAATGCTGAAGATAGATTGTTCTAAAGAAATGTTATAGGACAAAGAAGCTAAAGTTAAAAGGCATGAGATTTTTTTTTTAAAACCAAAGGGCTGATGAAAGAAGGAATGTTGAAGACAAATATCTGATAAGCAAGGTCTTGATGAAAATTCCATGTTTGTAAAGGTGACAGGCTCATAGACATCTTATGATAAGTGTGTAGATGTCAACTTTAGGTCACAAAAGTAGCCATTGGGGTTTAAATATTCTAAGATAGTTGTGTATCAATTTTAGGCCTAGTGAAATAGTTGTTTGAGTTTAAATGGAGTTAGATCGAATGGTGCACATTGACATAAATTAGGATGATCTGATGGTACATGATCAAAGTTGAAGAGTCAAAGGAACACAAGAATTCCATAGGGCTACTAATTGGCACATCCTTAGGGCCAAGAATACGCAATATCCAATCATGCCCCACCCCTTGAATCATGATCTGACATAGTGCATTTTCTCATCCCAACCAGATCTAATGGTGCATAGTTAATATTGAAAATTTAAGGACCCTATGATAAAATGCAAAAATGATAAGTGGTATAGTTGCATGTCAAAAATTAGAACTCGAGAATCTCATGCAAGATATATAGATTATGTTTTCTCGAGAAAGGATGATCTAATAATGTGAGATAAGGTGGACTTTTTAAAGGGCTCAAATTGCATAAGGAAGTGATAAGTGTCAATATTAGATCCAATTAGTCAATTTAGTCACACTTAGGCCTAACAAATACCTAGTTAGATCTGATATGAAATGCTAAATGTTAGTATGTGGCAAGTTTTGGTTCAAAATCTAAAATTGATGGTTATTTCATGGATGTGGTAATGATTCAAAGTGAAATAGAACATCTAACTGTCATTCTAGAGCATATTTTATTAATGGCCCTAGATCTTTTCTATTTTCATCACAGCTAGAGATTTCCAATTCTAATCATCACAAGGTAATGGAGTTTCCTTGGTGGGCACAAAAAAGAGAGCTTTTATCTAGAAATTCCCATGATTTAAAATTGATAAATAGGAGAGCATTTGAAGATATATTTTTATGTCAGGAGATGCTTCCTCCTTCATCAATTCTCTTTGATAGAAAACCTATGATAGTAGGCAGGGGCCGAATGGCTATGGCTTCACTATTAATCAATCACTCTTTTTATAAACACTTGTTTGAATTTTTGATTCTCAGGATCCTTTGAAAAGGGAAAGAGAAAAAAATACTCTTTAAACAAGGCTACTAGACTTCTAAGAAAGCTTAGAATTTTTTTGATGATCCCTCCATTGTAGGGAGGCTTATTTATAATATTTTGGGAGGTCCTGCCTAGAATCTATGCCAAGGTGGTGTCATGTCCCATCATACTTTATAACATAAAATTTAATCTATAGGGAGATGTTGTTAGATGAGCTATATGAGGATATATGGCTTGGTGGGTCCAACATTGCTTCCACTTTAGTCAACAAGTCATATTTACTTATCAGTTGGAAAAGACACCTAAGCTAGAATATACTAGAAAGATGCAAGTGTTGGGGTCCAGCTTCACATCATGATATCAAGGAGTGATGTAGAAATAAGATTCCCATTCAATCTATCTTTTGATGATAGTATGTATGACTATGTCTTATTCATGGTCTTCCTCTTCATGGATACGGTGAGGATCGTATCTTACCACCCATCTGTATAGGTGTTCATTGTGTGGAGACCTGATTTTTATTAGCCATGTCCATAGAGGATGCTTTAAAAGTTTTGTGAATTGGTGGAAGAGAAATTCACTATTTAATCATTCAATTAGTATCACACCAGTGTTTTGATAAATTTTTTCTTGTATTATTACTGTTGAAGACATTTGTAGATCTTGCCTAGAAGCATAAGAAATACTAGTGTACCTTGGATGCAACCCTTCTCAAAGAATTTGTTCTTCAATGAGAATATTCAAAGAAGTAAATCCTTGGTTATAGATTTTGGTTAGGTTAAAACTAGGATTGGGTTAATGCATGAGAGTAGTAGGTGGATTTCTATTGAGCCAATCAGGTGTAGTATTATCAGTAACTTTGATGTGTTTTATAGAGAAGTTAAACTAATTAAAAAAGTCTTGCCACCTAACATATTTATCATGACCATCTTTCCAATCATCATCCTTTTCTCTAAAGGTCAGAAATCTAGTATAATCAATTTTTACAACAAAATGTGGCAAATGTAGAAGTTTCAACATAAACTTCTCTAAACACTTTTTTACAATGTAAATCTCTTTATCAAAAGAGATCCACTTAAGAACATCAGTAATGAATACCCCACTAGAGAATTCATAGATGAATTCTTTATTATTATGTACACAAACAAGTACTCCTACCCAAGCATTATCAAAGGCATTAGTATAAACTGTCATCTGGTAAGATTTTGGGATATATAAATCAAGAAGTAAGATGATTTTGGATTTGATCTTTCAGATAGTAGTTGTATGTTCTTCCTTCCATTTGTAAGATTTCTTTTTCTAGAGAAGTTCTTGAAGTAAAAACCTGTCTTCACCAGAGTTAGGATAAAAGCTATTTAAATAATTCAATAATCCCAAAAAAGCTTAGAGCTTGGGTTTATCCAGAATGTCTAGAAAACTGATGACTTTATCTTTGATATGTAGCTAAACTTGAAATTTTGAATCTTGGATCACCATTCCAAGGAAGTTGCATTCATATTTGCATAACTGAATTTTTGTTTTTGATAAGACTATTCTTGCATTTTGTGCCAATTCAAAGAATCTGGAGAGTTGAGTAAAATGGTCAGAAAGAGAATTATTGAATATTATCGTGTCATCTATATACACACATAGAAAGTTAGAGGTACTTTGAAATATATTGTCCATGTGGGCTTAGTAAAATGTAGGGGCATTCATCAAACTGAAAGGCATGACTGTCCACTAAAAATGGCTGAATGGACAACTGAATGCTATCTTTTCTCTATTAGCTTCTTTGACTCTTATTTGATAAAAGCCATATTTACAATCAAACTGGGAGAAGTATTTACATGTTGCTACCTTCTCTAACAGATAGCTCTTATTTGGAATTAGATATGGGAACGGTTGAGTAATGGCTTCTAATTAATGACCATTCTTTTCTTCCATCTCTTTTTCTCAGAATGTTTGTTAACCATGAATGCATAGCAACAGTAAGGAGAAGTTGATTTTTCAATAAAACCATTACTTTCTAGTTATTTGATCTGGAGTTCCATATCATTATAATCCTATGCTAGTATTGGGATTCATTTTCCAATTTTCATATGTTTGCCTTTAATTATTTTGATATCCATCTCAGGTATAGATTTTAACCCAAACTACTAAGGGGTATCAGAATAGATAGTGGTTTTGATCTTTTCACCTATAGCTTGTATTTTAGTACGGATTATTATTTCAGGTATTAGAGTCATGGAGTTATGAAATTGTTTAGTGGCATAAATGAGGCAAGGGATTCTAAGCCTTTCATTTTCTATCATAAACATGATACTCTTTGTGGTAAAACCATAGGGTGAGTATCTGTCTATAAAAGCACCACCTAGTAAGATATCTATAGGCATCCTATATAGGGCAAGGAAATTAGCATGGAAGATTTTATCTTGTATCCTAAGGGTTTGCTGATGTTTATATTTATTATAGATTAAACTACTCCCTTAGACATCTAGGCTCTTGTAAGCCATAGTGTCATCCAATGCCTTCCAGTCATGGATGAGCTATGATTTAGCAAAGGAGATAGAAGCTCCTGTATCAATCTAGGAATCTACTAGTCTGCCATTGATTTCTAGAGTAATAAACTGGGCAAACTTTCCATTAATCATATGTGATAGATAAGTTGGTTGTGGAATTTCTAAGGGAGAAATGTTTGTACATACCAGTTTTTATCTCCCTAGGTCTCAAACAAGAGTTTTTTCAGGGTAGATGTCTTCTGCTTCTTGATCTGCTTCTTCTTCTTAGAGATTACTGCATTCATCAAGGTAGTAATCTTGGTTTGAGTAGAATGAACTTTCTACTTCTTCATCCTCTTCTTTTTTTTGTAGGTATCAATATATCCCACTATGGCTCTATCTTTAGTGCTAAGATTTCTCTTGGAGAATTTGTGCTAGTGAACTTATTCTTGATCCAAGAGGCACTGGGATTGAAAGAGCTATGAAATTACAAAGGAGGATGCTGAGGTATTTGTAATGTTGGAGGTATATGTGGGATAGAGGGCTGTCTCCCTTTGGTTGTTCTAGAATATCCTCTAGTCCATGGTCTTGTGTCTCATTCTGGTACCTCATGATGATGGTGAGACCAAATACCATGTGATTCATATGGTAGCTATGAATTATCATGGTGCCAAGGTCAGTACCAAGGTCATTACATGTTTGTGATTGGTTGTTCCAAGTCATCGACTAATGACTCGAGAGCATATGCATCATCATTATCTTCTAAATTGTCTTTAGGGAGACTATCTAGAATTGGTTTGTAGATGTCTACCTGTAGGTAGAGATATTCATCAAAATCAAGTATATCCCACCACGCTACTATGTTGGAAGTGAAAATAGCCTTGAATATAGGATTTTGGCAATGGCACTGAGGAGCATTATGGCTAGGCTTGTGACAAATGTAGCAAATAGGCTACTTGAATAGAGGATACGTAGTGTGACATTTCTTGAGGAAATGATGAGGAGTATAGGAATGTTTGTGAGGAAAAGAGTGATGCCAAAAAGAAAGGTGATTGTGATGCTATTTTTGGTGCTTTCAGGGCTAGACAAATTGCTGACTACCGAAAGGGGCTATTTATAGGAATGCAAGAGCTATTTAGGAGGCTTGATGCTTGTTGAGCTTTTGAATGGATTTAGTCTTAGAGACTAAACACATAGCCTATTTCTTGGCAAAATCAATTACATCAGAGAGTGAGAGATCTTCAATGGTTAGTCCTTTAAGATCAATATAAGCAATGACTCTATCGATAAGATTATACAATAAAGCATGAAAAAAATTGATCTTGATCTCAGTGGAGGAAAACCTTTTAATTTCATATGCCAATTCCCTAAACTATTTGGCAAAAGCATCAAATTATTTTAGATCACAAAGCTCCATTTTTAAAAGCCATTTCTTAGATTCCAGTTCATGATTTGCGATTGGAGGAGCAAACTCATTAATTAGCAAATGAAATAAAGTAGGTAGAGGATCAGGTTGATTGTGAACCTTTTCAAATTGTTCAGTTTTAGTCATAGAGTCCCACCATTCATTTACAATTCCTTAAAAAAATTTAGAAGTAAAATTGGAAGTACCTGTTGGATCTAAATGAGCATTTATGTTGATAACTCTCATGGAGTTGCAGCATAGCTGAAATCTCATTTATTGGATTTAACAAATCGTCAATATTGAGGTACCAAGGCTGCAATTGAACATGGGTCCTTTGCATAAGTTTAATATTGGGGTATTTTTTGTGAGCTTTAAAATTGGGACCTAGATCAACTCTATAGGTTAATATTTTGCTAGAAGATTTCCCCTGTTGATCTTGTTTTGCAAGCCAATCAAGGATTTCATCTAAAGCTACTAATTTGGAATCAATGGAAGATAATTGACTTTGCAAATTTGTATAGAGAGCATTAGTATTGTATTCAAGAATGGTTGGTCTATCTAGACTATTTTGGATGTATAAAACATCTCTGCAGAGATCATCAAAGTCCTCTAACAGATGAGAATTGAACCTAGACATATAATTTATGTGTTTAAACTCATTGGAAGGCTCAATATCTACTTGATAAGTAGCATAAAAATATTGGACTATACCTATGAGATGCTTATGTATTCCTTTGTGTGGTGGCCATCTTCCACCTTTATACATATTAACTTTGTTTTTTGTATAAAATTTTAAGCTATCTTCTCTCGAAAGATTCATCATTGTACAATGTAACTGATCTTTAAGATCAAGTCCTTGATTGATTTCTTCATCTTCAATAAAAATATGTCCTATTTTTATAACTCTTCAATATGATGAGGTTGATGGTCTGAAAGGGGAGAGAATGGAAGAATTATTTATAGATAGAGATCTAGGAAGAATATTAATTGTTCTTCCATCACTTTTATGTATTGAGGCTTGATCTTTCATTTTAGGGGAAACATTTTTCAACCAATCAAGCTTTCAATCAGAAGGTGTCTCGATAGACTCTATATGACCTTTCTAGAGTTGGACAATACCACTCAATCTTCTAGCATATGGTAGATTTTCAAAAATCTTTGGGTGGTTTGTATTGGTCATACTATATACTATAGAGATATTAATGGAGGCATAATTAAATTCACCAAACATATCTAAACCAAAAAGGGAGGTGAATAATCCCCAACAATCCAAAGAACCAAACTTTACTTCTTTAGATCCTTTGTCACAGACTACAACAGAGAGGTTAGGACAAAATTCAAAACAAATGACTTCATCATTTAAATGACCAAGGCTTGATATTTGACAGGCATCTTTAAAGCTTACTTGGGGTCTATCACACAAAGCTAAGTATATAACAGGTTTAATGTAAGCCTAGAATCAAATTTGCCGAATTGACTCTTAGTTATAAGCCCAAACGCAATTTCCAAACAAATTTATTATCTTTATGGCCTAAACCTAAAATCAATTATATTAGGTCACATGAAGATGTAAAATTTGTACATTTTGGCTGTATAAGAGTCTACATAACTCCATTGATTCTCGTAAGTTGCACATGAGCACAAAATATATTTGGTTTTTCAAACAATTTTTTCCCTCTAGCTATGTAGGTGAGTGGTCAAGAGTATCTCTAGGCATTTGCATAAGATGACAAATAGTTATTTAGGCCTCCACTATGAAGTTCATTGTCTAGATCATGAATTTAATAGTATCTTTAGTTAAAAGATTAAAGGTTCTTATAAATATTCATCATTCCTTACAAAGGTAGTTACAATAATGATTCTTTTATTACAAGTGAATGAAGATCTTAGGTGTGGCAAAGGTCATATTCTAACTGGAAGTATCTTAGTGGACTAAAAGGATTGTTCTATAATTTTTCAAGTTACAAACCATAGTTCTAAATTTAAAAATGTATAAATAGGGGATTTTCCGCTGTTCTAAGGTTGTTGTAGGTTGCCATTTTAGGTGTCCATTTTCACTAAGTCTAGGTTATAAAGAAAATTTTATGTGATTAATTACTATGTGTAGATTTTGTCTCTCTTATTAAAGTGATTGTAATTGTACAACTATTAACAAGATTTGACAACATGTTTATGTCTCCCTTGTCAAAAGAGAAATCTCACCATACTTGTCCCCATGGCATCATTTTAAAGTGTTGATGTTTGTAATATTTCTTTTCAAGTTAATGAAAATACTTATGATTCTTTTTTGTTTCCTATAGATGAAGTGAAATGACATATTTTACAATAACTATTGATTGGATATTTGGGTTTGTGCTCACTACTGGTTATCATTTTGAGCATAGATTTAGATTATAAACTCTTCATACATTACTTCAAGATAGGTTATTGAATAACTTATTAGGGAACCCTAGGTTTATGGATTCAACGTGGAAAAGCATTTGAAAGATTAGTATCAGTGTATGTTCTAGTCTCTCAAGGATCATTTGGTATTTACCTTTATCCTAAAATTGAAGTTTTTTTGCATCTCTACTAAGGAATATTGTCATGAAATATTGCTAGATACCATGTTGTTTGGAAACCACCAGCACACCACCCTAATTTTTAATCATATAACTTATCCTACCCTACAAATAACATATCATTTTGCATACTATAAGTGTTAGTTGCCTTACGAATGCATAAGATCTTGTATATTTGAAATGTAATTGTAGTTTGTGCATTAAATTCTAGTGATGTAGTTTTCCATTTGGCCCCTATTGTTAAAATTTTTATATAATGAATATTGTATTCATCCCTTCATCTATCTTTATTAGTTCATACATGACTTAGATCATTTGTCCATTTCATGTGAAAAACCTTCATGGGTGAAGTGTGTAAACTTAGTTATGCTCTGGTCATATTTATTCCTTATGCCAAGAATCCCCATGGAGATTAAATTGAAAAATATCTCCATTTGAGAAAGCTACCCCATATTTCCTCTCACCTTAGTTCAAGTAGAGCCAAAAGTAGTAGAGAACTAATAATACCCTCTATAGGTTCCTCTTAGTCATTTTCTACATTTAGTATAATATTGATGCCAAACCCTCCCCTGACTACAATGACATACTAGTGGGTTTTCCATTAATGCTTACCATTTTCCTTAGAGTGTGCAAGGTTAAGTGTGTGATGTGTACAACTAGGAACCAACACTCTTCTAGCACCATTGCCTTGGAGAGAAAAGACACCATGGAACTTGTGTTGCTAAGGACTCTTGCAGAGAGCTAGATTATAAGTATTTCTATTTTAAAGGTTCTTTACTTGTTATTTACTATAATGAGATTATCTTGGTCATCAAAACTGCATCACTCCACTGGGGACATGCCAAGAATTCTCGAGGCTTGATAATTGACATATGCTAAGTCTATTACAAAGAATTGTTAAAGTTGTATATTCGAAGGTGATTTTTCCCCTTTTGAACACTATTCTAAATATTTTAGTGTATTTGCATTGTATTTTATTATTGAGTTTAACAAATTTTATTTTAAACATGTATCACAATAGTTTGTTGACTTTTATATTATAGAATTATTATTCTAGTGGTGACTCCATTTTTATCATACAGTTTCAAGGAAGATCAGTGCCTATTTTGAATATCTTAATTTTATCTTTGATTATTCTTTTTATTGCTTGCAAAGCTATAAGGATTGAGATAATCCTTTAAATGTGACTCATCATAAACTATTATCATCATTATGTTTGCTTCAAAGATGAAGGAGAGAAGTTTGGAGGTCATAATAGAAGTGCTTGATTAGTTAATGCCAAAGTTAAATACTATGAATTTTGATTTTGAAATTAACTGGTGTGACAGTGCTTCTTCCCACATCCTCCATGTGATAATTTTGAATAAATTGATGAAGATTCAAGTGAATTTGAGTATGCATCACCTTAATATGATATTTTTATGTTCAATTGTCATGTCTCCCCATGTAAGTTTTTTACCTCTATGGAAATGATATTCACTACTAATATTGATTAATTTTGGAGTACGATCAAGAGGGTCCTATCATATAAATCATCTTGTGATCATTGTATGACATAAGCACATGATTTACCTAATCATGATGTAATTAAAGATCTAGAGTGTGTTATAATAGAAGTATTGGACATGTGTGTAGAATTAGGTGACTCTATTGGGAATGTGGACATTGTTAAGCAACTCGTTGTTCTTGATACTTGGTTTGATAATGAATATGTTATCTGGAGAACATCATTAAGTGGGGATGGGGTTATTTTTTATGCCTCTAAAGATGAAAATTTGTAGACTTCTTCCAAGCAGTGCTTTGAGTGCATAATTAAAATTGTTGAACTTGATGTACTCTTGCTTGGTAGTCACATGATTGCAATTGAGAAGCATGTTTATTTACAACTGTTAAAATAGTACCAACATCTATTAGCTTTGTCTTATCTATATTCAAAATCATACAAATAGGATTTGTTTTGACTTGTCATCCTATTACATCCTAGCAGTAGTACCTTTAGGTAAGTGGAGATAACTTTTTACTTCATCTTGGCTACAAAGCTACTAGAAAAGTTCAAGAGACTAAGGGATGGTAGAATTTTGGAGCAATCAATTAATGAAAAGTATCAAAATCATCTATTTGATTGATTCTAGACAATGTACATATCATATAGTGTTTTATTGTTATGTCTTTATAATGTTTTATTACACCTCTGCTTTAGGCCTTATTTGTACAGTGATTTTCCATTCCTTTTATTGTGTCTTCATTTTTAGATCCTAATAATATATATTTTGTTAATTTTGAAATGTTTTATTAAGCCTTAAAAAAAATTTATGGTAAGTTACAAAGTCTTGACTCTATGACCCAATGGATTGGCACCTAGTCTTACATTCTGGAATTTATTGCACACCCATAGGGGGTATGCATCCTTAGGAGAGAACCATTGTTAGTTAAAAAAATTATAATAAAGTAATTGCACACTTATCAAGTATAAATTCTGAAGTTCTCAGCCCAAGTCATGTTTTCAAATGTTCCTTTAAAGGTTAAGTTTCTTGATTAATCAGCTAAGTGTCAATCTGGTCTTTACTTAGTGTATTTTAAGCCTTAGGGTCTTTGGGTTTTTGTCAATATATTTTGACCAATGGAAATACATATTTAATATTTTTGTTCATGTAAAAGGTTTGAAGACTTATTTTCATCAAGTAAATTGTCTATGACAAAAAACTCAACAAATTCTATTTGTTCCAACTAAAGCATATTGTCCTATTTATTTTGATCACTTTGCCTTTGTAGAATCCCTGAAGAGTCATTTATTTTGGGAATTTTTACATTGAAAAATATCCAAAAGGATATTTATTTTAGGCATTTTTCCATTGCAAAATTTCTAAAGGGCACTTTCAGAAGATCCAAAGGACATTTTCAATAAGTTTAAAGGGCACTTACCCTTTGACAAAAGTGCAAAGGTCCAATTTCTTTGGAAAAAGGGTTAAGTACAATTCCTTCAATAAAATTGTCAAGTCCATTTTATTCAAGAAAATTACACAAGTCCTTATTTGTTTCACACTTTTTGTCCATAGTAAAAAGTGCAAAGGGAACTTTCCCTTAGGGTATTTTGCAAGCACAAAAATATTGATAAACATCCTTTGTTTCCACAAAATTGTTAAGTCCAAAAGGCTCATTTCTTTCAAACATTTTTTCCATATAAAAAATCCCAAAGGGAATGTACCCTTGAGACATTTTTCCCATGGAAAAAATACCAAAAAAATTCATTCCTTTGGCAAAAGTGTATGCTCAATTTATTCAAAGAAAATGCCAAGTTCAATTTCTATGGGAAAATTATTTCAAACAAAATATACAAAACAATTGTCCTGATGAAGACAAAAGTCTGAAGACTCAATTCTTGTGGGAAATTTTTGAAGTCAAAGTCCTTTAGGTAAATTGTCTCAGACATTTGATTTGAGATAATTGTCCTAATCGAATACCCAAAAGGATTGTTCTAGAGCAGGAATACTGAAGACAAATTGTTACAAAGAAGTGTTGTCAGAGAAAGAAGATGAAGGCAAAAGGCCTAAGAAAATTATTATGAAGCCCAAAGGGCT
This sequence comes from Torreya grandis, assembly GCA_037957365.1. Lineage (NCBI taxonomy): Eukaryota > Viridiplantae > Streptophyta > Pinopsida > Cupressales > Taxaceae > Torreya > Torreya grandis. The sequence goes on along the minus strand of JARHVA010006567.1, from coordinate 653,637 downwards.
AGTGAAATAAGCAATTCCAAAGACAAAGATATAATAAAGAAAGTCCTAATGAAATTTTCAAGTTTACAAAGGTGACAAGCTCATAGACATTTTTTGATAGGGACATGGACATCAACTTTAGGCCATAAAAAGTAGTCATTTGGGTTCAAATATTCCAAGATAGTCATATGAGTGTCAATTTTAGGCCCCATGGAATATCATTTTGAGTTCAAATTGAGGTAGATCTAAAAATATGCATTGATATAGAGCAGGATGATCCAAAGTGTGTGATCAAAGCTAAAAATCCAAAAGAACATAGGAAGCCTATAAGGCTACCAAGTAGCACATCCTCAAGGTCAAGAATATGAAATATCTAATCATACCCCACCCCTTAGATCATGATTTGATAGAGTGCATTTAATCATATTAGCTAGATCTGATAGTGTGTATCTAATGTTGAAAATTCAAGGACCCTGTGAGCAAATGTAGAAATGACAAGTGACATAGTTGTATGCCATAAATTAGAACTTGAGTATCTCATGTAAGATCTATGGATCATGTTTATTCAAACAAGTATGATCCAATTATGCAAGTTGAGGTGGAATTTTCAAAAGGCTTAAATTACAATAAGAAGTGATAAGTGTCTATATTAAAGCCAATCAATTGACTTAGTCACTCTTAGGCCCCACAAATGCCCAATTGGATCCGATGTGGAATTCCAAATATCAATATATGGAAATTTTGGGTTCAAAATATAAAAATAATGGTTCTTTCATGGATGTGGAAATGATTAAAATCATAGAAGAATGTCAAGTTGCCATTCCAGAGCATATTTTAATAATGGATATAGATCTTTTCTATTTTCATCATAGCTGCAGCTTTCTAATTCTAATCATCACAAGGTAATGGGATTTCCTTGGCATGCAAAAAAGAAGAAAATTTCTATCTATAAATTTCCATGATTTGAAATCAATCAACAAGAGAACATTTATAAATAAGTTACACATGAGGAAAAAATCTATTTGGTTGTTCAAAAAAAATTCTCCCTCTAGCTTTGTAGGTGAGTGATCAAAAGCATCTATAGGTAGTTGCATAAGATGACAAATAGTTGTTCAGGACTCAACTATGAAGTTCATTATCTAGATCTTAAATTCACCAACATCATTAGTTAAAATATTAAAGGTTTATTACAAATATTAATCATTCCTTGCAAATGTGATTACAATAATGATTCTTTTCTTGCAAGTGGATGAGGACTCAGGCATGACAAAGGGCATATTCTAGCTAGAAGTATCTTGACAAACTTAAAGGCGTGTTTTACAATTTTGCAATTTTTGACCCATAGTTTTAGATTCAAAAATTTATAAATAGGGGCTTTGTCCTCTATTCTAAGATTGTTGTTGGTTTTTGGTTGTTGTAGGTCTCTATTTTAGGTATCTATTTTCCCTAAGTCTAGGTTTTACAAAAAAAATTGGGATCAATTGATGTGTGAATATTTTGTCTCTCTTGCTAAGGTGGTTGCAGTTGTACAACCATTCAAAAAGTTTGAGATCATGTTTATGTCTCGCTTGTAAAAAGAGAAATCTCACCATAGTTTACTCCATGGAAGTATTTTTAAGTGTTGATGTTTGTAATATTTCTTTTTAAGTTATTAAAAATGCTTTTGGTTCTTTATTGTTTCCTATAGATGAAGTACAATGACATGCTTTTCAAGAATTGCTGATTGGATATTTGGGTTTGTGCTCACTACTAGTTGTCATTTTGATCATAAATTTAGATTATAAGCTCTTTCTACATTACTTTAGGATATGTTGTTGAATAACTTGGTAGGGCACCCTAGGTTTACAGATTTGACATGGAAAATAATTTGAAATATTAGTTTTAGTATATGTTCTAGTCTCCCAAGGATCATTTGGTGTTTACCATTATCTATAGTTGAAGTTTTTTTGCATCTCTACTAAGGAATATTGTCATGAAATACTATTATATACCTTATTATTTGGAAACCACCATCACACCACCCTCATTTTTAATCATCAAATTTGTTGTACCCTACAAATAACAAACTCTATTGCATATTATAAGTGTTACTTGCCTTGAAAAATCATAAGATCTTGCATATTTGAAATATGTTTGATGTTTCTGCTTTAAATTCTAGTGTTGCAATTTCCATTTGGCCCCTATTAGTAAAAATGATATAGAATAAATATTGTAGTCATCCCTTCATCTATCTTTAGTAACTTGTAAATAACTTAGAGAATTTACGCTCTTTGTGTGATAACCCTTCACAAGTGAAGCATGTAAACTTGGTTATGTTATAGTCATATTTATTCCTTGTGCCAAGAATCCCCATGGAGATTGAATTGAAAAATATTTCCATGTGAGTAAGATACCACATAGGTCCTCTCACCTTGGTTCAAGTAGAGCCAAAAATAATAGGGAGATAACCATACCTTATGTAGGTTCCTCTCATTAATTTTATGCATTCAATCTATTCTTGATGTTAAACCCTCCCCTAGCTACAATGACATACTAACGGGTTTTCCATCATTGCTTGCTATTTTCCTTTGAGTGTGCAAGGCTGAGTGTATGAGGTGTACAACTAGAAACCAACACCTCACCTTACCATTATTTCATACCTTTCCATGTACCTTTCCTTTCTATTTACCTTGTCATTCACCTCGCCATCCTTTCATAATTTTCCATACATTTGAACTATAGTGACCTAATGTCCATTTAGACTATGTAGGTGGTACTTAATTTACATTGATGTTAGATAAGTCACCTTTTTCCAATGCACTCACCATTTTGTAAAAATAATTAGTAAAAACTCTTGTTGTTTTATGAGCAACCAAATCAAGATCTCATTTTTTTATGGGCACCCCTTATCCAATCATCTCATCATTTTGTGAGAAATTTGTTGGGTGAATATTTTGTCACCAACTAACTGAAGACAAAATTGTTATATTGACCATAGCATGATGAGATAAATCTCCCTCTCAGCAAGGGGAGGCTCCCTATAAACTATTATAAACTAGACCTATACTAATACTAACTTAGGGGTAGAATCACACCATCCATTTCTCTTTTTTCAAAAATGATGTTCACAAAATAGAAAAAAAACTTCTTGAATAGTAACTAATTCCAAAAGAAACCCATGAAATCACAAAGTCTTTTGTTGCTTCTCTTACTGATTAAGTACATAGGACACCCTAAAATGAAGTGTAGCCCAAAATCTCCACTGCAAACTACAATAGGATAAGACAACAAAAGATATAGGTAGTTCAAAGCCTTTTCCAATATCCTCTATTCTAAGGCACAAAAACATAGACTAAAGATAATTATGTAGCACAAAATCTCCACAATCAGCTTCAAAACATCTCCTAGATTATCTTCACTTACTCTACTTATTTGATCAGACAGATAAGATGATATAAGGAAAAAGACATAAGAACAATTTCCTCTATAACACAAGCTATTTCAACACAAAGTTTGAAAGGTCACTTGCTTTCTCATTCAACTGGTAAAATTTTATTAATAATCTGAGCTCAAAGTCTCAAAAATGCCTTTCAATTTTATGTAGAGTTTTATTTCTGATAACTCAGAGATCCTCTCAGTTCCAAAAATGAAAGATTAAAATATATAGTATTCTCTCAAATACATGGGCACTCCTTTCCTCAAGTATCCCATGCTGCATTTAATGTATTGGAAAGAGAAAGACTTGAAAAAAGTCCATGCTAGAGGCATTTAAATCATATTTAATGTCCCTTCGTATGCATGGGTTGTCTAGTCCTCTGAGAGGCAAGGTTGCTCCTCTTTATGATACTTACATGACTGTCCACTTGCCTTTACTCAATTGAATAAAAATGGGCCACACCATTAAATGCTAATGCTCTCTAATATCCACTTGTTGGACTATTCTACCCACTGAAATAACTCTTCTACCGATGCTTCTAGGTTTTTTTCATGTTCCCTCTTCCTTTGCTATATTTTGTCCCTTCCTCATGTTCTGAGCTCTCGGGGCCATCTTCTCACCTTTTACTAGCTTTTCCAGCTCCTTTCTTGGTAGGGCACTAAATTTGTCTTTGGTTTTGTGCTATTTGAAAATCAATAGTTATTCCATCACTCTAAATTTGATGTCCATAGGAACGTCACTAGTCACTTGAACCTCTTGAACCTTGAACCATTCTTTTGGAGTTCAATGGTTCAATCACTCAACACTTATGTTTTTCAAAGAGTCACATTCATTTAGTCTTCTTATGAGTTCAATATGTCATTTGAACCATCCACTTTTGAACTTCCCACTCAATATTTTAGCTTGAATCTTTTGGTTGAACTATTCGGTTAAACCTTGAACCTTGAAGCAAATTTCAAAGGTTCAAAAGGTTCAATGGTCGATCCCTATATTTTATTTTGTCTCATTGAACCTTGCTAATGAACCAAGTATAATTGAACTCTGATGTTGAACCTTACTCAAAAATTCTTAGGAAATGCCTTCAAGTCTTTTGAATTGTTCCTTCATTTTCCTGACTGAAAACCCTTTGAAAATGAGAGATTTCCTTGGCTAAAAAGACATGGGTAATCAGATAACTTGACTGCTTAGAACATTTTTAAGAAGGAAGGAAACCATTTTTTGGCCTACAAGACCAAAATAATGAACATGTTGACTACCAAAATGAGTGGCCAATTTTGGGGACAACAACATGTTACAATTATGGAACTTCCATCAGATGTACTCTAAAATAATCGAAGGGAGTAGAAACCAGAATCCAAGTGCCTTTTTCCATGAAATTGGGCCATGGATTCATGCCACCAAAAAGATAAATATGCCCAAAAATGAAATTAACAACACAAAACAAAACAAACAAAGACTATACAAATGTACAAATGAACTTATCTGATACTTCAAGAATTGAAGTGCTTCAGATACTACCCACTGCAAGGTAGTAAGAACAACATTACATCTTGATATCTCAATAATAAAATATTATCACCATTGAATCGATGGATGGAGAATGGACCTCCCCACAAGGAATCAAATTTTCTATGCATTCCCTTTGGTTCTCTCCTCTTGTCCCATAACAAGACTTGATCTCTAATCTGAAACTCATGAATCCTTGCTCTTTGGTTGAAAAGTTTCTTCACCTAATTTTGATGTTGAACAATATGGTCCACTAATATAGTTAGTTTCTCTTCTAACTCAGTCAGACACATGATTCTTTTGTCAATAGAATTTTCAAAAGTTAAATCTACTACTGCCTTTGCCAAATTTAATGCTGATAATTCTAAGGTAATGGGTATTTCTTCATTTAGACTATATGAAAGTTAGAATGGGGACATACCTATTTCCCTCTTATGCATAATCATGTCTACCCATAAAGCATCAAACAATGCTTTATGACAAATCTTTTTATTTTGTCTAAAGAGTGAGAAAGAATAATGTTTTGATTGTAGAAAAATTTAGTAATCTCCTAAGAAGAGAAACATGAGGCATTATCTTATATAATCTTGTTTGGAACTCTAAAATGGGAAACAATATATTCCTTCAAGAAATTACACACCACTTCTAAAGTGGCATGCTTGACTGGAATGACTTCCACCCACTTAGTAAAATAGTCTATTATGGCAAGGATATGGTTATGTCCAAAACTTTAGGATGGATTCAGGGTGCCAATTAAGTCAATTCCCCATTGCTGAAAAGGCTCTTCGATCACCACAGGCTTGAGGGATAATGCGGCCAACTTAGGTTTCCCAACGAACTGTTGACACAAATCACATCTATGTACCCAATTATATGCATCTTGAAATAGAGCAGGCCAATAGTATATGCCTCATAGAATTTTATGAGCAATCATGGGTGTGGAAAAATGTACTCTACAAGCTAAGTTATGGAAAGACTCCAAAATTTTTCTTTGATGTACTTTATCCACGCAGTGAAGAAATACCCCATCAAGGCTTCTTTTGTACAAACCATTATTCCACAAGACCTAGTTAGCAGATTTCAACTTAACATTTATTTTCTATTTATGAGATAGATGGTAGGACACTCATCATAGGTAATAAAATGACTGATATTGCGATACCACTCATCAATAGTAGTAACAAAAAGAGCTATTGGCATGTCATCAATCTCTACCTCTTCATGTCCTGTTTCTTCTGATATGTTTTCAACAATCAATTGATTGAGACCTTTTCACTACACCAGCTTAGTAGGCTTGATATCAAGATCAAAATCTAGAATTTTGGGAATCTAATTGCCCCTTTTTGTATCAAACTCTTGTTGAGTTAAAATATCATTCACTGTGGTATCAGACACCAAAACAACAGTGTGTGAATTTAGGATATAAAACTAGAAATATTTTACTGCCTTAAACACTGCATAAGCATGCTTCTTCATAATTGAATACTTCAATTCATGATCTTTGAGAGGGAAATTCATAAAAGATATGGAAAAATCCACATCTTCTTTGTCCTGCTGAACCAAAATGGCTGAAAGTGTGTGCTCAGAAGCATAACTATGTAACATGAAGTCTTTTGTATAATCTAGATAAACCAAGATCGAGGCATGAAAAATAGCCTTATTGATATATTCAAATGCTATTGTGCCTTATTTAGTCTATCAAAAAGTATCTTTACCCTTCATCATGTCGATAATGTGGTGAGTTTTCTCTACAAATTCTAGGATGAACCTTCGTAAAAAATTCACCTTTCCAAATAAAGATTGAACTGCAGAATTACTAGTAGGTAGAGTAAGATCTTGGATAAATCTAAATCTTTCTAAGTTGATTTTTATACCTTCTTGGGATACAATGTGGCTGAGAAGTTTACCTTCTATAACCCCATAAATTGACTTCTTGGGATTAAGAGTAAGACCATTTTGCCGACAATGTTCTAGCACTTATTGAAAATAATGCATATGATTAGGATGATGCTTGGAGAAGATAGTCAAGTCATCAAGATATACCATGATTAACTTCCCTAATTCATCTCTAAAGGTAAGGTCCATTGCTCTCTAGAATGTGACACCAACATTAATCAAACTAAAGGGCATTCTATGATATGCAAATGTGCCCCAAGGTGTAGTGAAAGTAGTTTTATGTTCATCTACTCCAACTTCTACTTGATTGTAACCAAAAAAACCATCTAACATTGATAACATCTCTGAGCCAGTTACTATTTACAACACTTGACCCATGATAGGTAGAGGGTAGTTGTCCTTTAGAGAAGACTAATTGAGATTCCTAAAATCCACACATATATAAATTTCTCTATTCTTTTTCCTTACAAGAACTATGTTGGTGATATAAGTGGAATAGTGAATTGGAAAAATTATCCTAGCATTCAACATCTTCTAAATCTTTGAAAGGACAATACCTAATATCTTGGGATTGTATTGCCTTTACTTCTACTTGTGAGGCAATGACCCAGTCTTGAGAGGAATTTTATGCCAAATTTCTTTAGGCCTAAAAGATTTCAAGTCATCATAGGAATATGCCAAAAAATCAAAGTAACAGTGAAGAAGAGTAATGAATTTGAGCTTTTTGTCAGTAGTGCAACATTTCCCAATGTTGACCATTTTGGGATTTTCTTTAGTCCTCAAATTTACTTGATCAAACTCCTTGGATGAACTTGAATCCATTGGTTAATGCTTGATACAACTGTCATACTTATCAAATAGTTTCTCATGAGAATCTAAACCCTTTGGGATTTTATTCCCTTTGAGTTGAAGAAACTCTTTGCCATTTCGTAAACTTGTTTTCGAAACTGATTCCCATGTTGGAGAGGCACTACCTTTGAAATAGATCTGCTCTAAACTATCCATCTTTTCTAAAAAAGTGACAATTTGATTATCACCATTAAACACCTGCCAATGGTCAACATTGTCAGGTACACTTGGTCAAAAGACCAACTCAATAGTGTACTTGTTCCCTTTGAAATCTTTATGAGGAACCATGAGGGTTGTAGAGATAACCAATGAGTCTGCACAATCATTAAATTCTATGAGCACTATAGAAATGTTGAAAGCATCAAAACTTTCAATGTAATCCCACACAAGATTGTGATAATTTCACAATCTTTCATTCTTGGTTTGGTACAGGCTCCTCACTTGGCAGACCACCAATTCAGCATATCCCTGGGCATGAAGAACTTTAACACATTTAGCACAAGTAGCTTATAATCTAAGTAATAATCATTCGTACTTAGTGGTGTTGTTGGTATTGTCGAATTGAAACTTGTATGAATAAGGGAAATATCTCCCTGTGGGGATATCAACACAATTCCAGCTCTAAAATTGGTAAAAGAGCAGCTACCAATAAATTCTAAGATCCAAAGATCATTAGGATTTGATCTTCTTAAATATTTCTCTTCATTAGAGAGGGAAGATTCCTTTTCCTCTGAGCTTTTCTAAACAAGCTCTTATGATTTCCTATCTAAATTATCTGAGTTGTCACCTAGTGAACTTTGGTCTGATGAGACAGGAACATCTTTAGTGGACAAAAAATAATTACCCATTACTGAAGATTTAAACAAAATTTGAGCCTCAGGGTATGATGTATGAGTAATAATGTAATTTGACTCTCTCTCAAGAAGCAACTTTCACATGATCCCTTTAATAGGTATCCTTGCTTCAGATAGGTCCATGTTTAACTCTCCACTAACATCTTTGCAAAATTTCATTTGAGCAAGATGCCATATGAAGCTGGAATATCAGCCACTAAGACTGTCATCTTAATTATCTTATCTAGAAAGGCCACAAATGCAAATTAGGCATCTTTGATCTTACCCAAAAGTGGTACTTGTTTATTTTCTATAGAGAAACATCTCTCAAAATTCTTAGTTAAGGTAATACTGAGAGAATCTACTACCTTGGCAGGGATAACGTTATCAGAAGCTCTAGAGTCTATTATATAATTGCTCAATTTATGACCATTTATCAATAAAGAAACATAGAAAGGTTTTATTTTCCTAGGGTCAACTAGAGGAGTAGTGACAATATTACTTTGGATGGATTTGTTCTTTGGTGGATCATGAGTCACTTTGGGAGAATCTTGTCCTGCAAGGATGGTTATGTTTTTGATGCATTCAACCAACCTATCCAACTGCTCAGGATTGGATTGTAGGTATTCAAACTTAGACATTTCGATCTTAGTCTTCTTAGCATGATAAATTATGTCAAATGACTAAAATGAACTAGAAATAGAGGAAGGAATTCCATTCTTTTGATTTTGATTTGATATGACATTGAGTTGAGGGATAGAAGTAGAAGGGAGAAGATTATTTGAGGTACTTACTTTCTTATTGGTCATTAGGTCCTTTGATTGGAAAAATAGTGAAGTTCCCCATTTAGCAATCAATATTACTAGCTGAGGATCTTTTAATGCTTTTCCCTTATTAGCTTGTTGAGTTGACTGATTTTGGGACCTAGTAAAAATAACATATGCTCCATCAAACACTTCTCCCTTTTTTCTAGCTTCATCTTGGTAATCCAGAAAACCAATATTAGAGTCACTAGTTATTCTTCTTCTTCTTCTTCTTCTTCTTCTTCTTCTTCTACAAAGAGATTAGCATCCTCTTCTTGGTCCATCTTAGGTTGGAAAGAGAAATCATGTTCAACTTCATAGTAGCCAACTACTGAGTTGACCTGTGTTACTTCAATGGCATGCTTCCCCTGTGTGGGAGGAAGTCGATTGGGTTGCCCTTGATTTTTGGTAGCATTGCCTAGATACAAATGGCTAGGAAAAGTCTTCCTTGGTATATCTCAATAAGAAGGATTAGACATACCTTGGGCCATTTTCCTTTTCAGAGCTAGCAATTCATTTGCTAACTTTTGCACCATAGGATCAATAGTGTTTGTAGAAGAACTTTCAGCAGATGAGAAAAATTTATTTATATTAGGATCTCTTCTTATCTTACCCGTAAGGATAAGATCATCTTCAGCCTTGGTATCCAAAATCTAAGCTAAAAAACTATCTATATGGCCAGCTCACCTTAACAGAAAACTCACTTCAGGAAGTTGAGAATTGATAAAGAAGCACTTGAGATTCTCGGGTGTTCGTTGGGCAATTATAGGAATCCTTTTCCTTAGATTATCAAATTTGGAAATGAAGTAGCGTATGGGCTCATGAGGCTCCTTATTCATTTACGTAAGCTATGCCAACAATCCATGTGCATCTTCTGCTAGTTTGAACCTAGCCTCAAACTTAGTTTTCATAGTGTCCTAGTTGGTTACAGTCTAATCTTAAAGATGATAAAACCAATATGTGATAGCACCTTTTAATGTTTCTACAAATTGTCTTACTACTATATCTTCATATTCAACACCTATCACACCATAGGTTATACAAAATCCTATAATATGCTCATCAAGATGAACTTTCCCATCACCATAGAACTTGGGAAAATTCTTTCTTGAACTACGAGGTAGTTTATGTAAAGGTGGGGTTAGATATAGGAGACCAAAAGTATTACCCTAAGGGCCTTGGGCTACCATGATATGACAATTGAAAGGAAGGATAAAAAACTTTTGTGGAGTATGTATAGACAAAGCTCTGCTAGCAGAGAAAGGAGAAGCTTCACCTGGTATTGCAGATCTGACATTAGTAGGAGGGAAACTCCTGGTTCCCTAGAGATAAGGTCGAGGAGGACATAAATCAAAGTTATTTTGTTGTACCAACTTGAATACAAGATCAACAATACCTTGAGCTCTCTAGCTTCATGTATACCATGGATTTGCCAGAGTGTAGAATGGAAAAGAATTAGAATTACCTCAAATTGAAGTGTGAGGCTTAAACTTGCATGTTCTTCCCTAGCAGAGTCACTAAAAAGCTATTGCATGAATATTTTGTCACCAACTAACTGAAGACAAAATTGTTATATTGACCAAAACATGATGAGATAAATCTCTCCTCTCAGCGAGTGGAAGCTCCCTATAAACTATTATAAACTAGACCTATACTAATACTAACTTAGGGGTATAATCACACCTTCCATTTCTCTTTTTTCATAAATGATGTTCAAAAAATAAAGGACAAACTTCCTGGGTAGTAACTGAATCCACAAGAAACCCATGAAAGCACAAAGTCTTTCATTGCTTCTCTTATTGATTAAGTACATAGGACACCCTAGAATGAAGTGTAGCCCAAAGTCTCCACTGCAAACTATAATAGGATAAGACAATAGAAGCTATAGGTAGTGCAAAGAATTTTCCAATAACCTTTGTTCTAAGGCATGAAAACATATACTAAAGATAAATATGTAGCACAAAGTCTCCACAATCAACTTCAAAACATCTCCCATATTATCTTCACTTGCTCTACTTATTTGATCAGATAGATAAGATGATATAAGGAAAAAGACATAAGAATAGTTTCCTATATAACACAAGCTATTTCAACACAAAGTTTGAAAGGTCACTTGCTTTCTTATTCAACTAGTAAAATTTGATTAAAAATCTGAGCTCAAAGTCTCAAAAATGCCTTTCAATTTTGGGCAAAGTTTAGTTTTTGATAACTTAGAGATCCTCTCGGTTCTAAAAATGAAAGATTATAATATATATTATTCTCTCAAATACTTGGGTAATCCTTTCCACAAGTAGCTCATGTTGTGTTTAATTCATTGGAAAGAGAAAGTCCTATGAAAAGGCCATGCTGGAGGTATTCAAATCATATTCAATGTCCCTTCATAGGCATGGGTTGTCTAGTCCTCTGAGAGGCAAGGCTAGTCCTCTTTATGATACTTACATGACTGTCCACTTGCCTTTACTTAATTGAATAAAAATGGGCCACACCATTAAATGCTAATGCTCTCTAATATCCACCTGGTGGACTATTCCACCCACTGAAATAACTCTTCTACTAACGCTTTTGGATTCCTATCATGTTCCCTCTTCCTTTGCTATATTTTGTCCCTTCCTCGTGTTTTGAAATTTTAAGGCCATCTTCTCACCTTCTACTGGCTATCCCAACTCCTTTTTTGGTAGGGTTCTAAATTTGTCTTTGGTTCTGTGCTATTTGAAAATCAAAGGTTATTCCATCACTTTGAATTTGATGTATGTGGGGACTATAGAGTATTTTTTTACTCTACGTTGTATTTAAATTTTTAGTCAAGCACTGCAGTTTTGGTTCCCACATACCTTGGTCATCGCAGCAGAGTTTTGGAACAGAGAGCAGGTTTATTTTTGCCTTAAGTGTCAAAGTGCAGCGGAAGCTGCCAAGTAGCATAGTCTGAGCATAGTTTCTCTTTCCCCTTTTTGGTTTCCTTCATTTCATTTTTGCCTAAGTATTGAATTCAAGTGGAAGCTGCCAAGGGTCACTTTTTAAAACATGGAGCCAGCCAGCTAGCATTGTCTGAGACACTTTTTGTAATTTGTAGGAAAGATGTGGATCATGCCATGTATCTAATAGTAGTTAAGCAGAATGCACCACGTGTCAGTATTTGCATCTCATATCAGCACCTGTGCTTCATTCTATTTTTTGGCAAAGGCTTTCAATGAGCTAAGTAGTAGGATCATGCGAAAAGTGCCAGGTGGCAGTCACAAAAGATCCTAGACTACTTTTACAATGGAAAGCAGAAGTCACCACATGTCAACATCTAAGAGATAGTCAGATCAACACCTGGGTTCAATTCTTTGGTTTGACATTTTGGTTTAATGCCTCAGATAACCTGTAAATGGTGTGTAGTGCTGAACCGTTGAACCATTAAACCATGTTTAGTTCATCAGGCAGTTTAAGGGAGTGTCCCAAAAACCAAAAGGGTTAAGCACACTTTTGGAAGGTAATGGGGCATTTGTTTCATTTTGTCTAAGTGCCAAAGATGAGCGGAGGCCACCAACTGTCATCCTTTGAGCCCCTTTCTACTCCATTCCCAAGAAAAGTGGAAGCCACCACATACCCTTAGCTAAAGAAGTAGAAGATGCCACGTATCTTCCCAAGAACAATAGAGGCCACCATGTGTCAACTTTTGAGAGACCATCTTCAAGCTTCATTGACAAATAAAGATTGTGGTGGGTCCCAAATGTTACTTTAAAGGTCTATGGAAGCACCAAGTGTCAACATGAGAAGACTACCACATGCATACATTCCCCTTTTAAAAGTTCCTCGAGCAAGGAATGTGGTGAGTTTTATTTTGTTAAAACTGCTAAGAATCAAAGAAGCAGAATGTGATAGGTGTCGAAAGCAGAGCATTCCTAAGCAGAATATAGAGAAAGCAGAAAATGTTGCGTGTCTTTGATAAATTAGGTGGAAAGTGCCAAGTGTCAATTTTTGGTGCCTTCTAAGCATTAAGGAGAATTTTTAGAAACTAAGTGTCCTCTTTCGTTCCAATAGAATAGAGTGTTTTTTGTATCTATTACAACAAAGCGAGATAAAGGGAAACTCAATGGGAGTTATTCCTAGTAGATGGAATAGTTCACTGGGTAGATTTGTAGAGCCTGCAAACATTAAAAGGGCCGTCTATTTGTCCCCTGTAAGTAGAGGAGAATGGATAGTTGTGTAGCTAACTAGGTGATGGAATGAGGAAATTCATGCACAAAAGGAGGTATTAGTCATGAATCTCCATGCCGCAGTTAGGGTAGTTCTTGATAAGACCAAGATGCATCCAAGGCATTGAAAGTGCCGTCTGTTTGTCCCCTATGAGTTAAAGATGGAGTAAAATTCTATTGGAAGGGAGATGATGGAAGGAGGCATCCAAGGCTATAAAAGAGGAAGATCAGTATCAAAGAAAAAAGGGAGGATTCTTTCTATAGTTTAGACTTTCTAGAGTTTTTGACCGGTAATATCATTTGCTTTTGTCTCATTTTCTTGAGTTGTAAAGTTGATGTAATTATGCATGTTTATATGCCTTTTATATGGCTAAATGAATTAATAAGATTGAACTCTATGCCTTGGTTGATGTTATCTATGTCATTTGCAAAGTAGTCTATACTGTAGATTTTCTAGTGTTGTGATCAGGAATGTCATTTGCTTTTCTCTCATTTTCTTGAGTCAGAATTTCTACATAGTTGTACGTGTTTTTGCTCCTCTTATGTGATTGGAATATTCTTATAATAAGATTGAACCATATGCCTTTGTTGACATTTTTTGTATCTCAACAAAAGAATTCCCTATTGTGAGCCTCTATTTCTATTATTTCAATCTTTTACATTGATCATGCACTTGTCTGCTCTTAAATGTAATTGAATCCTATATATAGTCTCATTGTGCTTAGGTTAAGATTAGGATTACACTCAAGTTCATTTCCATAGTTAGGTTTCATTTCCTGCATTTGTGTTTCTATTTAATTTCCTATCCCTTTTCCCAAACACTTGATACAAAAGAAGAGACTAGCTTCTCTAAAATCTGGAGGTTGTTTCAAGCCGTAATATCCCACAGCTTGAAACTTCCCATTGTTGTTGATTAGAATCAAGCACAATTTTAACCATCAATAGTTTTTGGCATGCCCGGTAGGACCAATCTTTCAAGGAGTTAAAGAATTTTGGTGTGTTCTTCAGCCAACTAGCCTTTGGAGGTTTTATTTTATCAACAATTTTTGGCATGCTCTGTGGGACCAATCTTTCAAGGAGTTGAAGAATTTTGTTGTGTTCTTTGGCCAACTAGCCTTTGGAGGTTTTATTTTATCAACACTACCAGTGACTCTAAGTTAAATCAGTAGGATAAGAAGTCCAGTATCATCAAGAAATCACCATCTAGTATGTATAATTTTGTTAGTCATAGCTATGAGTCTTATTCTCCTTCATAAATATTTAATCAAGATCAAGTTTCTCTTGGAATCTCATCAAGTAACAAGGATGCATATTGTCATGAGCTATACCAGTCTTATGCCTAGTCTCCCCAATATGTCACATCCCATGCTCAACCTAATCTCATTTCCACCTTTAAAAAAATATGTATTAGAGCTTGACAATAGAAGGGGATGTGGCCAAGAAATTCTTAATCATGTCATCCATCAAGTAAGATATGCAGTAGATCTAATTAAAAGTGAATGGGATACCATTGAAAGAGAAAATTGGTGAAAGATTACATATGAGATGTTAGATGTGTGTGGCTTGATTGCATTTCTAGAAGAGAAACTAAGCATTTATGAGAGACAGCCTTACCAAGTCTATTAACCTGCACATTCATTGTCACAAGTTTCATATCAGACATAAGCAACCCCTGCTCACGAACCCAATCAAACTTGTCAAGGTTATTTCCCCAATAATGTCGAGTCTATGTTGGTAGCAAGGGAAGTGGACTCTACACCCTCACTTCCCCCTCAATTCCCCTCCACCTTTCCTCAAGAAGCTTCTTGTTTTTCATCAGAGCCTTCTTCTTTATCCCTTTTCAAAGAAGAATATATTTTGGAGGAAGTAAATAAGTATGCAGAGAAGTACGCTCAATTCATGGCTAGTCAAGAAGATTTCATAAGTACAGATGAGAAATTCACCATAGCTGCCCCCTTTAATGAACAAGAGGACAAGTCACAAGCTTTTGCCTTTACCTTTGATGAGGAAGAGATCATTTCTAACTTTTCCCTCACTTTGCAAGAAGATATGGAAGAGCATGGACACTTCCTTGATCAAGTCATTGGGACAGGTTACACTATCCTCCAAGGAGGCCATGAACTGGCCAGATGTGGAGAAGATAACATTAAGACTCAGCTAAGTATGTAGAGGAGATGCCAGCTTTTAGATTTATCTTTTCAAGAGGTTGGAGTCATCAAGGAGCATGATGATGCAATGGAACCCAAAAATGAGGTAGAAGAAGATAAGCCAAAAGATGATGGATATCAAAAGACACAGAGTGGAAAACCAATAGCCATCGCTTTCTTGATGATACATGACAACATAAAAGACCAGTATTTGATGGGCTTTCAAGCACAAGAAGATTTTGTGGGTGTCGAACACATGTTTGACTCAAACTCACTCAAAAGCAAGAAGATCTGTGTGGCCTACATAGAGGACATTTCACCAAAGATATACCCATTTCAATCACTTGTATGGCAACATAAGCTAGCTTGTCATGAAGGAAACATTAGAAATTTCATTTTTGATCCCAGAGGGAGATAAGGATGCTTAATTAATGTAGTTAGGTAGTTTCCCATTCCCACATTATTTTTGTTTTCCATTGTTGTTTTCCCACTTTTCTTTTAAATAAGTATTTTAAACACAGAGATGGCAGCTTAGAAAGTTTTAATTCCTCAAAATTTTGCTACATTAAATGCTTCCCAAATCTTTTGAAATCTCTAAGGTACCTTACACCGTAACTTGCATAGCATGTCCACCTCGATATTTTTTGAAGATTGAGTAGGATATGCTAACCGTCATCCAAATTTAATGCTATTTGAGACTTGATAGGCCCATAAATATCCCCTAGCATGATTTAAAGTTTATAAATTCTCAACCATTCTTGCACCTACAAAAATATCCCGCTCTTTGTGATTTGTTAGCACCTAGTAAAATTTGCTTTAGCAAGAGTGTTTTTATCTTGCACAAGGTTCATACCAGGTATTACATAAAAGATATAGAGATGGTAGGAGCATCATCTTCACAACAAGGAGCTGGGACACCTAGATCTCTTGATAGGTTGCTTGCTAGTAAATCATATGATTTAGCTCCTGTGCAATTGTCGAGAACCTATCTGAGAACCAGAATCTCAAGAGTTGGTCAAGTTAGTGACCCATCAAAATTACAATATTACATAGATGGAATCATGGACACCATCTTACAAAAGGCCAGTAGCAAGAGTCTTAGAGAAGGGGCACACCAGAGGTGTCTTCAAAGGGCCTGAGCAAGGTAATACGAGACATTCAAAATGAGGATATGGACCTCATAATTGGCTTAGTTCATTGTCCTATCTATGCATCCATGCCTTGATTTGATTGAATTATGCACAGAGTTACTCCATGCACCATTCAATAGGGCCCCTTCATGCTGCAAATCACACCACAAGCTATCAGGGACATGCTAGCCCTGCATTATGAAAATACTGCTACATTCCCCACTATTTATAAGATGTAGAGAATGTGGGTGAATGTCAACACTCAAACAAGGTTTTTGAGGTCTAAATTACAAATGGTTGATGGTGATACTACAATACCCTTGCTCCCTACACCAAGAACTCAGTTTGCACTAGCTAGCCAAGACACACTATCAATGATGGCTCTCATCTTTGGCATGAAGGATGACATGGCAGTATATGCAAAACAAATGGCTATCTTTTTCAGGATGAAGACAATCGACAAGATGCAAGAGTATCGACTTGACTTCTCAAAGCACGTCACCTTTTCAATAGTGGAATAGTTGACCCAGTTTAGATCAAAAGGGGTGTTCAATTATTCTTCTTATTTGTTCCATCTCATACTGTATTAGAACCCTGACCTTTTCACCCAACATATGGATCTGAGCATATATGACCTAGATTTTGACCCCTAAAGGACCATTCCTATGTCTTCATGGACACACATTTTGTTAAGAACTAGTGACTTGTATGATTTTTGTGAACTATTCATTACCCCTATTTTTTGTTGCCTTATCCCTAAGCCTATCATAAATAGGTTATTTCCAAGTGTTTCGAACCTCCTGGTCAATTGTCCAATCCCATGTGACTTCTATTTTGGGGCCCATCACATGATCATAAGGGTTCATGGTTTCTATGGGGAACCAGTGTTGCTATTGAAGACTTTGACTCTTAAGTTGGCATTCCTAGAAGTCACCAGGCAGGTGTTCATAGTCGATTATGAGTATGGCTCTGGGAAGAAGAAGAGAAAAATGTACAATCTCTTATGGATGGCAGGCAGCATAAGCCTAGAAGATAGAGATGATGAGACGGTGTTGCTACAAAAGTTGGCCTTCCTAGGTTTCCTACTAGTCAAGGACAAATGGGTTTATGACCCAAGTGGTTACATAGCTTCTTGGGTAAGGACCAATAAGATTAGGGCCATGATTGCACATGAAGACCACTCTTTTTGGGAGACCAAAAAACCCTATAGAAGATGCTCTTGGTCTCTATGTTGAATTGACAGATTTGCCCCTGCCATAGAATAAGCCATGGGAAACCTTTTATGATAAGTAGAGGGATTATGATCTCAAAGTTAGGATGACTTTTGGTTTGAGAAGGGTGTTGAAAAACAAAGGTTGGGATGTGGAGAAGATTGAGGCCTATTAGAAATATAGGCAAGAAATTTCTCATACCACCCATACTTTAAAAAGCATGGATTCAAATGAAAGATGGGAGGAACTCTGAGATGAGTGTCATCCCTCCCCTACATCTAGCTCAGAAACAATCCAATCTCTGATGCTTGGTATAGGGTAGGAAGCTAGAGCGGGACCAAGCCAGTAACCACAGGCCTCAGAGCAAGTTGTAGTTATAGTAACTACATCAACCTAGTTCTAGCCTCTTAGCACCATGGAACAACAAAGGAGTGTGGTGTCTTCACCACCAAAAGCTTCCCCATCATTGAAAGTGATTGAAGTCCCCAGTTCTCCACATGCACCACCGGCAATAGAAGATGTGGAAGGGAAGTAAATGTAGCCAAAATTAGAGACACCCAGTAAGAGAAAGAGGGTGTAGTTCCATTTTGATTCAGATGAGGAAGAGAATCCTTAACAATACCAAGTAAAGAGCACTATAATTCCCCCTCAAGTAAGTATTACTCCTCTTCCCTCTCAATTTTTTTCTTTCTCTGTCAGCGTGATGCCTCCACCAGGCCAAATGACACCTCCTGCCACCGCTGCCATCCCCATTTCACAATTCACCCCATCCTTCACACCTCAAGCCCTAACATTACCTCATTTCTCCCCCTCTGTTCCCAAAAAGATGCCCCTTCAACTCACCCCTAGCCAACCACTGGCTATCTAATATGGCCTACCATAAGGATATCCTTTTGCGAGAGGGCATATTGCATCCCCTTCCACCTTTTAGATGCAAGCCAATGCTGCTAGGAAGGCAAGAGAAGCCCGAATGGAGAAGAAGAAAACCAAAGAGAATAAAGCATTGGTTGTCCCACACCTACGGTCATAATTTGACCCTATTTAGCAATAGTTGACAGTGACCCATTTGTCACGCAATGTTGTCAAGTCGAGTGAGCAAATGTAGCCAGAGCATTATATAATGAATGTCATGGCCATTGATATGTCCCTATTCAGGCCCTAGGATAGAGTTGAGTTATTGACAGAATCCACTTCTACAGTCATAGAGAATTATTTGAAAATCTCAAGAAGACTATAGAAGATGGAGGCTGATTTGGCCAAAGAAAAGGCAAACTATAGTAGTTTGGCCAAAGAAATCAATAAGAAATATAATGAAATAGCTAGTCTAAACAAATAGTTACAAGATACTATTTCCCTTCAGACTCACCATGCAGTCTAGGCCTAAACAGATTCACTAAAAGCAAAGCTCACACATGTAAAGGATGCATCGATAGCCCTTAAGTGGGAGAAAGTAGTGTTGTAGGGAAGAGTCAAAGGACTTCAGCTACAAGTTACCCAATTGCAGTAGAAGCTGCTGGATGAACAAAATAAGGCTATAGCTTTTCAAGCCCAATTCCAAGCAAAGCAACAAAAAGTAGTGCACTTGATGCTAAAACTGGCTAATAGGCCACAAGGTGTCAAAGTGATAAAACTAGTAAAGGAGCTCTATGAGTCAATGTGGCAAATAATCTCCTCAGAGATTATTCAGCTCAATCCATCTCACCTTCTTGCTTAAAGCATAGCAATTATGTGAGAAGGTGGAAAATTTAGTGAAAAACACTCTGGCTACAGTCTCTAATAGAGTCACAAACTCCCAAACCTTATTTTAGAAGCTCTACAATGTAATGGATGAGACATTGGCAGCTGTGGGAATCACTGATAGAATGGCTGCCATGAAATGGGTCAATGAGGTGCTTAGTTGCAATGCTACGGCCAACAGTTGTAAAGAGCTTCTCAAAGTCATGAAAGAAGGCATCGATGAGATAAGACAACATATTGAAATTATGGTGTAACTAGGCCTTCTTTATCCATTTCCAAATGCCAACATGGTGTTAATGGTTGATCAAATTGAACCATTACTGCTGGCCAAATAGAGGGATCAAATAGTTTTCCAAGACTTGTGGGATGATTCCTCAGTCTTAGAAGTTAAAGCTATCTTGGTTCCTATTTCCTAGTTAGAATTCAAACTGAAAGCTACAGTCCAAATTTTTCAAATTTTTTTACACAAGGATATCATTAACCTTGATCTAGCTTTTATTGAATTGCAGAACACGCAAGGGTTATTTGATGATGAATGGCCCATCTACCAGACAACACTTTTAAAGCTATAAAATTTTGAGATGTTGATAGAGCAAGAGTTGGGTTTCTTTTTGAGTAGGCTCAAAAATCCTAGGGGTCACTATTAATTATAGAGTATTTTTTACTCTATGTTGTATTTAAATTTTCAGTCGAGCACTGCAGTTTTGGTTCTCGCATACCTTAGTCATGGCGGCAGAGTTTTGGAACAGAGAGTGGGTTTATTTTTTTCTAAGTGTCAAAGTGTAGTGGAAGCTGCCAAGTGGTGTAGTCTGATCATAGTTTCTCTTTCCCCTTTTTCCATTTCATTTTTGCCTAAGTATTGAATTCGAGTAGAAGCTACCAAGTGTCACTTTTTGAAACACAGAGCTAGCCAGCTGGCATCATTCAAAACACTTTTTTAAATTTTCAAGAAAGTTATAGATCGTGCCACGTATCTAATAGGAACTTAGTAGAACACACCACGTGTCAGCATCCACATCTCATATCGACACCCATGTTTCATTTTATTTTTTGGCAAAGGATTTCAACGAGCTAAGTAGTAAAATCATGTGGAAAGTGCCAAGTGGCAGTTACGAAAGACCCTGGACTACCTTTTTAATGGAAAGTAGAAGTCACCACATGTTGACATCTAAGAGATAGTCAATTCAATGCCTGGGTTCAATGCTTTGGTTTGATGTTTTGGTTCAATGCCTCAGATAACGTGTAAATGGTGCACAGTGTTGAACCATTGAACCATTAAACCATGTTTGGTTCATCGGGTAGTTCAAGGGAGTGTCCCAAAAACCAAAAGGGTCAAGCACACTTTTGGAAGGTAGTGGGGCATTTGTTTCATTTTGTCTAAGTGTTGAAGATGAGCAAAGGCCACCAAGTGTCATCTTTTGAGCCCCTTTCTACTCCATTCCTAGGAAAAGTAGAAGCCGCCACATACCCTTAGCTAAAGAAGCAAAAGATGTCATGTATCTTTCAAAAAATAGTGCAGGCCACCAGGTGTCAACTTTTGAGAGACCATCTTCAAGATTCATTGCCAAAAAAATATTGTGGTGGGTCCCGAATGTTACTTCAAAGGTCTGTGGAAGTGTCAAGTGTCAACATGCGAAGACTGCCATGTGTATCCATTCCCCTTTTAAAAGTTGCTCGAGCAAGGAATGCTATGAGTTTTATTTTGTTAAAACTGCTAATAATCAAAGAAGCAGAATGTGAAAGGTGTTAAAAGTGGAGCGTTCCTGAGCAGAATATAGAGAAAGCAAAAAATGCCATGTGTCTTTGATAAATCAGGCAGAAAGCACCAAGTGTCATTTTTCAGTGCCTTCTAGGCAATAAGGAGAATTTTTGGAAATTGACTAAGTGTCCTCTTCTTTTCTAATAGAACAGAGTGTTCTGTGTATCTATTACAATAAAGAGAGATGGAGGGAAACTCGGCGGGAGTTATTCTTGGTAAATGGAATAGTTCACTGGGTAGATTTGTGGAGCCTACAAACATTAAAAGGGCCATCTATTTGTCCCCTACAAGTGAAGGATAATGGTTAGTTGTGCATCTAACCAGGTGATGGAATGAGGAAATTTAGGCACAAAAGGAGGTACTAGTCATGAATTGCCATGCCATAGTCAGGGCAGTTCTTGATAAGACCAGGATGCATCCAAGTCATTGAAAGTGCCATCTATTTGTCCCCTATGAGTTAAAGACGGAGTAGAATTGCGTGGGAAGGGGGATCATGGAAGGAGACATTTGAGGCTATAAAAGAGGAAGATCAGTATCAAAGAAAAAAGTGAGGAAACTTTCTATAGTTTAGACTTTTTAGAGTTTTTGACCAATAATATCATTTGCTTTTGTCTCATTTTCTTGAGTTGTAAAGTTGATGTAACTGTACATGTTTCTGTGCCTTATATGTGGCTGAATGAATTAAGAAGATTGAACTATATGCCTTGGTTGATGTTATCTATGTCATGTCCAAAGTAGTCTATACTATAGATTTTCTAGTGTTGTGATCATGAATGTCATTTGCTTTTGTCTCATTTTCTTGAGTCAAAATTTATACATAACTGTGCGTGTTTCTATGCCTCTTATGTGATTGGAAGATTCTTATAAGAAGATTGAACCCTATGCCTTTGTTGACATTTTATGTATCTCAGCAAAATAATTTCATATTGTGAGCCTCTGTTTCTATTATTTCAATCTTTTACATTAATCATGCACTTGTCTGCTCTTAAATGTAATTGAATCCTATATATAGTCTCACTGTGCTTAGGTTAGGATTAGGATTACACTCAAGTGCAT
Organism: Torreya grandis; assembly: GCA_037957365.1. Classification (NCBI taxonomy): domain Eukaryota; kingdom Viridiplantae; phylum Streptophyta; class Pinopsida; order Cupressales; family Taxaceae; genus Torreya; species Torreya grandis. The sequence continues at coordinate 631,138 of JARHVA010006567.1, read as the reverse complement.
CACCATAGTTAGGTTTCATTTCTTGCATTTGTGTTTTTAGTTAGTTTCCTATCCCTTTTCCCAAACACTTGGTACAAAAGAAGAGACTAGCTTCTCTAAAATCTGGAGGTTGTTTAAAGCTGCAATATCCCACAGCTTGAAACTTCCCATTGTTGTTTATTAGAATCAAACGCAATTTTAACCATCAATAGGGACGTCACTGGTCACTTGAACCTCTTGAACCTTGAACCATTATTTTGGAGTTCATCAATTTAATGGTTCAATGGTTTAATAGCTTAACACTTATGTTTTTCAAAGAGTCGTGTTCATTCGGTCATCTTATGAGTTTAATGTGTCATTTGAACCAACCACTTTTGAACTTCCTGCCCGATCCTTCAGCTTGATTCTTTTGGTTGAAACATGAACCTTGAAGTAGAGTTCAAAGGTTTAAAAGGTTCAATGGTCGGTCCCTATAGGTTATTTCATCTCATTAAACCTCATTGATGAACCATACATAATTGAACTCTGACGTTGAACCTTACTCAATAATTCTTAGGAAATGCCTTCAAGTCTTTTGAATTGTTCCTTGTTCATTTTCTTGACTGAAAACCCTTTGAAAATGAGAGATTTCCTTTGCTGAAAAGACTTGGGTATTTGGATAACTTGACTGCTCAGAACATTTTTAAGAAGGAAGGAAACCATTTTTGGCCTGCAGGACCAAAATAGTTAACATGTTGACTACCAAAATGAGTGGCTGATTTTGGGGACAACACAATTTTATCCAACGCTCTACATATTTTGTAGTCACTTTTGTGTGTATTGTATAGTTAAAACTGATGTATTATTACACCCTTAGTTTGTCCCATGCTCTCACCATTTTGAGAGTGGTATATTGTCAATCTTTGGTGAGTTAAGATACCCTAAAAATTCCAAAAACATTTAGAAATATTTATAAATCCTAAAAATTATAAAATCAACTTGCAATCTCCTAGAGGGATATAAAGCCCCAAAATCAAAAACCATTGGCCTTATCTTAAACCTAGTAAATAATCCTTGGTCTACCCTATTGGGGAAAATCCATTATTTGTTCCTCCACTTCCATTGGGCGTGTAACCTTCCCTTTGCATAGGTCCTTCCTTAGGGCACTGTCTAATTTGCACGTTTACACCAAGTTCATAGCTCTTACCCTATTGGGGTAAATCAAATCATGCAACTTATACAAATATATTGTATCCCCACATGTTATTCCCTTGCATATATTCTTGCTTTAGGTACCATCTATTTATCATTCCATTTAGCCTTTACACATATCTATTGACTTGGTTAATGATAGGATGTTTTTTATTACTTTTACTTTTAAGTTGTTTTGTGTTTGTTTGCATAGTTATTTTTACATTTGTTTTCCTATTTGTTTTCTTTTATTTACATGCCTTAATTCAGTGTATATGTGTTCATTGGGTGATTCCTTGCATATTGCTATTGATTATATCCATATCCATATGTCAATATTGTCATCATGGTTTTTATCATTGGTGCATTATTTTCTATTACTTATTAGATTGGGAGTCAGTCCTTATGCATATTATGTCCAATTCATCATGGAGTTTTGTATCATGGTGCATAATATCATGTGCTATAATAAAAATTAGTTTGTTAGATATTAAAAATAATAGTACTATATAAAATTCTCCTTGTTCACTTTAGAAAATACTTCCACCCTATTTGATCAACTCAATCCATTGAATATTTAGGTTGTATCATATGTTAATAAGGACAAACATCTATGCATTAGTAGGTACAATTCAATCATTCACATCGATAAATTCTTATTATTCTATTATATTTCTCATTCCATTTATTCTACTTTTGGGTGAACTACATTAGCTTGAGGTCTATTTAGACTATGTATTCAACACTTAGATACATGATGTATCTCAGGTCAGGTCGACCACATTTTTTCTTCCAATAATATTATTCATCACTTCATGAATTCTTGTGTGCTTGGTTGTTTGTAGCTTATTTAATATTTAAAAATTCATTAGAGCATCACACCTACATTTGTGATTGCTCATCCTTAATCAAAGTGACAAGTTATATCTTTGAGTTATGCTTGCCAATCCACCCTATTAGGGCTCAACCAAAAATCATTATTCAATCCAAGTCATCCAGATGATTATAACCTCCTTTAGGAAAATCATTATTTTGATTCATCTACTCTATTGAGGCACATACTTGTGCCACTGATTATAACCATGTTTGGGTAAATCAGTTTCTTAACCTCCATTACTAATTATAACCACTTTTGGGTAAATCAATACTATTAATCAATACATAAAATCATTATCTTGATTAGATTAATCTCACCCATGGTTTAATTTCATTATTCTTCTTACTTCTTTTTGAGGGACCATCCATCAATCATATGTGTCAACCACTCCCTCGAGGGTGCATCATAGGCTTCTAAAACATTATTTGGAGCATCATTCCATTATCATATGGGTTTTTCATCTTAGCTAATGATGAAATTTTCATTATTTGAGAAGACGTTATTCTACCTTTATCTTATAACATCTTCCCAAATAGGAGCAAATGATTGACACCCCATTTCAGCTAGAACTATCTTCCAACCAGACTTCAAATTTATTTTTACCAAATAATGTAAATTAAGCCTATGAATCACTAAATGTCTCAATTTTATCCACACATCATACATTAGTTCTTATAATCATGTTGAGGCATCCATATGTGGGGTATTATCTTGTATTTAATAGTAACCTCTCACGAATTCATCATCAATCAACTTAAGACCTAGAAAATTGATAGTTTGGCCTTTGGACCCATTAATAAGGGCACTTAAACAATTCCTAAATTGAAAAACTGCTAAGTAGAATGAATTATCTGATCAAATCAAATTAAATTCTTAAGTGAAATTTCCATGTGTAATTAGTGAAAATGAATTTTTTAAAGGAAATTTTAATAAAATGATGTCATGATGATTTCATCATCCTCAAATTTAAGGAATTCAAAATATCTCCCTTATATCCTTAAATTCAAAAAAGGAGAGCCATGCTTAATAAATACGTGAGATCTTTATCCCAAATATTAATTACTTGTCCCTTCCTTAACTCAACTAGGGTTAAACTATACTTAATAATGATTAAATATAACCTAACTAAACTTGAGTTAGAGTTAGTTTGAAAGGATATAAATACAAGGCTTCACCCATTGTTTAACAAGATCATTTTGTGTAATGTTATTATTCCAAAATACCTTCAAGCTATTTTTGTGTAATGTTATAATGTTTATTTATTGAAAGAGAGAATCAGCAAAGCCAAGCCATGCCCAATATTTCAAAGGTGATAAGGGGAGATGATGAAAGGATCACCATTTCCAAAAACTCTTTGAACATATAACCAAACACATTCCTCCATGGCCAACATATAACTCTTGCTCTCGAAGAAGGTAAATAATGTTTATTTTATCTTCCATTGATATTTAATTGTATCGTTATCTTGCTCTTTGAGTGTCTAGGCTTAATGTGTTATCTTTATTAGTGTTTTTTAATTTAGATTTTATCATATTAAAACAATACTAAATCCCCTCAAGGATTCCTATTGATGAAATTATTCATTGGCCACATTACCACATAGGGATTAGGTCCACAAAGTCATGTGCATAAACATATAAATGAAATTATAATTTTTTATCAACATGATCCCTATGACAATTACTTATTATTCCTCAATGCTTAGACTTATGACCAAGTCAAGGAAAGGGCATAATCATTCAATTTTAAAAAAGACTCATTGAAAATCATTCAAGGGTAGCCTTATATTTCTCTAGCAAAAACATAGACTAGAATCCCACCAAATTAAGGATGGGATTCATCAAAATTTTAGGTTAATAGACCCTCTCAACCAGATAAGGATCAAGGGAAATTCTCACAAACACCCCCTTATGACACTCAAAGTAGTAAATAAGGATCTAGGGGTGACTAATACCTCACTTGGGGAGCACAAGATGAAATTATTTATCTTGACTCTTTAGATTATAAGGGCCCTACCCAACCAAATATTGCATTAGTATTAGAGGTTGGTGTTATGGTTGTATCAACCATAGCCAAATAAGAGGCACCTTATAAAACTAATAATATAACCATTTTCTACAAGAGGAACTTAAGGGTTTAGCACCCTCCATAGATCCAAGTTATTGATACATAATTATTTGAAACACCATCACAAGAAAAAACTAGAGTTAAATATGATGAGGAGGTAAAACTTCAAAGAGACAAGATCTTGAGACTCTAGGACACAAATGGGAAAAAACCCTTACATTAAAAACCATTAAGTGATCAAGTAGCCACCTTAGTTTCCACTACTCATATTGTGGCTCATGTCTCTCTACTTACTATTAGTATATTTGGTTCTATTTCACTCAATATTAGTGGTCCCCTTCCCCTCTTGGTCCTAAAGGTGGAGGTTGTTTCTACACTTCTAATTTCCCAACCAACCTTGATTAATCAAAAGGTAACATATACTTCCTTTACCCTTCATATTCATATTCCCTTAGTTAGTGTTCCTCCAGTTACATCTTATGTATCCATTCCTAATATTTTTCCTTCTACTACTATCCTAGCCCCTACAAATACAAATATATAGGTAAAAAATAAGACCAGGGGATTAGTATCAAGTCATCAACTCAATGTGTCATTTTCTTATATAGGTTTACCAGTGCCTCCCCCTAGTTCCTCTCAAGATACTATGGTGATAACAACAAATAAGGATAAAATGAAGAAGCTAGTTTACACAGTTCACCCACTACCTCAATATGGTGGAGTGGACTACTCGAAAATTATTTATTTTTAGTTATTGATCCCTTAATAGAAAAAATTTTGAAGCAGACATCAAGAGAGTTACTAGGTGAGACTACAATTTAAGGAACTTAACCCATAGATCTAGCCCAACTAGTCCTCGTATAGTAGATAACAGATACGTAGTTAGAGGCTTCTTGGAGGAATGATCTTGTAATTACATAATTTGAAAAATATATAGGGAGTGTGCAAAGGGTAAGTTAGAGGAAGATAAAAGATGAGACCAAGAGAGGGGTCATAGTGGAAGAGAGACGAAGTATTTACCTCTTCCGAAAGGAAAGATAGGAAATTAGGGTAGTCCTCATACATAGAGGATTTTAAAACCTATTTTTAAACTCATAAGGATGCTCTAGTGGAAATATAAGAAGGAAATAAGATGGAAAGAAAAAATCTAGAGTAAGAGATGGAAAAATAAGGGAATAATAATAAATTGTTCATGTTCTAGTACCTATAGATATATATGTATATAATGTTACATCCAGGTTGTACAATATTCTTAAATTTATTAGTGTAATGAGGGTAGAATTGGAACCTTGTATAGTATAAACTACTAAATTATATAATTATTTGAAATTAGATGAGAATAAATTAATTTTTTTTAATTCTTTATAAAATAAGTAAGGAATATGACCACCTAAATTTGATGGAACCATTGGAGGCTACCAATGCCCTCAATTTTGTAGTCATTGGGACACAAGATACTAGAGAGTGGATCAATGCATTTGAGGTAGTAATTCCTAAGTATGAAAATCATAAAACTCTCATTTTGCAAATTTAGGATGAGATAAAGCTCTCACAGGCTTGGGATTCCATAGGTAGGCTTCTTAGCAAGGTCATTTTTGATCATCTCCTACAACAAGTTCATCAATCTTAAAATAAAATATATAATGAAATACATTAGATGAAATAGAAGTCAAACTTAATTTTCTTAGGAAAAAGGTCACCAAAGTTCAAATCTTGAAGACTAAATTTACAAACATAAAGACTGAGCATGTAAGACTCATTAAAAAGGTCAATAGGGTATATATACCTCTTCTTCTTAATATGGACATTATTAAGTACCAACATGATATTGGAAAAAAGTACTCTTAAGTGTTGGAAACAAATAATAAAGTTGATGCTTCAACTTCTAGTTTGACACAAGTTATAATTCAACACATCCAACAACTTTTAGCACCATTCAAACATCTAGTTAGACTTAAGTTGAAGAATAATTTTATATGTACACTTGTAGATAATACTTATCTTTATAATTATAGGTTACTTACACTTAACACATAAATGTAAAGTTGTATGAATTGCATGTAAGTGTGCACATGTTACATTGCATTGTAAAGGCCAACCAATCTTGACGTACTTGTAATTAGCTATGAACATGTACACATGTAATTTTGATGCTAAAATTAGAACTATGGTTTTACTTATGTAATGTAACCATGATTTCACATGAACTTGGAGGATGAGGTGTACCCTCCCCAAGTCTATATATTCATGTAATTACACATTTTAAAGGGTTTGGAATTTTCATAAATATAGGAAAAATCAATTTTGATTGTCTTGTAACTACATTTGTGTTCTGTCCTTCCATTTTTGTATTATTAAGGTTTTTATTTCTTGGTGTGTTAATATAGTAATTTCAAGTGTGTAAAATATATAGATAATTTTAATTATTTTTATTAATGTATGCTAATATTAGACGTGCAAAATATATTGAAAGCTATTATATTTCATTTATCTTTAAGCAGTTGGTTAAAACTATGTTAATCTTGTTAGTGTATAGGAGTGTTTTCTTTTTTTAGTCTTCTAAGTGTGTGAAATAACTACCTTAGACACCTTCCTAGTCTATGATTTAATATCCTAATTAAGGGTGTTCCATATCAACTCTAAATGGAGTAACCTTCAGTTGAGACCATTAAGTTTCCTATACTATTCCCCTAGACTTCCTAACTATGTTTTCCTATAAGTGTGTAATAGCTACAAACATCAAGCATTAGTTTTGGAAACACTTATCCATGAAGTAAAAAACATATGACATGACCTCTTGAGGTCTAGAAACTTGTTTTATGGTCTACCCTTCCATCATTTTGAATTTTATTTGATTAATACCTACCCACTCTATATTAGGTACCACCCATTCATTCGATTGATTTATGTTTGATTTCTTTACTTGGATTCATTTCTCTACAATAAAACCTGGTTAACAACTAACATGCTCTACTTGATATTCCACCCCAAGTTTATTTAAACCATACCTCAAACTCATGCCATAGATAGGATTTTACCTCCATTAAGATCCTAAAATGTTAGTAGATACCTCATTCAATTTGGGGATGTACACAAAAACCCACAACAATAATAATTTTTTGATATTACAAGTATTTTTTAAGTCATTAGGTTCATCATCATCATAATTGGAAAGAGTGACATGTAAATATTGATTCATGTTAAAAAATTCAAGTATAGGTGTATTATTAATTGGAATGCTTGGAATCCAATATTGAGATTTGGGGTTGGTAGTTGTGTACTCCAAGGACTAAGATCATCCTCATATTTTTACCAATTGCCATTAAGGATGAATTTAATACATTGACTACCTGGGGAGACAATAACCCTCATATGGTGTATCTATGGGAGACCTAGCAGTATGTTCTAATATAGTGGTAAATCAAATACCATAAGCTTGGTGTATATGATCTTGGATCCAATAGTGAGGGGGAGACAAATAAAAACAAGTGGTTTTTTATTTGTCTTATCAAATATTGGACATGTGAGATAGTTTTTAAAGGTTATCTTTGGTATATCCAAGTTGTTAGATTAACCAAAAGGAGGTCATGTTAATTATTGATCCTTCATATACTAAGAGTTTTTGGATAAGGGTGGTATTAATTGTAGTTTAAATGAAGAGAGATGAATCATCAACTCAAAAAATAAGTTCATCATTAATCATGTCTTCTTCAAGAAATTCTATGGAAGGTTTAGGTGAATTACAAATAGTTTAAATAGTATGTAATTCTATAAATGAAAGGTCTTGAGCATATTTTTATACATCAAGCGATGGTGATTCTTCAATATCTTGTATTTTATGCACTAAAAATTTATAATGATATGGAAAAGTATGAACTAACTCAATGAGGGGCATTTTATAAGTCATTAAATTGAGTTCTTCCATAAATTCTAATGATATTTAGAAGATAAAGAACCAACATAAGCCTTTAGTAGGTGTAATGTTTTTTTGTAAGAATAGGTGAAATATATTAAGGTTATAATTGTGGGGGTGTTTCCTCATTTATTTTATAAGGTATGGTATTTGTAGTTGTAGTGTATTTAATAATTTGTTCTTCAGTTGATGGTTTTTTAGGCTTAGTGATAGTATCTTTGTGGGTAGTTTTACATCTATAATTGACATTGGATATGTTCACATATTGATAATTGGTATAATTTTTATCATAATTAGCATCAAATGCACATATATATTCATTTGAGTGTTATGGGTTGGAAGTAGAAGAATATTTTTGAGGTTTAGATGATGAAGGATTGGTAACTTGTTTCTTTTGAGATGCTTTGACATAATAATTATGACATATTTTGATCATAGCATCATCGTTGAATGTATCTCTGAACATAAAATAAATAGAAAATTTGAGGATCCCATGACATGATTCATGAGATGACCTATAATGGTGTGAAACCAACAAAGATTTATTATGATCATACCATGTAGATGGATTATTAGCATAGGTGAAAGGTTTAAAATGATATAATGATTGCTTCATTTAATGAATTGTTAATGATGAATGTGAATCATGGAGTTTATCCACTTTGACTACTAATATTTTTATTTGAGGAGGATTTCTAATAATTACATTAGTGTAATTTTGTAAATATCCCTTGATTGATTTATGATTGGGCTCAAATTAATTCACAAGAAAGTCTTGTATTTTAGCTTGATCAATTACATCATTTAGATTTTGTGGAGAAAATTTTTGAACCTTATATTAAAGGGAAGGTATTAAGGTGGTTATAAATATTTTAAATAAGTTATCATCAACCATGTTATAATCAAATTTGTAATCCAAATATTTCCATCAATTTCATGAAATCATGAGTTGACTTAGAAGGGTATTATTTATCATTACTAAAGTGACTAAGACAATTTTCATGAAGATCATTGTGTTGAAATTCTTTAACTAGAGGATTGACAAAATCCTCTAGTTTCCATATGGAATGTTAAGAGAGTTGATTATTTCATTCTAATACATCTCCTATAAATGTTTTGGATATAAGTTTGGTGTTTCCAAAGGTATTTACTTTAATCCACTCTTTGTAGAGATTACTGAATGATTTAAGAAAATATGAATGGTCTTTAGTCCCATCATATTTAATATTTGGAGAGATATTTCAAATATCAATAGAAAAAAATAATGGATATAAAGGTTCATTTTATATATTTTGAATCATCTTGTTATGCATAAGGGGTTGGAGAATGATATTTCCCATGGTATCTCTAAAAGGTGGAGCGATAAAATTTTGGTTATTTTGAGGTAGAATAATAGGAGGTTGATTAGTCATGTTTAATAAATGATGTTTCATTTGCATCATTTGAGAAGTATTATATGTTTGTATAATATTCATTTGTTGAATTATTTGTGTAAAAATTTAAGTGGTGTCAATTGGTAGATTGTGTTTATTAGTGTGTAAAGGTGTATTATTAGGGTTGATAGGATGATAATTACCTATATTAGTATTAGAGGATGGGTTTTTGGGTGTAGTATTATTAGGTGGAGGGTTATTGGTATTTAAAATATTTCCTATAGGGTTATTAGTTAAGCTTCTATCAATTTCCCCTACAATGTACTAAGGTAATTTTGAGAGATATTTGTATTAAAAAGTTTGAAATGGATCTGATCCATTAGTGTCATTATTTTGGGTAATTTAGAAAATATTTCAATCTAGATATGAAGGGTGAGAAAAGGTTCACCAAGAGTGAGCATATTCTTGGGTGCTTAAGGTAGGAAGGAAATAGTACCCCATTTATTGTATAAATGGATTAAGGTTGTCCAAAATGATTCTAATTGGGGATTTTATGATGTTTGGAATGAGGATATAAGACTAAGGAGAAAAGGTGAAGAATTAGGGAAAATTCTACCAAATGTTAAATTGTATTAGCTAAGTAAGATTTCAAAATAAAGAACTAAGTCAGTTAAGCAGTACATGGTTGACCAACTTGACTGAGCTTAGAAGGGAAAAACAAATGAAATATTTGATAAAGGACATAATTGAGTGGGTTGACTATGTTCTATGGGGAAGAACTAAAGATCAACTTGTGATAAACTAGGTTGAACAAAACAACTATGTTTTATAAAAGGGAAAACTAACCATCCTATGAGAGACTGGGTTAGACATAATGACTATGTCTTGTAGAAAGTAAAATTTTAGAAGATAGATTTGTGTGGGTTGACTATGTTTTGATAGTTATGAATCTAGATAATCTAGTGTTAATTAGTAGATAATTTTAAATAAACACAGGCAACTAGGTTGACCTAGTTGATCTAGTTATGGCATTCAACATAAACCTTGTACCAACTTTGGCCAATACAAGTTTTTCAATACATCATATAATTGACAAAGATAATGAAATAATGCTGAAAATAAAAATGTTAATCTATGTAGCCATTTTTGAATGTTTTAAATTAAAAATAAAAGTGAAAGGACATTTGGTGTAGACACTAGAAATCTACACACTATGATTCTGAATGTCATAATTCCCTTAACCACCTTGGGACCCTCTCAAGATGAATCTGACCCTCTGAACCCTAACCAAGCCTAACCATAGTTAATTTAACAAAACTGGCTTAACCCTAGCTTTTACCTAATTTAACCCTTCACCCTTGACCACTAATAGACAAGTTGACCACCGATAGTCACCTTGACCATCAATGGTCGGGGTACACCTCCTTAACCAAAAACATACAAACTCACACACCTTTACTTTGAAAATATAACTCCTCTAAATCTAGTTGTGAACCACTGTATGTGAGAGTTAAAATTTGGAATCCTAGTTCACATCTTATTGGAACTCTCTTTCCTTGCCTATAAAAAGAGAGGATAAAGAAGGTGAAATGGATCTACAATTTTTGTTAAGAGCTTGTGCATCGAGAATCCTCTTCTTTTAGGTCAATCATCATCAAAAATTTATCAAACTAGCTACTATGTCAGAGATCCAACTTTCCACCATAGCTCCACCAAAGCACCAAGTACCGTTACTATATCAAAATCATGGCAATTTCTACCAACAGGTCAATCACCTCAAACACCCACTTGTTCAGCTTTCCATAAGATAAGTACCTAATTTAAAGCATTCAGTTACTTTATTTGCTTTTTGATTTCATCCTAGAAATAATCCATCTCTTGGAATCTCACTTTATGATCCTATCAACTAGCCATTTGTCAACCCATATCTACACACAGTAAATATTGATGGTGGTCTCAACTGATGATGGTTTGTCCAACCATCAATGGTCACCCTGAATGCTGACTATCACCTTAACTGTTGATGGTCAACCCAACCACTGATAGTCACTATGGAAATAAATTATAACAAGATATTTATGTGTATCTACCCCCAATCAAATCTGATTTTTTGTGTTCTTATTTTTTCATAGACCCCTATATGATTTGCTAAAGTAGACCCATATCATCTAGCATTAATATTAATTAGCTTTTCACTATTTTAATCATTCCTAGTATATTTTCTATCAACCATTCTTGTGTTCAATTTCAATTTATTTTGAATATTGATGCAAGGACTTTATATTTTGTTTTATAAAATTAAATATTTAAAATGTGTGGATTGATAGCCCCTGAGGAAGCTCTTGCTTCCAAGATCTAGCTATTCCTAGGCAATCCGCTCAACTATCTATCTAAAAAATAGATATGTTTTAGTGATTTATTATCTATATTTCATCCTCAAAATCCAAAAAGGAATTATCCATAATCTTTGGATTTCACACATACACAACCAAATAGGTTTTTGAACCATACCCATACTTAGTTTCTTCTTTTCCTTTTTTTAAATAATAAGCTGAAATTCATTGAAACCATTTTCGCATTCCTAGTGGGACCCTTGTGTCTTTACTTGGGTTATTTTTTTCTTTCATCTTCTCTCTATTCTATGATCATTAATAAAATCAAAACTGTATTTTGGGTGTAAAATTAACTGTGTACATTGATTAATTGAAAATTTAGTTTAGATAGCTTAACTTAAAAGAAAAGTAATCTATCGTAGCTTTACTATTTGTTGTACACATTCAAAAAAACCACTTTCATCAATTAAACATCAAAGAAAATTGAGACAAGGCCTAACTAGGATTTCATCACCTAGTGGTAACTTTACCCTTTCCTGACAATCCCACTTGGAGGTGATTACCAAGGGGAAAACCAACTCAGCTCTCTGGTTGAGTATAATCTCTAGATATTAATATATATTAGCTAAGCACTTGACACCCTTATCGCTACAATGTGTGAAGTGAAGGTTTAGGCCCCAGTAACAAGCCACATATTGATTCCAATATAAATTCCTTTTTAGTGCCTAAACACAACCTAAAACTAACCTTAAACTTCCTCTCTAGTACCCACTCTACAAACCAATTTTAGTCACATAACTTTTTAAGGCTTAAGCCAAAAGTGAGATTAATTAAAAATATATGGCTTAACATCTCTTTTAGAGTGTGATTTGGTTTCTTTGATCATTTATTATCTTCTCTTTGTTTGATTAGTGAGTTTTTTTGTGCTTGTTACCCCTTATCTCATATGGTTCTCACTCATTAGCAGTGAAGAGACCTTGCAGAGTAAACCCCATCACCAATCCAACCTACATCTTTCACCTCTTAATCCATGGACTACATCTTTGAAATAGTATACTCTCCTCACCCCTTGGAAGTCCTACTTTCCCTGAGAAGGTTCCTCAAGAAAAGGTATATTTTATCACTTTCTTAGATAACAATCCCATAGCCTTGCAACATTATCTTACAACCATCTCTTATCATATCATAGATTTGGCCCCACCCATACATCCACCTTATGGCATGCTTCCCCACCTCATTAGGAGTGCCTCTATTTCTATGGTTACTACCCAACCATTGAATACCAAGATTATCCATCAACCAATAATTCCTTTGAGACTGCTATGAAAAACCAACCAAACCAAACTATGAATTCCCTGATACCTTCCACTCCTACCAACAACTCCTCCACCTTAAGAGCAAGCCAACCTCTAACCACCAACAACTCCTCTAAAATAGGAGTGCCTACCTCTAGAGTTACCAACCTTCCTTCAAGTACCCCAAATCCATCAACCACTACTCCACTTCAAATCTTTATGGTGTCCATACACTCTACATTACCACTAATTAGTATAAGGGTCACCACAACAGTATGTACCTTATAACCTTCCATATGAAAAACTCAAAGAAAACCTAATGAAGATGATTATGGATAAGATCACCAACTTATAGTCATCCATTTTGGGGACTCATAACATCTTATCATGTGACCAAATTTGTAATGAGCCCATCCATCCATTTGTACCTACCAGACCATATCCTCCCTAATGGGAACTTCCCAAGTTCTCTAAATTTTAAAGTAAGAAGGATCTCCAACAACACCTTAGAGAATTTAGGCATGATTTTTATCTCATCACCTATGATTATTCCCCTCTTTGCTCTTTCCCCATGTCTCTAGCTAGTTTGAGATTGGATTGGTGTAGTGTCATACCCAAGCACTCCATTTTCTCCTTCACCCAACTAGCTCAAACCTTCTTAGACCACTTTTTAATCAATATCTCCAAGACATTTTCTATCACCAACCTCTAATATATTTGATAGTTTGAGGATTAATCCATTACAAATTTTATAGCTCATTAGAGAAGCCTAATTAACCAAGTTTCCTTCTCTCTACCTGAATCCATACTCATGGAGCTCTTTGCTTAGGCATGTGTTAAGTATATCTCCTCTACAATATGTGTCTAAAACTTCCAAACCTTAAAATAAGATTTTACCATGGTGCATAAGTTAGAGAACCAATCCATTGATGATGGAAACCTAAAGCTAAAAAATAATAACTCAACCTACAAAACTAATTAGGCCTCTTTCAGCATGTAAATTAACTATTCTAATACTAATTCCAAGAGTAAGGAACCACAAATGTGATTATCCTTAAGTCCTCTCCTTCACTTTATGTTAACCAACCAAATTAATTTAGTTCTTCAAAGTAAAACATGAGGAACCATAACTAGAACAACTAGAAGCAATTCACTCCACTTGGAAAATCTTATGCTTCCATCTTGGACAAGTTATTGAAAGCCAACATCATTCAACTTCCTCCTATAAAACCTTCTCAATAGTTTGATGCCTATTGTATTACACCTATTTGGTTCAATAAGAATTATTTGGGTGCCTTTCATTGGGTAATAGGACATGATGTCAGTAGGTTCAACACCTTCAAGATCATTATCTAATCCCTCATTGATAAGAGGGAGCTTACATTAGACAACCCCAATGTACCATCAAACCAAGCCCTTGATATTTTTAGATAACTTTTCCATAACCATGCTCCTATCAAGAATGAGAGACAATATTGAGTATTTTCATGATCCCCACATAGTTAACATGTTCCTTGATGCACTCATTATCACACCACTTATTAACTAATATTCTAGTTCTCCACCCCTTCCATCTATTGATATAATGGACATACCTTCCCTTCCTTCAGAAACTCAAATTGAGGAAGTGTTATATCTCCCCCTCAACTGTTATATCAAAATAACCAACCATCGTTGCCTCATCTTCACCTTTAACTACCAAGAAACTCATGCCTCCTTAAAAGATAATTCTCAAGTAATAAATCCTCATGTCCAATCCTCCCCTAGAGGAGCCACCTATTGCAACCTTGAATCCTTTGATTGAGGAAGAAGACAAGTTTACTAACCCCTTCCCACCTATGGGTCTATCATTCAAACCTACTACCTAGGGAGCTAAAAAGATCTATAACCATTCTCTAGACTAGTTCAAAGTTTGAAATTTGTTTCCAAACTCAACTTAGATCAAGCTACTTTTTGGTAGCAACTAGGTCTCCCTTATATTACTAGACCAAAACCTCCAACCCCTTTTTTGGTAGACCAACCCCTCAATTCTGTTGATCAACCTATTACCATATCTACCAAACCAACCAAAACCTCCACCCAACTAATCAAGACCTCTACTAAACTAACAAACCCCCAACCACCTAATTCAACCAACACCCAAATGGATAAACCCTCTTCTATCACCCCAACTAAAAAAACCAAAAGCATTGGTACCTTACCTACGCCAAGCCTTAGTTACCCATCTATGAAAGTGGACCTAACCCATTAAAACCCACCAACCAAGTGCCAAACCAAATAAACCAAAGAGGTAAAACTACCCAAAGACATAAAGCCCCAAATTTTACCTCCCTCAACCTTACCCTCTATTGTGGGGCCTCATATTTCTACCTTGAGTAGGAAGACAATTATCTCTACCAAGACCCCAGCACCTCTTTTGGTTATACCTTTGCAATTGATTTATGATGCACCTCTCTTCATCTCATTCATAATACATAAGATACCTACCTTATGATACTCCATCTCTATCTCATCAATCTCCTTGCTTAAATCAAATCTAGCAACCAAGCATGCAACCCTACTCAAATCACCTACCATCAAACCTATTTCACAATGACCTTCTACCCCAACCATTAGAGCAAAGACCACTACACCCTTAACACCTTTATTTGATTCCTACTTGAAAATTATCTATAGGTTATTACAAAATTATTATTTAACCTTACCTTCCATTAGACCCTTTGACCCTTTAGCTTCAAAACCCATATAGTACAATAACCACCAAGTGTGTTCTTATCATAGGACACATGGCCATGATACAGAGAACTAAAATGCTCTCCAAACCATTATCCACTAGCTTTATGCTGAGGATGATCTATTAATAGATGCACCTCCTATGGTCCCCATATTAATCCAACCAATAACCATACCTACCCAACACTTACCTACTCCTCCACTCTCACCTCAAAGTGAAGATGAGTTTATATAATCTACTACTTCACCCTCTCCTTTTATCCATATTATCAATGTGGTTATGATATCACAATAGAAGGATAAGGGGAAGGTTAAGGTGTCCATTCCTTAGATGTATCCCTCTCCCATATCCCAATCAAATCACACCCAACCATCTCCATCTTCAACCAAACCCAAAGTAGTAATTTTAGGTGCCTCTCACCCTAACCCCTTAGAATCCATTAAGAAAGTTATCCTCAAGTAACTTCACCAGACCTTGGAAAACATGAGCTTGGATGAGTTGATCAATTCCTCTCCCCATCACTGTTAAACACTAATAGAGGCCCTATTATCCATTAAATTCCAAACTGAAGACCCTCAACCTCTAGCAACCTTTATTATCACCCTTAAATTTTATAAATTTATTATCTTTAAGGATTTAAAAATACCTTCCATCCATCCTAAGGACCCAAAACCTCCTATTTTTATTACTTATTACATCAACCAAACCCACATTAAATGGGTCATGATTGATGGGGTAGATAATATTAACATCATCTCCTCCCATGCCTACAACCAACTTAACCTATCAGACAATGGCATGTCTGAAACCTCAATCATCTTTTGATCATCAAATGATACCATGTCCACTACCTTGGGAATGCTCATCTTCCAAATCCATTTAGGATCCTGCACTCTCCCCAAACTTTTCTATATAGTGGAAGGTGAATTCTAATACAATTTTTTGTTAGGACAACCCTAGATCTGCTCCATGGGTTGTGTCCCCTCCACCCTTCACCATTTCATTAAGTTTGATCACTAAAACTAGCTCATCAACATCTAAGATAACACAAGTCCTTTCTTGACATGAAACATGACCTATCACCCCAATGATGTCCTGATAACCCCATCAAACACACCCTCAGAAGCTAAATCCCAACCTTCAACCACCAAAGTAGATATCATATCCCCTTCCACCAATGAGGCATCCACCAATTCCTTTATACCTTTAGACTAAATCCCCACCATGAACCCTTTGGAATCAACATTCCATCACCTTTTACTAGGGGAGTATCACCTCTTAGCCCTTGATGCTTTACCTACTCCTCACGAGTATGGGCAACTTACTAACTAGCTGGGATATGACCCCAAGTCAAAATTATTATTCCCTTGGGACCTCCCCATTGTTAGACCCATTTTTTTCTATGGGGGACTTGAAAAAACCCCTTGTGATTTTACTATATATCCTTCACCCTAACTATTTACCACTAGTTTCTCCTACCTGGATAAACCAAGCTTTACCAAGATGTACCTCCATAGTTGTGCTTGGAAAGGCTTTGGTTTTGGGTGGTATGAACATGGCCCACATGTGTTGGTATATGTTTAAACTAAGAAGACTCATGATAAAGATGCTCTCAATTTCATCCTACCCAATAAGAAGCAATCAAAACCACCTACCACCACCATTATTGAGGAAGATACCCTTTCCTCACCCACCTCTCCTTTGCCTACATGTGAGGATGATGACATCATCCCACATAAATTTTTATCCATCAACATGATCACCTTGAAACCCCTAACTTATAAAGAGGGGGTGATCATAACCATCCATTTGATCCATCCTAAGATGATATGAGATGACTCTCATACCATTAACATTATTCAGTGATAGAATGATGATTTTATTCTCACCTATCTCAGTACCCTAGATTCTTTAATCCACAAATCACTTTCTCCTAAGACTTTGACCATTTTGAATGAATCTACCATGGATATCAACTTGGGTAGTTCAAAAAACCCCCACATTGTCAAACTTGTCTAATCGCTACCTTTTGAAGAACACTAGGACTTCCTCTCTTTCCTCTAAGACCATAGCATAGCCTTTAGTTGATCTTATAGTGATATGCCTACAATTGACCCCATTATTTCTACCCATAACATATTCACCAACCATGATGCCAATCCTATAAATTAAAATCTTTGACACATGCATCCTCATATAGCCCTTCTCATCAAAGAAGAACTTTAGCCTCTTCTATCTATCAAATTAATTCAACCCATTGACAACCCCCAATGGATTTTGAATGTTTTACCTATTACCAAAGTGATAGGGGGACTACACATTTGTGTGGACTTTTGTGACCTCAGCCTTACTTGCCCCAAAGACAACTTCCTCTTCAAAGCATCGACTAGCTTATAGATCTTAAAATTAGCCATGAGATGTTATCTCTCATGGATGAATTCTTGGGATACAATCAGATCCTAATTACTCCCAAAGATCAACATAAAACTGCCATTACCACCCCTTAGGGAACCTTCTATTATAGAGTTATGCCTTTTAGATTGAAGAATGTTGGTGAAACCTACCAACATGCCATGTCTTATAATTTCCATGACCTTATCCATAAGATTATTGAGGAATATGTGGATGACCTTAGTAAATATAAACTCTAAAAGGATCACTTGGCCATTGTTAAGATCATCTTTGAATGCCTCATCCATTACCATGTCTACCTTAACCCCAAGAAGTGTATTTTTGGAGTTTTGTTAGGAAAACTTCTTGGCTACATTGTCTCCCTTCATGAAATCAAATTTAATCCTTCCAAAACCAAAGCCATCCTCGACATGCTCCCTTTAACCATCCTCAAGTAACTCCATAGTTTGAAGGGGAAACTCTAGTCCATTCATTGCTTTATATCCCATCTTTTTTATCAATGTCAACCATTTCACCACTTTTTAAAGAAGGATGTGTCTTTCAAGTGGAATATCAACTATCAAAAGGCCTTTGATTCACTCAAAAAGTACCTTTTATCTCCACCTATCTTTACCCCTACCAAGGATGACCAACATTTCTACCTATATATCTCTACCACTAACCATTACCTAGGGGCAATGCTAACTCACCAAGATTAACAACACAAAGATAAAACTATATACTACATTATTTGTGTGCTTGTAGAGTATGAGACTCAATATACTAATACCAAGAAACTTTGCTTAGTTTTAGTCTTCATGGCCACCAAACTTCACCACTACCTTCTTAACCATAAAACCTATGCCATAACCAACACCAACCCACTCAAGTACATGCACTCTAAATCATACCAAAACTAGCATATGGAAAAGTGGCTTATGTTCTTAACAGAGTTTGACATTAAGTTCCTTCAGCAAAAGTCAATTAAATGGAAATTCACTATCAACCATTATCCAAGGCACCTTTAATAAATAACCAACCACTTCCTCTTTAGTTCCCTAATGAGTCCATAATGACCCTCTCTAAAGTAGATTTTGCCTATTAAGTCACCATGTTCTTTGATGGGTTAGAGTGTCAACATGGTGGGAGATCAGGTATCATCCTTATCCCCTTTGATGATGAACCCATTCCTTTGTATTTCAAGCTTAATTTTGAATGTACCAATAATATGGCTAAGTATGAAGCCCTAGTGGTAGGCCTTCAAACTACCTTAGCCCTAGGAGTCAAAATAATCAATATCTTTAGTGACTCCTAGCTTATGGTCAATCAAATCAATGACTCTTACCAGTGTAATAATGATTTTTTATAGTAGTACAAACAACTATTTGATAAACTCTTAGAATAATTTGAACATTACCATATCTAATCAACCCCATGATCTACTAACAAGTTTACCAACAATATGGCTTCCTTTGCCTCTTAGATACCATCTACACCCTTAGATTTTAAGCTATCTATTTTTATCCACAGACTCACCTAGCCTTCTTATGTCAAACCTAACTCTCTCACCTTTTTCAATGTGGAAGAGACTCAACCTAACCTTTGTTATCAATAAACCTTCAACTATCTCAGCCTTGCCTTAATTCTTACTGGCCTTTCAAGCTCACCTTTTGTCTAACTTAAGCTCATCCCTTTTTATCTACCTACATTTCATTTCCCTAATTTAGGGGCAACCAATTATAACCAAATCATGTGATTATATGTCACTAGAATAGACTTATCTTAAATAAAGGGTATCATGACTCTCCCTATGGCATGGTTTTCATAGTACTTTCCACACCTTCACAGGATGGATTCCCATGGTCATTGTTACCTAAACCACTTTACACCTAATCAACCTTCTTGTGATTTTATTTTTTCCTTCATAGAGGTGAACCCTTAAGCCTATATAAGTAAGTCTATGTCAAAATAATTCAAAGCAATCAAAGAAAAAAATCTATATCATTAGCAATCATGGGTCATTCCTATCATTCGTAGACTATTCCCTTGAAGGATAGTTGCATAAGCATTTCTAAAATTGCACAAGTATAAGGTAGATTGCTCCCTTGAAGGATAGCTATCACAAAGCCTTGAATAAAGCATATAAACTTAGACCACTCCCTTTAAGGATGGCTAAGTAAAGAATTTATCAAAAGCATATCAATTTCTTGAAAGCTTCTCACATCAATCAACTTCCCATAAATAATAATTAGCAAAGGACCCATTATAAAAATCATAATAAAATCAAACTAATCTTGAAATCTATAATTAGCCCTCAAATAGCATAATAAAGTGGGAGCCACAATCAGCTTTCACAAAGAGACTTCTTGCATCAATCAGTCTACATAATTTGGCATAGACTTGTTTACACTGACTCTTTTGACACCTATAAAATAGGCATGCTAGTCTCACATTAAGGTTTCATTTTCACCCATTTCCATTTTACTCACTATAAGCAAAGGATTTTTTAATCTTACTTAACATTATATGTCTAAGACACCTTTTTAACTAACTAATGAATGTTAATATGAATCATTCAAAGGGCTTCTGTTCATTAAGCCATTCTAAATTTAGTTCTATTGTTTAAGTCCTTATCAAAGAAGAAGCATCAAACCCTCTTCTTATCCTATCATGTCTAGTTGATACTTTGACAAGGTTTTTGCCTCTTTATTATATTATTTGTCTCCCATTTAGTGTTTGTAGTTACCTTACCTCATATGCTTTACCTTAAACAAGATATCTACAACCATAATCATAATTAGCATATTCATGTGTGTCATAATCACTATCATAATCAAAATCATAACCATAACAAGCATAATAAAACCACAACATCCATGAGAATTAAAATAATCAATCACTTTCCAACACATCTAAAATCTAAATAATGAAATCTAAATACTCAATAATATTTAGCATGTTGTAAACTACCAGGAAGCATAACCATAATTCAAACCCATCTCATGCCTAGCTAAGCCTGTATTAGTGTCTAGCATCCATGTACATAATCATAATGCATAAGCAATAAAACATCACATCATAAGCATTAAACATCAACATAATCCATAAACCATGAACATGAGCATTAAAAAATAACATGTGTGTGTGTGTGTGTGTGTGTGTGTGTGTGTGTGTGTGTGTGTGTGTGTGTGTGTGTGTGTGTGTATGTATAACTCATGAGTCAAATAGCATAAATGTGTATAAGAAGATAGACATCTCTCTCTCAAAATGTACATCTCACCACATCGACTCATAGGCTAGAATCAAAATGATATACAAAATTTCATAATCTATCTGTATCTATACCCTAAGTGCACCAATACCTCTTGGAAAACCAATAGATCCTAGTGCCAACCCACTTACTATACTTACCAATCCCTTATCTATCCTTATCTATCTAGCTATATATGTTTCCCAATACCTTGTTGTTGCCACCCTAGTACCACCTACCAAGCTAGCACTATACTCTTCCCATCAGGGTTCCTATGGACATTGTGTCAAAATTATGGCCTCATAATACTATAGCTCCTCCACCATAGCTAGGTATTATGCCATGGGGATGGTACCTAGTGGTCTTATTGGTGTTATCACTGTGCCTCCCCTCTATATCAAGGTGTCCCTATCCTCAATCACCAAGCCTAGTGAGGTCCTAGCCTGATCCCTATCACCTGTCATGGTGGCAACCTAACCCTATAGTGTTGTAATCTGGCCCTAAAATGTGGCCACCTACACCTATAACACTATAATCTATCCCTATGCATTGTCTAAATCTACTCTTACCTATCCATCAAGACTAACTAGATCTACAACCATTAGCCTGACACCTTCATCATCCCCACCAATATCTGTAGCTACATATAATGGTTGATACCATGCCATCTACCCATATGCAAAGCTAGTGTCATCTACCTAAGCCCTAGTTTATAGCTCCTCATAGTCTATTTAATTAGGCATAAGATGTAGCTTTGGCAATAATTTTTTTAAATCATATCGCTTGTACCTAAGGAATGGACCTAGAATACCTTGTACCAAGCTAAATTTCCTCCTCACCCTCTTAAATAAGATGAGCTTCACCTCCCCATCCTGCTCGCTGAGTATCCATCTATAGCTCTAAAGGGGGAGTGTCTAGCTCTTGTAGCCAAGTCATACTAGAAACTATACATAAGGCCTCCAATTGATGTCTCCTATCACTAATGCACCTAGTGTACCCCTAAACCCCAATAAATCCTTATATATATGTATAAGTAAAATAGGTACCCACTGAATATAGCTTGACCTAGTAATAGCTCAACTAACACCCCCAGTAGCAAATATGTAATATCCCTTACTTAGGGGCTCCCTTCTTCCATCAAAGCTTTGATACCACTGTAATATCCCCTTCCAATAGGGATATCTAGACAAACAAAAGCTCTGAACAAAGATGCAATTTTGCAGAATAAATTCCAAATAAATAAATAAATCACAATATAATCTCTCAATAGCAAATCAAAGATCTTATCACTTGTTCTTCTAGATGATTACACAATTGAGTCTCTATCATACCAATAAAATAATATGAAATATTCTATCTTAAAACCTCGGGCTTTTGCAAATCTAGAAATTAAGCTTGAATCTAGACGTCTCAGCCTACTGTGTCAAACACACAGTCACCATCATCAATCGATATACCACCAACGTCAGTCACTATGGATCCTTCTTTGCCGATGTCAATCTTCAGTTGGCCAATGTCGATCACTGGGACTCTCTGCCTGTCGAAGTCAATATCTGCATCGATCTATATGGACCTATACGGACTTCGTACGGCTGCCAATAAAGCACAACCTATCTATTTTCAACCCCTGATCTGAAGATATATGGCTCTAATACAGAAGATCTCTATATGTATAATTTATTGAATCAAAAACCTAATAAAATAAATACCTAGAAAGCTCTGTGACAACTTCTATATGAAGTTACCTCTCAAATCTGTAAACCTCTGTGATAACTTCTATATGAAGCTATCTCTCAATTTGGCAATAGATCAACTGATATTTCATCACCTCTGAATCACACACACTGAAGAGTGGACGTTCTCCAATGCAAATGGAATCTTGGAACCCTTGGCTTAGTATTCACAAAAGAATTCCTTAATATCAAAAATCAATAATCAATGCAGAATCAATAATGGCCTCCATGAGAAACCCTTATACCCTCAAAAAGATATGCTTGCCCTAATTAGGGTTTCTTAAATTAGAATTAGGGTTTCTAGTTAAAACTAGGCTAAATAATTAATATTTGATTAAATCAATCAAATATTAATATCTCCCTCAATACATGTCAGATCCTCAAACTGTTCGAAGCTAGTGAACCAGGGAGTGATTTTGCACATGTCCATACCAAAATAAAGGCGCTCCATTGCATGTCAAATATCCCTAAATAATAAGAGCTCAAGCTAAATGTGTCTGAAATAGCTTGAATGAAAGCCAACTATAGGAATTCTATAAATTGAAGCCAAGCCAATCTCCATCATGACCCTTTATCCATCCTATCAGCCTACGAAGGTCGCATAATAAGCTAATCATCAAGTCTGTCAATGTCCATGAAAAAGGGGACACGACAAAATATGGGAACCTCCCATTGCTCAAATTAGGAAGCACAAATCATGAAACAATGATCATAAGAATGTTCATGATTCTCCTCTTGCCTTGAGACCTCTGATACAAAGAACTATACCTAAACCCCCAACATGCCATCTAACTTGATCACTATCATCCCCATATAAAAGCTCGATGTGATCATCATGCTCCTCTTTATATGATAAATCAAATCACCCCAGAGTGGTAGCCATGTAATCCTATGAATATCCTTAGGCAAGATAGTCATCTCATTGATTAGCAATAGGAAGGTGTTCATAGAAGGATCCCATCTCTTGATGAGTGATATGACCATAGATGCATCCTCAGGCACTTATTGATAATGATTCATTGCCCCCAACCCAACCTCCTCCATGTGAGCCTAGTTGGCTAGGACCATCCCCTACTAGATCTCTATGAAGATACATATCACTCCATCACATATCTATATCTACTTCCTAGCCTACACTAATTTATAAACAAAGCTTAATCACCTATACCATTATCATCTACCCTACCCTTTAAGCAATTGACCTATTTCCTTATCCATCCTACCCATCTACCCAATACCATCTAAAATTGCCTTATAAACCTACAATGCCATCCTTTACTTAGAAATCAAACATGTAATTTGCCTTAGCATGCTTTCAATACTTATCAAAAACCCTCTTTACCCTAGTTGACTACCAATGGTCATACATCCATATTTTTTAGGGTATCGAACTTCAATAGTTGGACTTGACCATTGATGATCACTATGCGTGTTCCAAATATAGAAAACCCAATCCCTATCTATCTCTAAAAACATCCAAATGGTAAGCTAAATAGCCTATTTTACAAACCATAATCCTTAACAAACCTAGTTTACCTATACACCCTATTAATTCCTAAATTTAAATGCACATTTACCTAAAACCTACCAAAACCCTACCTAGTGCATAACCTAAGTAGTTAATCTGAATAGCTAACCCTAATGAATTTTTTATCCCTCTAAACTACCCAATTAATGGCACCCCCTACCTCATTTCATGACTACCACCATGGAGTTAGCTATAGTCTTGCTCATCCTCATCCATGCCTATGAGCTCCCTACATCCTAAAAGGTCCTCTAGGTCCACCCTCCACCTCAACTCCCAGCTAACCTCCACCTCAACAAACACCATCAATAAACACCTTTACCATAAAGTGTCAAAATATCTAGAGATCAAAGTCAAATAATCACCATAGTAATAAGGAGTTAAAATTGATTCTATTTTCACTTTTGACCACCAAGCTTTTGGGGTTTTCACCTTGACCTTCAACAGTCAGAGTGACCATCAATGGTTACCTTTGAGGACCTTAACCATTGATGATCAAGGTGCTCACCTTATTGCCTTACCCTTGGTAGAAGCCTCTTTAGCAACAACCACCCATTTTTTTACCAACCCTTGGAGACTACCTTCTCTACCAACCCAAATGCCTCATCACCTCATCATTGGTCCATTCAACCCAACTAGCATGGATTTTGAAAAAAAAAATTAATTGGTCCTTTGACCGTAGTGATAACATTGCCATGTTGACACTTTTTAACTTGTACCACCTCATGCTTACCTAACCCACTTATGTATTTTTGAGAGAAGTTCCTACCTCAAATACCTATTACACTTAACCCATTTGTGTTTTCACAAGGAACACTTTTTTCCTTGGATACCCATCAAAACATAGACAACACTTTGGAGACATGATATTGTACCCAGTTTTCATGCCTAAATGTGGTCATATAGTCCACTTGTACATTGTCCTCCTAACATTGACCTTTATTGTTACCAACTTAGCAACCTAGTCTATGCATGATCTTAGATATCACACCTTTTGTCATACTTTATGTGTCTATTTTTGCTTTAGTTCCCAACCTATCATCTACCTTCATTGACACCTTCACCTATGTTATCAAACCCACACTTGATTCTATTTTACCTCATCAATACCTAGTTTTAAGGGGAACACCTCCTCCCATACTCAGGGAGACTAGACCTTTGACAAATATCAATTTTTGTTTTGTAGCTAGTTGATTTCAAGTATCACAACAAAAAGGGGCAAAATTTAGACACCAAAAATCTGCACACCATGACTTTAAATGTTGTAATTCCCTTAACTACCTTGGGAACCTCTCAGGACCAATTTAACCCTTTGACTCCTAACCAAACCTAACCATAGTTATTTTGACCAAACTAGCTTAATCTTAGATTTTACCTAGTTTGACCCTTCACCCTTGACCACTGATGATCAAGTTGAATATCTATGGTCACTTGTATCATCGATGATCAGGGTACACCTCCTTAACCACCAACATTCAAACTCACTTGCCTTGATTTTCTAAATATAACTCATCTAAATAAAATTATGAACCATTACATGTGTGATTTAAAATTAGGAAGCCCAATTCACATCATTTTGCAACTCTCTTTCCTTACCTAAAAGAAGAGAGGAGTAGGAAGGTGAAATGGATTGCAATTATTGTTAAAATCTTAGACATCTAGTATCTTCTTTTTTTAGATCAAACATCATCATAAATCCATGAAACCAACTACTACATTAGAGAGCCAAGTTATTTCCATATCTCCACCAAAATTCTAAGTACCATTACTCTATCATAATCATGCCAAATTCCACCAATAGGTCAATCACCTCAAGTACCCACTTGATAAGCTTTTTATAAGATAAGTACTTGATTTCTAGCATTTAATTACTTTATTTTATTTTTATATTTATCCTAGAAACAACCCATCTCTTAGAATTTCACTTTGTGATCCTATCAACTAGTGATTTATTAACCTAGATCTACATATAGGAACCATTGATGGTTGTCTAAACTGTTGATGGTCACCTTAACCACTAATAGTCACCTTAACCACTGATGATTATCCCAACCATAAATGATCACTATGATAGTGAATTCTAGCAAGCTATTTTTACCTACATACCCCCAATCAAATCTAATTTTATGTGTTATTTCTTGTTCATAGATCCTTGTCGAATTTTCTGAAGTAGATCCTAATCATCAAGCATTATTATTAATTAGCTTATCACTATTTTAATCTTTCTTAGTCTATTTTCTAAAAATAATTCTTTTTTTCAATTTTAGTTCCTTTTGACTATTGATGTAAGTACTTTATATTCTATTTTATAAACTTAACTATTTAAAAAATATGGATTTACATCCCTTGAAGAAGATCTTGCTTCCAGGATCTAGCTATCACTATGCAATCCACTCAACTATCTATCTAACAAAGAAATCTACTTTAGTGCTTTCTTATCTATAGATCATCCTTCCAAGCCAAAAATGAGTTTTCCATAATCTTCTAATTCTACTTGTGCATAACTAATAAGTTTTCCAATCATACCCGTACTTAGTTTCCTCTTTTCCTTTTTTAAACTAATAACATAAAATTCATTAAAACATTTGGCTTTAGAAAAGAACTAGAAAGATGTAAGATAAATATGGTTTTAGTTTGTTAACACTGAAATTAATATGTATTGGTGATGTTACTATCTTGGTGTTGGGTCTTTTCCCCTCACTTCACAATCCTACAATGATAAAGGTGTTAGGTTCTTTACCAATATATACCATCAACCACATATTTATACTTGGCCAAAAAGATGAGTTGATTTTCCCCTTAGTGATGAAATGCAAATAGGTAGACCTTGGGTAGAATTTTTGAATGGTTTTTAATATTTTATGGTTTGGAAGTGTGTGAATAAAATAAAAAACAATGTCACTAAATTAATAAATTAACCTTCGCAGTTAGACTATGTGTGCTACTCTAAGCAAGAAAACAATAAAATGAAAGATGAATTAATTACTATCAATGTGAGTTAAATCCTTTTCTTTAAGATTAATATATTTATTGGGTTGATCTAATATGAAAATATTACCAAATAAAATCAACTTTATTGATTATATATATTAGATAAATGGACAAAGAAACATAGTCAAACAAGCCAACTAAGTCTACTAGGTAAGAAGTAACTGTATAACTAAGTTGATCCAGTTAACTAAGTTGATTTTAGGATTACAATTTTATAGGACTAAAAACTATGAAAAATAGGATTGTAATGAAGTAAATTAAAAACTAAGTTGGTGATAATGAGGTTGATGATTTAATGATGATGAATTATTATTTTTTATACTGTGTCATCTAAATTAAGAATTTTAGCCTGATAATAGAGTTAATTGGATTGATTGAGTCTGAAACCTATATGATAAAAATAAAATTGAGTCAATCAAATCAATACATTTTTCTATAGTTTAAGATGAATTTCATAAATCCAAATAGAGTTGATTAGATCAACTATGTGTTAAACACGTGCACAAAATGTTAAACTGCATCGATAGATTTGATCTAGTGATATCAAAATGAAATAGATAATAAATGAAAGTATGAAATAAAGATTTCAAGGGTTATTTCATGTGGGGTTCACCATAATGTATATAATATAAATTCATGTTGAACTATAAATCAATCTTAGCTTGGAGAATATAAATCAAACTATCCATTTCACTTGTTGATACATTTAGAGAATCGAGGCCATGAACAATGTGGATCTTATAGACCTAACCAAGGGGTATCTTACCATAAAATATCATAATATAGGGTTCCAAATCCTCTAATTTAGTAATACCACATAATAACCCTAGTTAGGTCCTATGGTTCATAACAAAATAAAGCAAATATAAGCTAGTGTTTACCAAAGCTTGTGGCACAAATGGGGGTTAATAAACATAAACAATAAACACATAAGTAAGAATATATTCAACTAATTTAGATTTAATATTAAGTATGAAGAGATAAATACATTCACAAGCCATTATTTATGTAATTCTATCTGCCAAAATAAAGGAATAAGAGTTAGGAATACTTACCTTGAATATGAACCCGTCGAGGCTCAATCTCTCCCTTTAACAATAGTGTTTTTCAAGAGGTTGTTTTAGTTTTTAAGGATCAAAAATTTAGGTCATCTCTAGGCCAAAACACTTATCCTATGCATCCAATATGTTTCCATAAGATAATATTCTTATCCAATTTTAAACCCTGGGCAATAACTCCTCAAGTAGAATGGTGGAAGAGTAAATCATAAATAATAAAAATTGAATGATTATTTTTATTGTAAATGAGGTAAATGATGTGTTTATTTATCCATATATTACCTTAAACCCTTCCATAATCTTAGCTAACATAGTTGGCCCAGTTGACCTTGTTGTTTAGGAAATAGAACAGTTGGTTCTTAGACTGTGTCGATTGGGGTGACTTAATCCCATAATATGTTCAATTCCTAGAATAGGATTCACCTATTTGAATATGTTTTGAGGATGGTAAAAAAGGTTTGACTTAGGTAGGGGATATTTTTAGTGATATCAAATCTTATGGAAACATATAAGAGGTATCTATGTTGTTTGAAAGTGGTGGTATAGGGAATAACAATCTTGCAAAGCACCAATAATTTTCCACCTTTTTTTGGTGTACCCTTTAAGGTATACACTCAGAGAGATTAAGACTCAATAAGTTTTTACAAGACAAAAAACATTAGTAATTGATAAATTTTAAAAATATTGTGTGTATATAAGCCTCGTTTAATTTCTAGGAGCATTCAAGTTGATTTCAATGCAATATCTTGTTAAAATATCTAATAAGTCATCTTAAGGTCATGAAAGTGATTATTAAGACAAATTTATAAATAAATAGTCATAACAAACATTAATGAACTTATAAAGGTGTTAAAATAGGTCTTGTTAACTCATTAAGTCATATTAGGAGAGTGAAATGTTCTTTAAAGGTCTCATATGGTCGTTTTATTGTTTAAAATCTCCTTATCAACCCTCTAATCCATACCAAATGTTAAAATACAGTGAATTCAATTTATTTACCTCCATTTTCTTCCTTAGTGGCATTCAAATCTCTCAACAAGGAGGAGTGCATCAAAAAATAGCCAAACTATTATCTATTTCTAACATGATCATGGCATTTTTATTGACTTAGATATGTTTTTGTAGGATGGATGAGGATATTCTCAAGGTCAAGTCACTAGGATCAAAACCATCTCATGATCTTAAACCTCTTCAAGGTCCAAATCTTCAAAATTAGAATTTGAAGTCATACTTTGTAGGTTTATTGAGATTACAATGGAGAAGTCATCATGTTTCATATAGATCACCTCCTCCAAACCCCTTTTATATAGGACATTATATGAAAATTAGGTCCATTCATAACATAAATAACAAATTTTAAGGAAGGTCACATGAAGACAAACCATCAATATATGTTGTACACCTAAAAAATTACAAGTTTTGGATTATGTTTACAAGTTTTAGTAGTTATAAAACCTTCATACATTGAATCAAGTATCACAAACCCTTATTCAAATATCTACTAGGTGTATTACGTCTCCTTGATGGTCTATATACAAAACCAAACATAACAAGCCCTCAAATATAAAGATTTTATTAAAATTAAAGGGTTTAATGATGTCTTCCAAAAACTTGAAAAGTATACCATTGATAAGGAAAGTTTCAATAGTTTCCCTTGCATCATTATCAGACCATCATAGGCCTTTAAAGAATAAAAATAGGCTCATAAACCTCTTAACATGGTAAAAGTGACTCAAAACCTTGCTTACAGTCACCTACAGGAAGTTTTCAAGAACATGACATCTCTAATCAAGAGTTTTAATGTTTAATAAGGCCATTAGAAGGTATGGAAGAAGTATTTAAAATTCATTTCTTGGTGTTTAGATGTAGCAAGAATGAAATGGGGCTATCAACCATAATTAAGAAGCCTAAATTACCTACAAGCAACTCAAAGAAGGCATGGTTGAAGATCTAAATACATTTATCCAGATGCATGGCAAGGACTGGATCATGGAGGAGGTTAGGATGATTTAAAGACACAATTCCAAGTCTTCAATATTTATCAAGTATCTATAAACACGTGGATCTACCAAAAATTATAGCCAACACCTAAACCTTGCCAAAGCCCTATAAAGTCATGAATCCACTTTTTGAAGTTTCAGAGCTTGCTCAGGTGAAATACTTGAAATTTTCAAATCCTCCTAATATTTCAATATTATTAGACAATACTTAAATATTTAAATATTTATGAGTAAGAAAACAAGGGTTTCTTGATATTAAAACCTTAGTTACATGTTTGTAAGGAGAAGGTACAAAAGGTTTCAAATCTTAAGCACGATTATAACCCTCCAAGACAAGTTTAAAGGTTTTTGGTAACAATGAATATACTAATAAATCCTTAGCTAGGTTTTCCAAGTTATCCATAGTGTATGAGGTCTCAACAAGTAAATTTTGTCATTTTTTGAATAGGTGCAAGAATGTTAGGTAGTATACTATTTTCATGGTGTTTAACCCCCTTTATAAGACACAAACAAAGATATATCAAAGGTTTCAAAAGATCTATCAAAAGAATAGAATCATCATCTACAATATTCAATTACATGTTTCAAATTTGTTGTCTGTAGGCTTGTAACTAGGTTTTAGGGTTTCAATGAAGTTTTTAGCATTGAAGAAATATCCCTAAATGTTCATAGGAAAGAGTCAGGTTGTCATTATGTTTTAATGTTTTATCCTCTCAATATAAATACCACAAGCAAACCCAATAACTATCCTTGCATCTAAATCCCATAAAAGACAAGTTATAAGGTAGATGGGAAGAATACGTAGAGGTTTCAAATTGTATATAAGGTTTCTTAAGTGATCAATACATAAATGCCATCAAAGCTTTTTTTTTACTTGTAGGTCTCTTTGACCTTCTCAAAGCCATAGTACTGAGCCTATGCCAAAACCTTGAAGTATAAAATATATTGAAGGATACTCATGAAGATAAAAACCTTCCAATGCAAGGTTCAAGTTTGTGACATCAATATTATAGGTCTACATACTTATTAAAAGCCTTTATAATGACCAAGCTTACAAGGCTAGTTGGGGAAAGTTTCAAGAGCTATAAAATTGAAGGAAGATTTCTTGGTTGATCATAATGGAATTAGTTTCTAACGCACTTCAAGAAATGATTTATATATAATGATGTTTTTAGATTATCGAGGGAGATATCCCAATCTCCTTAATTCGATGGAAATATTCCAAACATATCCTTGTGAGAGATAAGGAAAAACTAGTAAGGATATTATGTTGTAGTATAAAGAAAAGAAGGTTCCAAGGATAGTAAGATGTGTTCATAGTGACTTGACTCATCTATACATGTATGAAATATTATGAAATAATGGTAAGGTTAAAAATAAAAATTCTCATAATTTTAAGCCTGTAACAAGGCTTGAAGAATCTCTTTATGTGCTCAAGGATAAGGAAGACTGCAACATTGCTTCTATATATTCAAAACCTCTCTAGCGTAGTTTATATACATGTTGTAAAAAAAATCTCACGAGTAGTTTAAAAATTTAAAACTTCAAATTGGATATCCTAAATTCCATGATCTTGGATGCAAACTAGTGGGCATATGCAATAGGTCATGACTAGGTTATAGGTCATCTCGAGGAAATTTGAACTAATCCATAATCCCATTATGAATACTTCAAGTTAAAGACCTAGAAGGAAAAATTGAATAGATTTAAAGGTATCTTGGTGAAATTAGAAGGCCACATGAAAATAAGTGAATTCAAAGTCTTATAGCTCATCAAACAAGGTTACAAGTTAGGAGATTAAACAAATCAATCTTAAGACATGAGAATACAGGTTTTTGATCTCTCAAGGAGTCTTCATGAGTAATTAAGATGCTAGAGCAACTTCTCCACCTATCCTAGAGATCATCAAATGGATTTTAAGGTGAATTTAAATTTGATTATTCTCCTATATCCCATCAATCATGATTGTAGGTGAGGTTAAGGGTTATTAATAGCATGATGGGGTCTAAGGCATTGGAAAATTGATCTTAGAGAGATGTAACTCCCTCCATGGGGTGGAGTAATGTTTATAAAAATTAAGACAACTCCAAGTGTTATAGGAGGTATTATTTTAGGTTAACTACCCAAAAATTCTCTATCATACATGCATAAGAGGTGGTGATAGGCAAACTGAGGCCTTTAACATAAGAAAAGTCTTGGTTTCTATGAGTCGAGTAGCTAGTTGACCAAATCATGCATGTTTAGGCAATCTAAAGGATAAAAATAGAAAAAATGAATCCCTTTCCTCCACTTATATGACCTTATCCCATGAGAGACCATAAAAGTGGTAGGACTAGTGCATTGATGAGAGGTGAATGCTCTTAATTTCCACTTATTTTCTCTCTTAGATTGGATAAGTTATTGTGTAAAAATTGCATTTATGTAGTCTATTATATTTTTTCTCTCCTCTCTTCACTCTCATTTCCTATAAAAAGGGTTATAAATAACTTATTTTATAATCCCTATGTTGGGTATAGTAAAACTCTTCTTCTATAAAGATTTGTAATGCTAGACTTAAGCCTTTGAATTGAATAAAGATTTATTTTTACCTTCTCCATTACTTGTATATTGTTTTATTTTAGTGTTTTATTGATCAAAACGTATGGTAGAGAGTGGTATCCCTTGTGTATGTCCATTTCCATTCACCTTGGTGCAAGAAGGCAAGTATTGTATAGGTCATATGTTGTGTTATAGTTAGTTATGTAAGTGATTAGATGTGGAAGTTCACTAACTATGTCTTGTGTAGGACCTTTTAGCTATTTCTTCTAGTTCTAGAATAGGAAACCACCTCCATATGAAATACTTATGCAAGAGATGCCTAACTTGGAGATTGTATACGATAAATTTTAATCTTTATCATTCCTATTACATATTAATAAGTAGGTAAAGGAGATAATAAAACTTAGTGCATCACCTCACTTTCAATTTTTTATCTTCTCTTTCTATTTTCATGAATAAGGGTCTTGATGTAGCTTAGGTAGGCCTTATTGGTGTAGGTCTTAGGACTATTATATGATCTTAAATTAGGTTCATTATAGTTTAATAAGGAGTTATCATTTTACAAAGATTCACTCTTATCATAGGTCACACATAACCTAGGATTGTTTCTATTGTGTCAGTTGAGATAGGTTTAGAGACTTGACAAGGTGAATTTGAACATTACAAAAAAAATTGGCATGCCTAGTGTGACACCACTACTTTATAAGATTAAAGACCTTGCTAATAATTTGGTGATGCTTTCATAAATTGGTATCTATTATAAACACATATTAATCACTTGTAAACTGTAAAAGGCATTCAAAAATACTTGGTTTTAGATTATCACCTTGTTTTTTTACAAAAAGTAATGACAAGACCATCTTCTAGAAGTAAAGAGGTTGATTTTATTGAGTTTCCAATAGAATAAATTATAAATAAGATAATTCTAAGGTCTTATCCATATTCTATATCCCCTTTAGATGATAATTCTCCCCAACACATCCCACTACCACCTCAAATATCTCACATAACAACCCAAAAGAACTAATTCTTTGTACCCTTCAAGGTGGAAACCCATTGGGTCTCTAATAGTAATGATGAGATACCTATTGCATCCCTAAATATCATCCCATCCTTTACTTCTAAAAACTCCACAAAATCTATTAAGCTCATCTAAGATGTTGAAAACATCTATTCATTTCAACATGTCACATGTAGACACCAAAATTATGTTACACACATTGTAACTCCCTATGTCAAAAACCCCCTTGAGATCTTTTTAATACTTAGCCTTCCTAACCCATGTTTTCACCCCTCAAATAATTAATTATTTTAAAATATTTAATTAAGTTTATTAAAAACTACTTATGCCACCTTACATAGCCACCTCATCCTAAGACTAATTTTTACCCTCTGAGTCACCTCAAGACTAAGACCCCTAATCCTAACTACCCATGACATGTTCTCACCCTAAACATAAATTCCTAACTATGTCCTTAACCTCATATTTCTACCATTTCCTAATAGATACCACACTTGGTAGCTAAAATAATAGAAAATAGGCTAAAAATAGTCCTTTCACCTATTCTCATGCCACCAATGTTGGTTAAACCATGACTGATGTCATTGGGATCATTGACATCAGTTAATCCAAATTCTAAGCTATTATTTAGGTCAGTAAAAATTAAAAAAATGCAGTCATTTGTATACAGGCTTTAACATTCAACTTTCTACGTCCAAGCTTACAATTACTCTACACAAATTAGTCTAGATTAGGAATTGATATATAGCACAGAGCTTAGATTCTTTTGAACTAATAGCACATGAATGTATTTTTGTTCACCTATTACTTCAACATGCCTCATCAAAGCCATCTATCTAGCACTCAAGGTTCATCAATTTCACCAGTTAAGTATATCTCTATGTTTTGTAATTCCTTTAAATAGTCATTTTACAATTACTTTACATTATGTTGTTTATCATTTTATGAATTTCTTGATTCTTCCTATGGAGGATTTCTAAAACTCCTTCACCTATTTCCCTCTACTTCAAACATACCAACACTCTATCTAGACCCACTTGAAT
Source organism: Torreya grandis (assembly GCA_037957365.1). NCBI lineage: Eukaryota > Viridiplantae > Streptophyta > Pinopsida > Cupressales > Taxaceae > Torreya > Torreya grandis. The sequence goes on along the minus strand of JARHVA010006567.1, from coordinate 595,847 downwards.
GTTACCCACTTTGTTATGACTCTTCCCAACCTCATAAACATGACCAACATCCACCTCCCAGCTCAGAAAATTCTCTTACAACCTCCTAAGAACCTACCTCCAATATTGACATCATTTATATCTCCTTATTGACATCGATAGCCTAATTGGCATCGGTGACTGTGTATTTCCACTAACTTCCCTGAACCTACCCAAACAACCTCCAAAAACACAAATAATTCACATTGCCTACACTATGTCACTCTCTACTACACTCAGACTATAAGAATGGTATGAATATCTCTCTCTTATTCTCTCTTTCATTTTTTCATTCATTACCATTTTGTTTCAAAAGGTGGACTATCATCCCTAAAGAAGTTTGACACTTCCAAGAACAAGTGTGTAGCTTGGCAACCCACTCATATATGTACTAATAAATATTTTGGTAGTAGTGCTTTATTATTCATAGTTAGTTATCCCTATCCAAAAAGGAGTGCTCAACATCATCTGGATATGGTGCACACCCAATATGGGTTCTCTCTAATTCCCTAATCCTTACCCTTCATCTTTGTTTCTCCTTAAACATCAAAAAGATTCAAAATTTAGTGAAACATTTTTGGCATGCCCAGTGTGACCCTTGAGATTTCCTTAGGTTCATTACTTATTTTAAGCATTTACATTTTATCCCTCTCTTTCTCTTCAAAAAAAAATTCACAATTTTATTTTCTATATAAAGGTAAAAAACTGAAATTTCTTCTTCCTTGTCACTCTTCTCTTTCTTTTGCCTCTAAAAGAAACTTATAATTTTTCTTTCAAGTTAAATTTAATATATACTTTATCTCTTTATTACATGCACGTTAGGATAGTGAAATTCATTCTCTTCTCCTATTTTATCATTATTTTCATTCAAATCAACACACTTCAAATTTGGGTTTAAAACTTACTACACTTCATTGTTTGCTTGTTTCATATTAGCTCACCTAGTTAATTACAATCATTATGAATGAATCATAGTATGCCAATGTTACAAAACTAGATCACACTCATAAAAACAAACATCTAAACTCACATGAGATAAGTCCCATTGATAGTTCATCACCTAATTGATCACCTTACCCTACCTAGTTATTCTACTTGGATTTCACCACCAAGAGGAGAACCCACTCTATTCTCTAGCAGATTATAAACTCTAGACAGAAGGTATATTTTAGCTAAGTATCCTGGATTGGCTTTAATTCGATGAAGTGTAGAGAGCAAGCTCCTATAACAAGCCACATACCTAGTCTAAAATAGATTTCCTCTTGAGTACCATAACTTACCTAAAACGATCTCTAGATTGCTTTCTCGTACCTTTGATAACCAAACTCTCATCTCACTATCTAATTAAGGCATAAGACAACACAAAAATAAAATTAATCTCTAGGAGTTAATAATTAGTGGTTGTATGTTCTTTTTCTAATTTTGTATTGCCTTCTATATTTTTGAGTTGGTAAGGACATTTTTCCATTGATTTACAAAATCAACACTATTCATAATACTCAGGTTGTATAACCTATTATATCAAGTTTTATAAATTTTCATCCTCCTTATATAGACCTCTTACATCCTATGTTTTACCTAGATTTTTCCTCTAGGTTTCTAAATCATTACATTTTTCATCTCTCAGGACTCCACAATGATCGACATTGGTTAAACCCATTGATGTCGATAAACTTTTACCAACTGACATCAGTCAAGTGATTGACATCAATGACTATGTAATTTCAGATTGCTCAAAATAGCAAGCTAAAACAACCTAATTACCTACACCTAAACCTATTTTTTCCTTATTCTATCACTAATATAGAGTATTAAGACTATTTACACTTCTTGTATGGTATTGATGTGAAGCCAAGCCAAAATTCTTGTTGATTATGCAATCTAACAACCACTTCCACCTTCACCTGTTGTTGTTAATTCTATCATGGAGCATACTTCAGATATAGAGCATACTCTTAACCCAAACCAAATTCCCATTATGCCTGATGGAGAACAAGATTTTGCTAAATTTCTTGATCTCAATATGGCAGCCCTTCAGCAATACCTTACCATGAGCCAAACCCATAATTCTTTGGGTGACCCACTATATGGTATGCCAACTTCTCTGATGGAGACAACTTCAATTTCAATTATCTCTACTATGTTCCCCATAAACAATGTCTAAAGTTTAGCATCACCACTAATTTAACAAGTAACCCAATCATAAACAATGTCTAAAGTTTAGCATCACCAACTGCCCAATCCAAATTAAACCCTATCATGACTTCCCTACCTTCATAACCACATGTCATTTATTCAAGTCTAACCCCATTTCAAAATTTCATGGTACCCATCCAATCTACTCTCACACATATAATTACATGAGTTACGACTCACCCTTCACCAAGTAGAACCATACCAACAACCTAACCAATAATATCAACACTCAACCAAAGCATTATCTCTAACCCAGTAGGACAAGCCCCTTTCATTTCCACCCCCCAACCTATGACTCGCTACCCCTATGTTGCATCAACACAACCACATCAAGATATGTCATACACTCCCTCTATTTCCTATCAAGTTCCCTATAACTTAGGGGGTATCTCCAAAACCAATCCTCCTCTAGACCTCATTAAGATGCTGATGGACAAGATGTTTAATTTAGAGACATCTGTGTTGGGTTCAAAGAATGTGTTATCTTATGATCAAATATTCAATGATCCCATCCCTCTTTCTATGCATATTTACCCTTAAACAAGCTAATAGGAACACCCCAAATTTACTTGCTTCTAGATTAAAGAGGACCCATAATATCATTTATGAGTATTTAGATATGCTTATTATTTAATACAGCACAATGATGTGTTACTACTTCGCACCTTCCCTATGTCTCTTTTGGGGCCTGCCCTAGATTGGTATAGCTTTATAACACTGAATTCCATTTTCTCATTTACCCAACTTACACAATTATTCCTAAACCATTTCTCTATTAACATTTCTAAAAAGGTTTTTTCTATAGACCTTTATTCTGTTAAACAATTTGATGATGAATCTATCATATATTTTGTCACTCTTTAGAGAGGCTTAATCAATAAACTCTCCTTATCTTTACCCTAACCTAAGATTATTGAGATCTTCTTGAGGGCATGTTCTAAGCACATTTTGTCCAAACACTGAGTATAAACTTTCTACACATTTGATGAAGCCTTTACAATGGCACAAAAACTCAAGATTTGCGCTATAGATGAAGACAGAGTCAAGTTGCATAGTAAGAATGCCAATTCCAAATCAAATGACTCCTCTTTTTCTAAAACTTTTCCTTCTAACCAAAAATATAAAGGATCTACCAATGTAGTGGTCATTAAATCAGCTTCTTCCACAACCACAAATAATTCTAATTCCTTAACCTCATAAAATCTACCTGTTGATGGCATAAAATCGTGCTAGGTCTTAGCCAATCAACAATGGGAAGTTTCAAGTTGTGGGACAATGTGGCTTGAAACAACCTCTAGGTTTTAAAGAAGTTGGTCTCTTCTATTTTATGAGTGTTTGGGAAAAGAGATAGGAGACTAAATAGAAATACAAAATGTAGGAATTAAAGCCTAACTATGGTGATGCACCTAAGACTAATCCTAATCTTAACTTGAACACAGAGAAACTATTATATGATTCAATTACATTTAAGAGCAGACAGGTACATGATCAATGTAAATGACTAGAATAACAGAAATAGAGGCTCACAACAGGAGAGTCTTTTGCTGAGATACAAGAATTGTTAACACCGGCATAGTGTTTAATTTTCTTAGAAATTCTTCCAATCACATAAGAGGCACAGAAGTCACGCATAATTATGTAGAGCTTCAGACTCCAGAAGATGAGACAAAAGCAAATAACATTTCCAATCACAACACTAGAAAATCTACATAATAGACTAAATTGTAAACGACACAAATAACACCAACCAAGGCATGGAGCTTAAATTTCCTTAATTTATTTAGCCATATAAAGGGCACAAAAACATGCATGATTACATCAACTTTACAACTTCAAGAAATCAAGACAAGAGCAACTGATAATACTGATCAAAATTATAGAAGTCTAAACTATGAGAAATTCCCCCTCCTCCCTTTTCTTATATTTTACAATCCTGCTTATATACCCTTGGATGCATTATTCGATCATCCCCCTTTCCCACACAATTTCACTCCATCCTTCACTCACAGGGGACAAATCAGAAGGTGCATTCAATGCCTTGGATGCATTCTAGTCTTATCAAGAATCGCCCTGACTATGGCATGGCGATCCATGTCTAGTACCTTTCTTCACACCTAAAATTCCTTGCTCCATCAACTCTCTGGCCGCTCAACTGTCTACTCTGCTTCTACTGTTAGGGGACAAATGGATAGCATTTTCAATGCTTGTAAGCCCCCAAAAATCTACTTGGTGCATTGTTCTAACTACTGAGAATAACTTCCCCCAAACTTCCCTTGACTTTCACTGTAAAAGGTAGACGGGCACTTAGCCAATTTATGAAAACTCTTTCCTTTTGACTAAGAGGCACCAGAGGGTGACACTTGGCTACTTCTGCTTTTCTTTATATTTCATTGAGAAACACTCCACCTTCAACATCTTTCATAGCCTACTTCCTTGATACTTTGTAACTTTATTTAAACAAAACTCAGTGCGTTCTTTGCCTTGGCAACCCTTAAGAAAGGATGGATGCACGTGGCAGTCTTCATTTGTTGACACTCAGCACTTCCTTGGTCTTTTGAAATATCATTTGGGACCCACCATGATCTTCATTCAGTAATTAGGTTTGAAGGTGGTCTCTCAGAAGTTGACACGTGGTGACCTCCACTACTCCTAGGAAGAAATGTAGCATCTTCCACTTCTCTTTCTGGGGGTATATGGTGCCTTTCACTTTCTTTAGGGATGGAGTAGAGAGGGACCCAAAAGGTGACACTTGGTAGCTTCCACTACACTTTGACATTTAAGCAAAATGAAATGATGCCTTTATGTACTGAATGAAAGCGTTGGACCAAAAACCCTTGGATGCTGACACATGGTAGCTTCCACTCTCTATGTCGCTTAGCTTGTTGAAAGTCTTTGTCAAAAGGTGGAATGAAGCATGGGTGTCTCTATGTTATCTAGATGTTGACATGTGGTGCATTCTACTTAACTACGACTGGGCATGTGACATGATCTGTGGTTCTCTGGAAAGCTACAGTGAAGTCCTCAAAAGTTGTTAGCTATTTATCTTTGTCTTTTAGAGGCCAACACATGGCCACTTCCACTTGAATCTAATACTTAGGCCAAAATTGAAATGAAAAAAACAAAAGGGAAAAAGAACCATGCTCTAAGGATGACACTTGGTAGCCACTGCTGCACTTTGACACTTAGGTGAAATGAACCTGCCTTTTGCTCCAAAACTCTACTACTTCCTCCAAGATGCACAGGAACCAAAATTACAGCACTTGAATCAAAAAATAATTAAATATGGTGTAGAGTAAGAAATTACTCTATAGTTATTGGTAAGCATTATGGCTTTTGAGCCTACTCAAAAAGAACCTAACTCCTGCTTGATCAAAATTTCAAAATTTATAGCTTCAAAATAGCTATTTGGAAGATAGACCACTCATGGTCAGATAATCCTTGTTTGCTCTACAACTCATCAAAAGCTAGGTCCAAGCTAATGAGATCCTTGTGAAAGAAGGTTTACAGGACTTGGGTAGTGGACTTTAGCTTGGATTCTAGCCAAAAAATAGGAATCAAAATAGTTTTGACCTCCAGTGTTGAGGAATCATCTTGCAAGCTCTGGAAAACTATCTGATTCCTTTGTTTAGCTAGCAGCAACGGTTGGAGTTGATAACCCATTAGGACCATCCTTGTATCTAGAAATAGGGAAGGCAAGCCTAGTTACACCAGATCTTCAATGTGTTGTCTCATCTGACCTTTGCCTTCTTTCATGGCATCAAGACAACTTCTGTAATTGTTGGCTACAACATTACAACTAAGCTCTTCATTGATCCACTTCATGATGGTCATTCTATCAAGGATCCCCGTAGCTGCCAATACCACATCCCTTGAGCTATAGAGCTTATCTAGTAATGAATGAGAGTCAGTGACTCTCTAGGAGATTATGGACAGAATGCCCTATACTAGAGTCTCTACCCTTTCGTATAACTGATGTGCATTGCGTAAGAAGGTGAAGAGTGGCCTGAGCTAGATAATCTCATAAGATATCCTTACCCATGCTAACTCATAATTCCTTCACCAACTATGTGACTCTAACACCTTTAGGTCTACTAGCAAACTCAATTGCCAAATATGCCACCCTCTGCTGCTCTACCTAGAACTAGGCTTGAAAAGCCATAGCCTTATTCTATTCATCTAGTAGCCCTTACTGTGATTGGGTAACCTACAGTTGGAGTCCCTCAACTCTTGCAATTTTGTATTTTCCTACCTTAGAGTTATAGCTGCATCTTTCATGAGCACAAACTTTGCCTTCAAAGAATCACTTTGGGCCTGAGTTGCCTATTGTGTCTGGAGGGAAACAATATCCTACAACTATTTTTGTAGACTAGTTATCTCATTATCCTTCTAGTTTATTTATTTGACCAAACTATTATAGTTTGCCTTCTCCTAGGCCAAATTGGCCTCCATCTTCTGCAATCTCCTTGATTTCTTCAAGTAATCTTCTGTGTCTGTAGAAGTGGATTCGATCAGCAGGTCAACTTTGCCTTGAGTCATGAACAGGGACATATCTATGGCCACTGCATTCATGGTGTAGTCCTCTGCCTACATTTGTTTGCTCAGCCTGGTAACGTTGGGTGATAAATGGGTCACTGTTAGTTGCTATTGAATGGGGTCAAATTCTAACCTCAAATGTGGGACCATCAGTGCTTTATTTTCTTTACTCCTCTTCTTCTCCAATCGGGCTTCTCTTGCCCTCCTAGCAGTGTTAGCCTACATTTGGAAGGTGGAAGGGGATGTAATATGTCCCCCTGCAAAAGGAAATCCTTGCGGTAGGCCATATTAGAGAGCCATTAGTTAGGCATGGGTGAGTTATAGGGGCATTTTTCTAGGAATGGAGGGAGAAAATGGGGTAATGTGAGGGCTTGAGGCACTGATGAGGGAGTGGCTTGTGAAATTGGGATGGCAGCAGTGGTAGGAGGTGTCACTTGACTGGGTGCAGGCGTTGTGCCAATAGGGTGGGGAATAGGTTGAGAGGGAGGAGGGAGAGTAATACTTACCTAAGGAGGAGTTGCTATAGTCTATGTTGAAGGTTCCTCCTCCTCTAGACCCAATTGGAACTACACAATTCTTTTTTTGGGTGTCTCTACATCTGGCTACATTTTTCTCCCCTCTACTATCACTGGTGGTTCTTATGGGCAATTAGGGACTTCAATTACTCCCAATGATGAGGAAGCCTATGGTGGTGGAGATGCCATACTTCTTTGCTACTCTACAACAGTTGTGGCTTATCTTGGAGCTTGCAGTGGTTGGCTTGGTCCTGCTTTAGCTACTTGCTCTTCTCCAAGTGCCAGCACTAGACTTGTTTTTGGGCTACAAATAGAGGATGGATGCCATTCATCCAAAAGATCTTCCCACCTTTCAGCTGAGTCCACACCTTCAAAGGCATGGGTGGTTTGGGAGATTTCTTGCCTATATCTCCAATAGGCTTTAATTTTCTCTGCATCCTAGCCTTTGTTTCTCAACGTCCTTCTCAAACAAGAGGTCATCTTGGCCTTTGGATCATACTCCCTCTATTTATCATAGAAGGTCCCCCATGGCCTATTCGGTGGGAGAGGTAGGTCTGTCAACTCAACATAGAAACTAGGGGTGTCTTTCATAGGATTTTTCCTCATTTCCCAATAAGGGTGGCTTTCATGCATAATTGTGGCTCCAATTTTGTTTGTCTTTACTATGGTGGCTATGTAATCTACTGGGTCATAAACCCACTTGTCTTCTATAAATAGGAAGCCTAGAGAGGTCAGCTTCCTTAGCAGCATAGTCTCAGTGTCTTTGGCTTTTAGGCTTACATTGCCTGCCATCCAGGGGAGATTGTACATTTTCCTTTTCTTCTTCCCAGAGCCGTATTCATTATCAACCATTGACACTTGCCTCGTGATTTCTAGGAATACTAACCAAAGGGTCAAAGCTTTTGGGAGCAACACTGGTTCCCCATAGAATCCATCAACCCTTAAGGTCATGTGATGGGCCCCAAAATAGTAATCACATGGGATGGGACAGCTAACCAGGAGGTTAGAGACACTTGGGAATATCCTATTTATAATAGGCTCAAGGCTGAGGCAATGAAGAATAGGGGTGACGAATAATTCCCAAAAGTCATATGTGTCACTAGTTTTTGATAAAATATGTGTCCATGTGGACACAGGGATGGTTCTTTGGGGATCGAAGGCTAGGTCATATAGGTTGAGGTTCATAAATTGGGAGAAGAGGTCAGGGTTCTGGTGTAGATTGAGGTGGAACATCCCTTGAATATCCCTTGAGTCCTGAACTGGGTCAGCTACTCAACCATTGAGAAGGTGAGATGCTCGAAGAAGTCAAGATGGTACTCTTACGTCTTATCAACTATTTTTAGCCTGAAGAGGATGGCCATTTGCTCTATGTATACCACCATGTCATCCTTCATGCTGAAGATGAGAGCCATCATCAACAGTGCATCTTGGCTGGTGGGTGTGAACTGAGTTCTTGAAGTGGGGAGAGTGGGCACCATTGGGTCTCCATCAGCTATTTGCAATTTAGACCTCAAGAACCTGGCCTGAGTGTTGATGTTTGCCCACATCCTTTGTGTCCTTTCAATAGTGGGGATGGTGGCGGTGTCGTGATATCGTAGGGCAAGCATGTCCCTAATAGCTTGAGGGGTATCTTATAGTATGAAGGGGCCTTTTTGGATGGAGCATGATTGTGGATGGAGCAAGTTTGCACACAGCTCAATTATATCTAGACATGGGTGTACAGCTAGGACCACAAATTTGAGCAAGCTTAGAGGTCCGTATCCTCATCTCAAATGTCTCATATTGCCTCACCCTGGCTCTTTATAGACACCTCTGGTGTGCCCCTTCTCTAAGGTTCTTTCCACTAGATCTTTATAGAATTAGGTCCACAATTCCATTAGCATAGTCTCTCACTTTGGATGGGTCGCTGGTTTGGCCGACTGCCAAGGCTTTGGTTCTTAAGTAACTTCTTGGTGGCTGCACAGTAGGTGAAGTGTATGACTTGCTTGTTAGTAATCTATCAAGATACCCTGGTGCCCCTCCTCTTTGTTGAGAAGATGATTCTCCTACCATCTTTGTATCTCTTGTGTGATATCTGGTGTGAAATTGGCTCAAGATAAAAGCATGCTTGCTTAAACAATTTCACTAGGTGCTAATAAACATAATGAGCAAGATATTTTCATAGGAATGCTTTGAGAGTTGTAAACTTTAAAATCTGCTAAGGGGGTATTTATGGGCTGATCAAGTCCCAAAGAGCATTAATTTTGAGCAACCACTAGTAAATCCTACTCAATCTTCATGAAACAGTGAGGTGGACATGTTATGCAGTGCAAGGTACCTTGGAAATCTCAAAAGATTTGGGCAAGCATTTATTGTAGCAAGATTTAAAGAATCAAAGAATTCCAAAGACACCGACTCTGCATTTAAAATGCTTATTTAAAAGAAAGTTGGAAAGCAAAAAACAAAACAAAGTGATGTAGGAATGGAAACTACCTAACTACATTTATGACAATTCCTTACTTCCCTCTAGGATCAAAAATGAACTTTCCCACATCTTATTTATGACAAGCCAACTTGTGTTTCCATACCAGTGACTGCAACAGATATGTCGTTGATGGAATGTTCACTACACTAGCCACATGGGTCTGCCTGCACTCGAATGAGTCTGAGCAAATCATGTATTTGACATTTATGAGCTCTTCTTGTCCTTGGATGCCCATCGAATGCTAGTTCTTCATGCTACCAGGTGTCATCAAGAAATCATTTGCTATTTGTTCTTCACCCTATGCCTTTTCATACTCATTCTCTTTTAGCTCATCTCCTTCGAATTCTAGCTTTATTTCATCATCATGCTCTGTGATGACTTTCTCCTCTTGTAAGGATGAATCTGAAAGCTGGCATGCTTCCTGTGTGCTCATTTGAGTCTCAATGTTTCCTTCTTCATATTCATCCAATCCATATCCTTCTTAAAGGATAGTGTCACCTACCTCAAGAATCTAATCAAGGGAGCTTCCATACTTCTCCACATTTTCTTGAAAAGTAAGGAAAAAGTCAGAAATGATCTCCTCCTCATTTGAGGTGAAGGAAAAAGCTTGTGGCTTGTTCTCTTACTCATCATAGGGGGAATCTATGGTGATTTCCTTCTCATCTGCACTTATGGAATCCTCTTGACTATCCATGAATTGAGTGTATTCCTCTGTGTACTCACCTGCTTCCTTCAAAATATACTCTTCTTCAAAAGGGGGTGAAGAAGGTTGTGATGAAAAACAAGAAGCATTTTGAGTAAGGGAGGGAGGGACTTAAGGGGAAAGTGAGAGTTTGGGGTCCTCTTGACAAGTCTGACCTTGTTCATGAATAGGGGTGGCATATGTTTGATATGGGGTTTGTGGTGGTGGATATGAACTTTGGTAGGCTTGGTAAGGTTGGTTCTCATGAGCACGTAGTCTCTCTTCTTGGAAATCAATCAATCCACACACTTCTAACATCTCATATATAAGATCTTGCCAATTTTCCCTTTCAATGGGATCCCACTCACTTTTGATCAAGTCTATTACTTCCCTCACTTGATAGATGACATTACAAGGTATTTCTTGGCCATATTCCCTTTTGATGTCAAGCTCTAACACATATTTTTTAAATCTTAGAAATGCATTTTTGAAAGTGAAAATGAGGTCAGGTTGAGCATAAAACTGGTATAGCTTGTGATCATGTGCATCTGCATCACTTGACATAATCCTGGGAGAAGTTTGTCCTTGATTAAACATGTTTGAAGGATAAGAAGACTCATAGCTATGAGTAATAGAATTATACATACTAAAAGATATTTCTTGATTGGCTAATGACTCAGAGTCGTTGTTGGTGATGATGAAAAACCTCTAAAGGCTAATTGGCTGAAGAACCACCAAAATTCTTCAACTTTTGAAAGCTTGGTCCCATCAAGCATGTCAAAAACTATTGACAGCATAAAATCATGCTAGGTCTTAGCCAATCAACAATGGGAAGTTTCAAGCTATGGGACAATGCGGCTTGAATCAACCTCCAAGTTTCAAATAAGCTGGTCTCTTCTATTTTATGAGTGTTTGGGAAAAGAGATAGGAGACTAAAAAAAAATGCAAAATGTAGGAATTAAAGCCTAACTATGGCGATGCACCTGAGAGTAATCCTAATCCTAACCCAAGCATAGAGAAACTATAATATGATTCAATTACATTTAAGAGCAAACAAGTGCATGATCAATGTAAATGACTGGAATAACAAAAATAGAGGCTCACAATAGGGGAGTCTTTTACTGAGATACATTAATTATTAACACCGACATAGTGTTCAATCTTCTTTTAGATTCCTCCAATCACATAAGAGGCACAAAAGTCATGCACAGTTATGTAGAGCTTCAGACTCCAAAAGATGAGACAAAAGTAAATAACATTTCCAATCACAACACTAGAAAATCTACATAATAGACTAAATTGCAAACAACACAAATAACACCAACCAAGTCATGGAGCTTAAATTTCCTTAATTTATTTAGCCATATAAAGGGCACAGAAACATGCACAATTACATCAACTTTACAACTTCAAAAAAACAAGACGAGCACATGATATTACTGATCAAAATTATAGAAGTCTAAACTATTAGAAATTCCCCCTCCTCCCTTTTCTTCTATTTTACAATCCTACTTATATAGCCTTGGATGCATTATTCGATCATCCCCCTTTCCCGTGCAATTTCACTCCATCCTTCACTTGTAGGGGACAAATTAGACGGTGCATTCAATGCCTTGGATGCATTCTAGTCTTATCAGGAATTACCCTGACTGTGGCATGGTGATCCATGTCTAGTACCTTTTTTCGCACCTAAAATTCCTTGCTCCATCAACTCTTTGGCCGCTCAACTATCTACTCTGATTCTATTGTTAGGGGACAAACAGATGGTGTCTTCAATGCTTGTAAGCCCCCAAAAATCTACCTGGTACACTATTCTAACTACCAAGAATAACTTCTACCAAACTTCCCTTGACTTTCACTATAATAGGTAGATGGGCACTTAGCCATTTTATGAAAACTCTTTCCTTTTGACTAGGAGGCACTAGAGGGCAACACTTGGCCACTTCCTCTTTTATTTATATTTCATTAAGAAACACTCCACCTTTGACATCTGTCATAGCCTACTTCCTCGATACTTTGTAGCTTTATTTAAACAAAACTCAGTGCATTATTTGCCTTGGCAACCCTTAAGAAAGGATGGATGCACGTGGTAGTCTTCATCTGTTGACACTCAGCACTTCCTTGGTCTTTTGAAATATCATTTGAGACCCACCATGATCTTCATTCGGCAATTAGGTTCAAAGGTGGTCTCTCAGAAGTTGACACATGGCAACCTCTGCTACTCCTGGGAAGAAACGTGGCATCTTCCACTTCTCCTTTTGGGGGTATATGGTACCTTTCACTTTCTTTGGGGACAGAGTAGAGAGGGACCTAGAAGGTGACACTTGGTAGCTTCCACTACACTTCGACACTTAAGCAAAGTGAAATGATGCCTTTATGCACTAAATGAAAGCATTGGACCAAAAACCCTTAGATGCCGACACGTGGTGGCTTCCACTCTCTATGTCAATTGCCTCATTGAAAGTCTTTGTCAAAAGGTGGAATGAAGCATGGGTGTCTCTATGTTACGTAGATTCTAACATGTTGTGCATTCCACTTAACTACTACTAGGCACGTGGCATGATCTGTGGTTCTCTGGAAAGCTACAGTGAAGTCCTTAAAAGTCGTCAGTTGTCTATCTTTGTCTTTTGGAGGCCAATACATGGCCACTTCCACTTGAATCCAATACTTAGGCCAAAATTGAAATGAAAAGAACAAAAGGGAAAAAGAATTGTGCTCTGAGGATGACACTTGGCAGCCTCCACTGCACTTCGACACTTAGGTGAAATGAACCCGCCTTCTACTCCAAAACTTTGCTACTTCCTCCAAGATCTGTAGGAACCAAAATTATAGCACTTGAATCAAAAAATAATTAAATATGGTGTAGATTAAGAAATTACTCTACACTAACCAAGTAATTCCAACAACGGTGTGAACAAATATAATACACTCTCATTAGGGAGTCATAGACTTCCATTTTGGAAAAACTATTACAACAAGTATCCATAACCCTTCCTTAAATCAAGCCTCTTATGTAGTTTTATCCCTCCCATCCTATTCTAGCTTGGTACAAGGAGGATGAGTTTCGTAGCTACCATCGAGTCAAAGGCCACAATTTTAATAATTGTAAAACATTCAAGAACATTGTTTAAGACATGCTTGATAGGGGTGATCTCATCTTAGATTATCTTAATCTACCTACTAATAAAAATATGGATGTGTTCAAATATCCTTTTCCTAACAATTCACCCAATCAAAATATTTTTTAGATCATAACTAATAACTCATATGATCATAATATCCAAATGGTTAATATGGTCTTCCCTTTACCTCCAGTCCAACCTCCCCCACAATAGGAGATACCCATTTTACCTACTCCCCCACAATCATTGGAATTTATTTTTCCTATTCTTCCTCCTTAGGTAGAAGATCCTACTTCACCTATTCCACTCCCACATGAGGAAGGGCCTCCTTTACCTCTTCTTTTTCCACAAGAGGAGCTCGTATTGCCAATTCTTTTTGTACCAATGTTACATATCCTCTTACCACTTGAGGACCATGCCGTACCCATTCCTCAACTACATGTTGAGGGGAACATCATTCCTATATTATACCATCTTAAGGAACCCTCTTCACCTACATCCCTCCACTGATATAAATTATTACCCCATCCACTCCTCCTCACCTAAAGAGCCAGTGTTATCTAACCCTACATTAGATGAGAGACCTATTGTGCCTACTCTAATTCAACCAATTTAACATTTATTTTACCTATATAAGATCACACTTTACATATTCCTCATGCACATTTTTAGGGAGCAATTATACCTATGCTCTACCCCTTTGAGGATCCTTCTTCACCTACCTCTCCTCCACCTATGGAAGACCATGCCTCTTCTCCTGTCTCTATCGAAGAAGGCCCTATTGCAACTCTTTCTTGTCTTTGGCCCAAAGTAGTAGAGGCCAATAATTTCCCTCTTTCTCAATCACCTAAGACTTTTAAATAATTAATTTTAAGGCCTACATCAACTCCATTTAGACCCTTTTCATAGTTAGTGAGAAATACAAAATTTATTGACTCCATGAAGCTAAATCATGCAGCATTTTGGGACTGACGTAAAACTCCTTATCCAACATAATGAGTGTTGTCCTCTACCTCCAATCCTCTCACTACCTTTAACCCCAAGTTCTTTGCCAAAGTCAGAGCTCCTTCACCAAAATTACCCAAAACTCATCTTTCTATGTTGGAACCTCAACCTCATAAGCATTTAGGCATTCACCTAGTCTCTAATCTACTAATTCATCCACATGTGAAATTAGATCTGACTCTCCAACCACAAGTTGGATTTTCTCATCTTAAACTATGGAAAAATGTTAACCTTCCAATTTCTTGTTGATCCTTCCCTCTTCCACCCCAAACTTTGCCATCAATTTTGGGACCACATCCCTCTAGTTTTGTTGGAGTATCACTAATCCAAGTGAAATGAAAGGCTAAGTTACCTCCACTACTACCTCTAACACCTAGTAGGCCTTTCACATCTGACACCATAATATCTAACACTAATAAAGTGTCAACAAAACATGTGGTTCCATTACCACCTAAAAAGGTGCAATGTAAAATAACCATTGTGACTCCTAAACCAAAGAAGTTGTCCACTTTCATTACAATAACATGTTCTAGCCCACTTGTAGGCTCTCAAATCATTTTCCTATGTTATTTGTAATATTTCATGATAAATATTCCTCCCATTAATCCTTATATCCCTCTTGGACCAAAGCCTTCTTGGTTTGATGAGAGACAAGTGTGTCTAGATCATCATCCACTTGGACATGATACTGAGAGTTGTAAAGCTCTCACAGCAGTCATTCGATAACACTTTGATATCAACAACCTCTTTGTTGATACCCCCATTAACCTTCTTAGTATTCTACCCCTAACATCCATAATGCCTCATACCATCCCACCTAAATTCAAACCTAAAGATGTTGATGTACCCCCTTTCCCATCTCCTTTACCTATGTTTCAAATCAACATGATTAATGTGGCCACACAGTCACAAAATCAAAAAGATAAAGTTAAAAAAAAGTTCACTACCCCTTGGGCTCATCCCTTCTCAAAAGACACTCCTCCTCTAAATCCCAAGATTTCCATCTTGGGTGTCCCAAAGCCAACATCTTCAAAAGTTATTCAAAACTTAATGGTGAAACAACTTCACCAAACCCCTCTAAAAAATTCCTTATATGAGTTAATTCAAAACTCACCCCAACACTTTCAAAATTTTATTAGTGCGTTATAAGTGGTTGAAGTACAACCTAATGTTCCCTAGCCTCTTGTAGCTTTAGTTAGCTCTCTTAACACCATCTCCCTGATTTCCTTTAGTAATTCAAACATTCCACTTCAACACCTTAAAGATCAGGATTATGCCCTTTTTATCACAACACATATCGATCAAACTCATGTCAAAAGAGTCATGATCAATGGGGGATCTAGTATTAATATTATCTCCACCCATGCCTACAAATAGCTAGCTCTTCCCAATAATTGCATGTCTCAAACTGATGTGGTGCTCTATTTCTTTAATGATACCACAGCTACTATGGTGGGAACTATTGTCTTACATATCTATGTGGGCCCCTATATAATTTTTAATCTCTTATATGTTGTATAAAGAGAGTTTCAATACAAAATATCACTTGGATGACCTTGGATACATGCTATGGCATGTGTTCCCTTGACTTTGCACTACTACTTCAAGTTTGAGCACAATGGGTAGTGTAGACCAATTTTTGGTCCTGCAAGCCAACATTGAGCACCCCCTCCTTTTTATTTACAAAATTCATCCAATCCATGTTTTGGCTAGATCATCCCTCTTCTACCTTCTGCAAATAATGTTCTTTTCCAAACCTTTCTCATGAAAAATCTAGGTGTTTCCATCATTCTACTTTGCCAAGTACAAATTGGGTTTGTGCAAGTGCATTGCTTGTCTACTTTTATAAGTAGAAGTGATTGAAGAACCCAAAATGGTCTAAAATAATTCACAAAAGGTAATGTATTTCCTTTAGAGGGCATTTTGATAGCTTGAAGGATGTTTACAAAAATTTTGAAGGGTATGTGCCCTTACGGAGGGCACCTTGGTCAATAACAGGACCAAATCAAAAGTTTTGAAGGGGCATTTCAAGGCACAAAGTGACCTTACAGAGGGCACCTTGAGAAATTTGAGAATAGAGACAAAATGCCCAAGTGGCATGTTCCCTTTAGGAAAAGAAGCAATCAAAAGAAATAATTCCTTCAAATAAAATATCTGAAGGAATTCCTTTAGACATTTTGTTCAAAGGAAAACATGGCAAAAAGCATGAGACAAAGAAGGCCAAATAAGTCAAAGACCAAGAAAAGAAAAGGACAAGGCAAAGGAGAAGTTGAAAGAAGGAGACAAGACATAAGAAAAGACAAAGTGGAAAAGATAAAATAAGGAATAGTTCTAACTACTAACAAAGATAAAGGATATAATCAATGACCACTCTGACCAAGACCAGTGGCATATATGACTCAGCAAGGAGAATTAATACATTTGCTAAAATATATCTACTAAAAATTAATAAAATAGATTAGTTTTTAAACTACAGAGACTAGCATTCCATTTTTTCACACTTCACCATTAATGTGTATCCAAGTCACATCCAAGTACTGAAGAGAGCATAGACAGTCACAACAACTCAGAATGCCCTTGTTAGTTGTTGGGGATGGTCTCACATGCTTTTGTAGGCCTGAGACAACAAAGGTGGTGACTTGGACATCTACAACATGGCTCTCCCTTATGTAGTTAGAAATATATGGTAGTAGCATGGTCTTTTGGTCTCTACAAAAGTGTTTAACTCAGCATGCATTTTCAATTCTTGATTTGTTAGCTATCATGTTTCCAATTTTCTATGTATTTGTAACTTCTCATTTTGAGAAGATATATCCCAACTTGTATGGTGAAGCCCTAAAGGAATTTACCTCAAATTAGAAAAAGCATTTTTACCTCCATTTAAGCTTGCACTTTTGCATATATCTATAGTTTTATCTTGTGTTAAGTCATTTTATTTTCATGCTTTCATAAGTTTATACCAACATATCTAGTGTATTGTGATTTCTTCTCAGGTCAATAAGAAGTGTCCAACTTAGAGTATAGGTGCATGTGAATAGGCTATCCATAGTGTGTCTTAAAACAACTCTGGTAGTTCTTCATCCCTATATATCCATAGGATCCCCTATTGAAACACTAATGCAGGAAAGGTTCTCATTTGAATGAAGTGTATGCTTACTTCTCTCTAGTGTAAAGTGTATGTCAAATCTGAGTAGACCAACCATTTTGTTACATCACCACTTTAGTTTAGTTTTTAATTTTAGTATTTCTCTCCTTTTTCATCCCCCCCATTGTTAGTAGTAGGAAATCTAGCGCTCTAAGGTGCATTAAAGGGAGCTAGCCGTTAATATAGAGATTCATCCCTCATGTTTACCACCCACAGTAAGAGGAATGTCTCCATTGTTCCATGTGGAGGAAGAGAACTAAGCCTTCCTTCAGAGGGTGCAATCCACTATGTTAATAGTTTTTGGCACACCTAGTGGGATAATTTCTATGTCCTTCTAGTTTTAGGATTGGTGTTGGTCTTGATATTGTTAAAATTTTCCAAAATAAGGAGCTATATTCAGCACATAATGACTCCATTTAGGAACCAAGTCTTTGGTTAATGACTAGCCTAGCATCCCATGCCAAAGGTCACTAAAAGATCTTCTTTTAGGGGTGTCCCCTTTGAATTTGTTGAGTTACGTCTAAACTCAACAGAAAGGTTGATGTTTACAAATACCCACCCTTATGTAGTAATCCATTTTACTAAACTATCCATAAAATATACCTACATAAGGAAACCCCTGGTGAATCCTTTCATAGCCATGGTATCCCTTAGGGCATTCCCTTTTGTGGCCTTCAATGGTCAAAGTCCCTTGAAACTTCAACAGTATGCCCCAATTCCAGGGACAAATCTCAAGATTATTCCTCCCTTTAATAGAGAGGGTCCAATCACTGCTATTGATCATATTAAAAACATAACAAACATTTACAACATCCATAATATCACTTAAGAAAATGTATACATTAGATTTCTAGCCTTGTCCTTTAAAGGTAAAGTTCTGGACTAGTATGGGACCTTGCCTATGAACTCAGTTGGATCATAGAATGAGTTAGGGACCCTCTTGACCAATAGGTTTGAGGAAAAAGGTGACAATTTGTCTCTAGTTGAGTTGTTAATCACTATGAAGAGAGCCCCACATGAGTTTATGAAAGATTTTAACACTAGATTCCAAAAGAATTAGGATAGGATCACAATTCTTGTGAGGCCAACCCCAAGATATGCTTTCCTTTACTACTTAAAGGCCCTGAATAGTGACATTACTATCATGATCTATTCCATGGTTGGAAACAGTTTACTTGTTGCTTATGAGATAGCCATAGCTACTAAAATTTCCTTATTTAAGTAGGAAAGATAGCTCCTAGACCTCCTATGCCACTCTTTCCTAATTTACAACCCTCAATCCAGCCTGCTTTGCCCACTCTAGCTATTCTACTTAATCTAGAGAAGCTAGAGCTACCCTTATAAAAAACATCCATGAAGTTAAGAGCCTACTACAGAGTGTTACCAATGATTTAGTTTCCCTTTAAGAGACAACACGCTCATAGTTATAAGCTAAATCAAGGCTACCAATAGTTTGGGCAAGTGAAAAGGTCTCCCTTCTAAAATTATAATAAAGGGTAAGGTCAAATTACAAATGTTAAGCCTTATCAAATCTATAATTCAAATATCCCTTCATCTTCTAAGGATCTTGTCCCCACTCAAAATAATTTGGTGTAGGAGCAGCCTAGCTATCTACCCTTTGTTCATGGCCAAGAACAGGTTGCATTTGCCAATGAGCTACTAAATCAAAGCATGACTTGACAAGGTGATCAGGTAGCCCATTTCTCAAATTTTGGTATGTCAAAACAACTTGGGATAGATAACAAGTAGGATAAGTCTGATTCCACTCTTATGAATCACTTGGAAGGAGAGTTCTATGTAGTCAACTATGTGGGGAACATAAGTAATAAAAATGTTGGTGTTGTATCCAACACCAAGTCTAAAAGGAGAGCCATTGATGAAGCTCAAGTAACCACTAAAGCACCTATAGTATCTCCTTCACCCAATAAAGTAGGTAATGTACATGAAGTAGCCCCAAGACCACAAGGAAATCAAAAGTTTCCTAATTATAGGCCAACAATTATAGCTTTAGCTCCTTAGGTTGTACCATAGGTTATGAGTGTTCCCAAGGAGAACTCTAAAGGGGGTAATAATTCAATCAATATATTGGAACAAATGAAGAAGATGCACATGAAAATCTCATTGTGGGATTATTTTCCACTACTAGGACAAAAATATATACTCCAAAGGAAATTGTATAGGTTGGGTGAGCAAGTTATCCCAATAATAAATGATAATGTGTTGGTAGTAAATGGGGCTCCTCCCATGGTTGGTCAAGCAAATAAAGATGAGAAGGTCCCTCCCTTCTATTTGTCCCTAATTATTAGTGATTTTTTGGTTCCATAATTACATCATTGATAGTGGATAAATCACCTCAGTTATGCCCAAATGCATAGCTGATAAGCTAGGCCTCAAATATGAACAAATGACCAAAGGAGTTCTACATTTGGATGGATCACCAGCTAAGACCTTGGGAGTGGAAAAAGGCTTAAATCTAACTCCCCATGCCTATCCAAGCTTCTCAATTCCCCATGATGTGGTAATGGGAAATGTTCCTCTTTACTTGTCAATGGATTTCACATACAAGATAGGTGGATACTTGGCAACCAACTAGTCTTACATGATTTTTAGGATAAAGTATAGAACTAAAATGAATATTGAGTCAAAGCCCATCCAAAAGGATCACTTGGAGCCATATTCACACAAAGTGATGATTGTGAACTATGCAATCATTGATGAAGAAGAGCTACAAGTGGATCAATCTCCATCATCTTCCTTGGTAGGAGTTTCTAACACGATCCTAGATGAATGGGAAATGACAACTTTGAGCATGATCCTTACAATTTCATTGAAGAAACTAGTCTTAGAGTCTATTGCATGCATGAGAAAGATGATTTCATGTCAAAATTGATGAAGATAGACCAAGAGGACTATGGTTTATGGTAGTTATTCTTTGATGGATCTAGAAGGAAGTTAGGAGCTAGTGGTGGGGTAATGTTGGTTTCACCTTTAAATGATAAATACTTCTCAACTTTTAGGTTTTAGTTCTCTTGCACCTACAATGTAGTATGGTATGAGGCTTTGTTCATGGCCTATAATGGGCAAGGAAGAGAGGAATCAAAGAATTTTAGGTGTATGGAGACAATAAACTGATTATGAACCAAGTGAGAGGTCAAAACTTGACCAAGAACTCCTTACTCAAGCATTACAAGCATAGAGTGTGGGATCTTGTAGAGAACTTCACTACTTTCAACATCACTTCTATTCCAAGAGAGGAGAATAAACATGTAAATATACTAGCAGTAGTTGGTGCTCAGTTTGACATCCTAAAGGGGATGAGACAAAGAAAGAATCAACATCATTTAAATGCGATTGTGAGGCCCTCCATACCAGAAAATGTCACCAATTGGTAGGTGTTTGAAAGTGACCAGCAAATAGCACTTGTCTTGTAGGAAGAAGCTAAGTTTGTTTCCAAAATTCAATCCAAGCTATAGTAGTAGTATGATGGTTAGATTATTCAACTAAAGACCAATAGGCTTCCCAAAGAGCATTTTCAATGAAGATGACCAACTCAAGAGAGACAAAACAAGCATGTCAACAAAGAAGGAAAATTATGAAAGGGTAGAGATCTACAAGGATAAGTGGTTTGCACTTGGGAAGGTGTGTACCAATGAGTAAAAGCATGTTTTCATTATGTTATGTCAAGATTTTGTTGATGTCTTTGCTGAGGAGTATGTTGATTTGAATCACTTTGATCTAAGCTTGGCCCAACACAAAATTGAGCTAGAAGAAGGTGCCAAACCTATAAATCAAAAGTAAAGGCCAATCAATCCAAAGAATGAGCCTCTCATGAAGAAGTAACTCACCAAATTTATTGAGTCTAGGATCATTTTCCCTATGAAACACTCTTCTTGGTTCACCAATTTGGTCTCTGTTAGGAAGAAAAATGGAGAAGTCACATTGTGTGTGGATTTTAGAGACCTGAGAGATCACTATCCCCTTCCAAGTTTGGATAAAATTATTCAAATGGTGATAGGCATTGAAATATTCTCTCTCCTATATGGCTACTCTAGGTATAATCAAATACTAGTATAAGAATGTGACCAATACAAGATAGCCTTTACCACCAAGTGGGGAACATACGCCTACAAAAAGATGACATTCAGATTGTCAAATGCTAGATCTACCTTCTAACATGCTATAGATATGGCTTTCCAAGGTTAGATCAATGACATTGTGTTAGTTTATATTGATGATGTGATAGTCTTCTCCAAAGAGGCAAATGAACACTTGAAGCACCTAAGGAAAAATATTTGAAAGGTGTAGAGAGTTTGGTATCTCTCTCAACCCAAAGAAATGTATATTTTCCATCCATGAAGGTATGCTCTTAGGCCATGTTATTTTAAAATAAGGATTGTTTATTGATCCAGAAAGGGTGTATACCATCTTAGCATTGTCCTTGCTTAAGCACAAGAAGGGCCTACAAAGTTTATTGGGTATGATAAATTTCATTAGGAGATTCATTCCTAACTTTGTTGAGCTTGTCAAGACATTAACTTCCATGCTAAGAAAGGATGACATGTTCACATGGATATCAAGAAGAAAATAAATCTTTGAAGGAATCAAGCAAGTTATTACCCAGGCTCATACCCTAGCTAGTCCAAACTTCTCCAAGGACTTTAATCTATACACCTTTGGGAATGAAGAGGTAATCTCTGTTATGCTCACTCAACTAAATGGTGAGAATTTAGAATAGCCTCTTACTTTTTTTAGCCAAGGTTTAGAAGGCTATGATGTTAGATACACATATGTTGAGAAGTAAGTGATTGTAGTCATATGAAGTCTGAAGAAGTTCAAACATATGTTTTTTAGAAAAAAAATTCACATCATGGTGCCACATCCTAGTGTAAAATACTTCTTTTTAAACTGAGACTTGAATGAGAAAAGGGTAGGTTAGATCATCAAAGTAATGGAGTATAACATAGAGATCAAGAATAGTAAGATGGTGAGAGGAAGAGGGCTATGTGAAAACCTTGATATAGATTTTAAAGAGCCAAAGGAGGAAGTTTTCATACTCCACAATGAACCTACAATAGTTGTACTAATAATCATGAAGATCTGGGCACAAGACATGGTTCATTTCCTTCAAACTGGTGAGTGTCCACAAGGTCTTGATAAGACCAAGAGGAGGTATTTTAGACTCCAATATCTTCCTTATGTCCTAGCTGATGGAGTGCTATTAAGAAAAGAATTTTTATGGGTGCCCCTTAGATGCATTGATTTAGACCAAGTTGATAAGATACAATCTGAGTTCCATGATAGACCATCTGGTGCCCACTTTGCTCCCAAGGTCATAGCTACAAGGATTATGAGGGATGGTTAATTTTGGCCCAATTTGTTTAAAGACACTCATGTTTGGGTGAGGAAATGTCAAAAATGTGCCTTATTTTATGGGTAGTAATGACTATCTACCATGCCTCTTCATCATATTTAGGTGGAACAACCATTCATGCAACGGGGGTTGGACTTCATAGGGTTGATCAATCTTCCTTCTAGTGTTAGCCACAAGTGGGTTTTCACTACCATAGATTATTTCACAAGGTGGGTAGAGGCTTTAGCTTTGAAAGAGGCTAATGAGAGTGCAATCATATACTTCTATGAATGGATAGTGATAATATTTAGGGTCCCATCCATAATCATTTCAGACAATGCATTGGCTTTCTTGGGAACAAAGACAAGTAAAGTGGGCATTGAAGTATGGAATCTATCTTAGAACTTCTTCCAACTACTATCCACAAGGAAATGGGTTGGTTAAGTCTACAAACAAGAATATGATTAGGATCATAAAGAGGATAATGGAGGAAAATCAAAGGACTTGGCATCCCAAGTTGAAGATAGCTCTTTGGGCAGATAGGATCACTCCAAAGAGGGTAATCAAGAATTCACCATACACACTTATGTGTGGAAGGGAAGCTAGAGTTCCTATCTCACTTGAGTTACTAGCCTTGGATCTTGCCCATTAATTGTAATTGATGGAAAGTAATAGCTTGTAAGTCAAGTATTATGAGCTAATGGAGCTTCAAGAAGTGAGAGACCAAGCCATGGATGTCATGACTAGCCACCAACAATAAACAAAGAAGAATTTTTAAATTCTATGCCAAGGATCTTCTTATCAGGTGACATTGTCTTGAAGTGGGATGAGGATCAACCCAAGCCTAGAAGGCACATGATTTTTGACAATTTGTTTAGTGGCCCATATGTCATCACCCAATGTAAGTAACATAATGCTATACAACTCTCCAAGTTGGATGGTGAAGAGCTACATATCCTAGTCAATGGGATATATCTTAAGCATTGTTACTAGGTTTATTTTTTCATGTACATAATTTTCCTTTTTTTTCTCATTTTCCCTAATTATTGTTATGCATGTGTGTAGTGTTTTTAGCCTTTGTGTTTTTTCCTTACTATTCAAGGTAAAATCTTTGTTATTTCATAGGTCCTTAAAAAGCTATTGTTGACTTATCCAAAATGCATCCTAACTCCATGCCCAATGGAATTTATGGCTACCAGTCTTCCCAAGCATAGCAGGCATGCTTCCCCTATGAGTCACCAATTGTGTTGACTAATTTTTGGTCTTGTAAGCCAAAATTGGGCACCCCCTCCTTTTTCTTTACAAAATTCATCAAATCTATGTTTTGGCCAAATCATCCTTCTACTTCCTTGTGTAAAAAATGTTCTCTACTAGACCTTTCTCATGAAAAAGCTAGGTGTTTTCCTCATTCTACTTTGACAAGTGTAAATCAGGTTTATGCAGGTGCATTACTAGTCTACTTTTATAAGTTGAAGTGATTAAAGAACCCAAAATGGTCTAAATAAGTTCAAAAAAGGAAATGGATATTCTTAGGAGGGAATTTTGATAGCTTGAAGGATGTTTTCAAAAAGTTTTAAGGGTATGTGCCCTTGTGAAGAGCACCTTGGTCGGTGGCAGGACCAAATCAAAAATTTTGAAGGGACATTTTGAGGCACAAAGTTCCCTTGTGGAGGGCACCTTGAGAAAGTGGAGAACAAAGACAAAAGGCTTGAGGGGCATGTGCCCTTTGGGAAAAGAAGAATTCAAAAGAAATAATTCCTTTGGATAAAATGTCTGAAGGAATTCCTTCAAACATTTTGTCTGAAGGAAAGCATGGAAAAAAGCTTGAGACAAAGAAGGCCCGATAAGTCAAAGAGAAAGCAAATAAAAGGCCAAGGTAAAGGAGAAGTCGAAGGAAGGAGACAAGACATAGGTAGAGACAAAATAAGGAATAGTTCTAGATGCTAAAAAAGACAAAGGATAGAATCAATGACCACTCAAACCAAGACAAGTGGCATAGATGACTCAACAAGGAGAATTAATAGATTTAGTGAAATATATCTACCAAAAACCAATAAAATAGATTAGTTTTCAAACTATAGAGACTAGAATCTCATGTTTTCATGCTTCACCATTAATTTGCATCCAAGTATTAAAGAGAGCATAGTCAGTCCCAACAACTCAGAATAGACTTATCAATTGTTGGGGATGGTCTCCCATGCTATTATAGGCCTAAGATAGCAAGGGTGGAAACTTGGACATCTACAGCATGGCTCTCCCATATGTAGTTGGAAGAATATGGTAGAAATATGGTCTTTCAGTGTCTGTATAAGTGTTTAACTTAGCATGGGATTTCATTCCTTGATTTGTTATCTATCTTGTTTCTAGTTCTCTATATATTTGTAACTTCTCATTTTAAGAAGATATATCTTAGCTTATATGGCTAAGCCCTGAAGAATTTTACCTTAAATCAGAAGAAGCATTTTTACCTCCATTTGAGCTTGTAATTTTGCATATGTCTATGGTTCTATCTTGTGTTAAGTCATTTTATTATCATGTTTTCATAAGTGTATGCCAGCATATCTATTTTATTCTTAGTTATTTTCTTGTAGGTCAATAAGAAGTGTCCAACTCATAGTATAAGTGCATGTGAATAGGATATCCATAGTGTGTCTTAGAATACCTCTAGTAGTTCTTCCTCTCTATATCTCAATAGGATCCCTTGTTGAAACACTGATGTAGGAAAGGTTCTCATTTGAATGAAGTGTATGCTTGCTTCTCTCTAGTGTAAAGTGTATGTCAAAGCTGAGTAGACCAACCATTTTGGTGCATTACCACTTTAGTTTAGGTTCTAATTTTAGTATTTCTCTCCCTTTTCATCCCCCCCATTTTTAATAGTAGGAAATATATATCCTCAAGGTGCATCAAGGGGAGATATCCCCTAATATATAGATTCATCCCTCACATTTTCCACCCACAGTAAGAGAAATGTATCTATTATGCCACATGGAGGAAGAGAGCTAAGCCTCCCTTTAGAGGGTGCAATCCATTGCATCAATAGGTAGGTACATGTTATTTATACCAACCCACCTCCTTTCAAAACATGAAACATGACTTATATCCCCAATTATTTTCTCATTACATTAAAAACCTCATCTTTTCCACATGATACTTTTGAATCTTCCACAAGCTCCACTACCCTGAATACACAAATACCAGTGACACAAATTCCTAACAAAGACCCCATGGAGGAAAATTTCAAGCATTTCTCACTCAAAGTATTTTTTGTTGACACTCAACATGTTTCATACTCCATAAGAGTATGAAAAGCTTCATATTCACCCCAATTGTGACCCATGTATTGGGAAGGTCATCCCATATGCACCCCCTAACCTTCAAATTAATTTCACATATAAGGGAATTGATCAGGCTTCAGCTATTAGTAATCCATCCTCTTTACCACAATCATTTACCTATGACTTCTCTTTCTTGATCAAGCCTATCTTTGCTCACACCTATCTTTATAGGTGTGCCTGGAAAGGATTTAGTTTGGGTCATTACGAGTAGGGTGTTCATACTGCCATTGAATATCCCAACAAAAAAACCATTGAAAATTCCAAAAAAAGGCATGGAGTGGGTTATGATGAACAAACTAAACTCACCAAAACTATCATATACCAATTATCAAAAATTTAGTCTCTCCTTATCCATCCTCTCCTCCACCATCACCTACCAAATTGAAGGTATCTATACATCCTATTTTTTTTTCAATAAATACCATTCATTTGGGGCCCCTCACCTATCCCCATGGTAAGGAAACAAGGTCCCTTCCTCTTAATCATCTTGAAATGATTGATGAAGGCTCTCTCACTATCAACACTATCTAATGTTAATATGATGATGTTATTATCACATAAATGAGTGAAAATGATTCCTATATCCAATGATCAATCCCATCAAAAACATAAGCTATGTTACATGAATCAACCATTGACATCAATTTTCATTCTCATGATAACCCCCACATCTTTAAGATTGGCCAATCTTTGGATTCCTTTGAGAGAGCTAATTATGCCACATTTCTTAATGATTATAGCAAATCCTTTGCTTGGTTTTATAATGACATGTCTGGTATCAAGCCCTTTATCATCACCCATAACATTGTCACCAACCAAGATGCTAAGCCTATTAAGTAGAAGATTTAAAAAATGCATCCTCATATTTCTCTTCTTGTCAAAGAAGAGCTCAAATGCCTCCTCTCTATTAACTTTATTCAACCCATCAACTACCCGTAATGGGTTTTCAATATTGTTCCTATCATAAAAGTGATAGGGGGAATCTACATTTGCACTAACTATAATGACCTAAACCTCACTTGTCCAAAGGATGACTTCCCTTTACCAAGTATCGACCAACTTGTTGATCTAATAGCTAGCCATGAGATGCTATCACTTATAGATGGGTTATCAGGTTACCATCAAATCCTAATTAGTCTTAAAGATCAACATAAGAAAATTTTCAGTACCCCATGGGGGGCTTTCTATTATTGAGTCATGCCCTTTGGTCTGAAGAATGTTGGTTCCACCTACCAACATGCCATGACTTACATCTTCCATGATCTACTACACAAAATTATGGAAGACTACATGGATAGAGTTACTTAAAAAGTCTAAACTTTTCCAAGATCACTTGACAATTCTCAAAATCATATTCACTCATCTCATCCAATATAACATTTGAATAAACCCAAAGAAATGAATATTTCATGTCCATTTTGGTAAGATCTTAGGATTT
The DNA here is from genome assembly GCA_037957365.1 of Torreya grandis. NCBI lineage: Eukaryota > Viridiplantae > Streptophyta > Pinopsida > Cupressales > Taxaceae > Torreya > Torreya grandis. The sequence goes on along the minus strand of JARHVA010006567.1, from coordinate 568,044 downwards.
ATCATTTCTCTCCATGGTATTGAAGTCGACCCTGCTAAAGTTTGAGCAATACTAGACATGCCTCCTCCTACTAATATCAAACAACTCTATAGCTTGCAAGGTAAGCTTCAGTCAATCCATTGCTTCATTTCCTAGATGTGAGATTATTGCCAACCTTTTCACCTTCTCCTCAAAAAAGAGGAATCCTTCCATTAGAATACATATTGTTAATAAGCCTTTGATGCACTTAAATGATATCTCTTTTCCCTACTAGTTCTTATTCCACCTAAGTAAAACTAGTCTTTCTACCTTTACATCTCTACAATAGACCATTCTCTAAGTGTTATGGTAACACATCGGGATGATCACCATTCAGAATAAGTGGTTTACTACATAAGATTTAGAGTTATTGATTATGAAACTTGATATACCCATACTAGAAAGCTTTGTCTCACGTTGGTCTTTGCAGCTTCCAAGCTCTATCATTACCTCTTAAATCACAAAACCTACATCATCACCCATATTGATCCCCTCAAATACGTACATTCCAGGCTATATCATAATCAATGTGTAACTTTATAGCTCATGCTCCTTGCTAAATTTGACCAATTAGCTACCACCCGTTTACTTGACAACCAACCTTCAAACCTCAAATTCCCTGATGAATGTATTGTAATTCTCTCCACCAATGACATCTCATATCAAATGATGATCTTCTTTTATGGATATAAATGTCAACATGGTGGGGGTTTGGGGGTCATCCTCATTCCTCTTGATGATGAACCTATGTTATCATCATTTAAACTAGATTTTTAATGTACTAACAATATGATTGAATATGAAGCTTTGATCTTAGGGCTTCAAGTGGCTATTTTCTTGGGTGTCAAATCAATAAACATTTTAGGTGACTTCTAGCTAATGGTTAATTAGGTTAATGGTTCTTACCTATGCAAAAATGAAATTTTGCAATGATATAAACCTATGTAGATATGCTATTATAACCATTTAACTCCTACCTCTTATAGATTGTTCTTCAATCTATAAACAAGTTTTTTGACACAATGGCTTATCTTGATTCACACATACCCTCTTCACCCTCTTATTTAAAAATCTATGTGACTATACATCAGTTAACATTTCCCTCTTATGTATCAACTAAGATCCTTTTTATAGGTAATGTAACACACAACCCACATGACTTAGAGTAAAATCAACTCATGGATTACCTCTCTTTTTCTATTACCGCTCTCGACCTCTTTAATAATGGGAGATGTGTCTTATGTAATGTGACACTCATTACACTATGCTAAGGGGATTTCTCTACAAGCATTGTTTTGATGGTCTCCTCCTTAGATGCCTCACTAGTATTGACATACCCTTCACCATTAAGGAAGTCCATGATGGGATTTGTTGTGGACATTTTAGGGGTAACATAGTTTCCAAATGTATCCTTTGACTTAGATATTATTGGCCAACACTTCATCAAGACTATAGTGATTATGTTTGGCATTATGTCAAATGTCAATAACATGCTAACCTCCTTCATGTTTCAAGCTATGAATTATAAGTAACCAAAGAATTTTGGCCCTTTTCCCAATGGGGTTTGGATTTAATCGATGAGATTAACCATTATTCATCTCTATATTATCATTCCATCATTATTGCTACTGAATACTTCACTAAGTGGGTTGAGGCCATTCCTATCATCTCTACTAAGGCTGAAAAATTATTGACTTTATCAACCATAATATCATCTATCATTTTGGTGTCCCCCATAAAATTATAATAGAAAATGACAAATCTTTCAAAAATAAGACTATCCAAAAACTTTGTGACACCTTTGGAATCAAATTAAGCTTCTCATTATCATATTATCCACAAGCAAATGGATAGATAAAAGATTCTAACAAAACCTTAACCAAAATCCTCATAAAGGTAGTCAATGATACTGGCAAGGATTGGCACACATACATTCCCTTTGCTTTATGGGCTTACTACACTGGCATTCAAACCCCTATAGGTGCTACACCTTTTTCCTTAGTCTATGGTATGGAGGTTGTTTTGCCTCTTGAGGTCTAGATTCCTTCTCTTCACATCTGTCTAAAAGACATACTAATGATGACTTTCTCCAAGAAGATTTCTCTCAAATTGAGTTTCTTGATGAACACCATCTCATAGCCCTCAACTACCTCCAAATCTATCAAGAGTGTGTCAAACATCCTTATAACAAAAACCTCAAGTAGCAAGATTTCAATATTGGAGATCTCATCTTAAAGGAAAATCAACATGTGATGAACATGGAGAAGACCAAATGGGGTAATTTTACTCCTAATTGGATTGGACCCTACATCATATCTCACAAGTATGGCTTAGGAACTTATCACTTATCTTCTCTTAAAGGAAGGCTAGAACCCAAGCCTTTAAATGCTTTACACCTATGACCATTCTTTTATTAATCAAGTGATTCTTCACCTTGTGTTTAACTTGAGGTCATCCTTTAAGTAACCCTATTACATTCGTCTCCCTTCCTCTTAACCCTTACTCCTACATACTTAACCTATGAAGTGTTATGGTTTTCCCCTCAAACTAGAAAACCCCTAAGCCTCTATAGTCTTGTCCATGTATAAATTTTTTTTTTTTAAAATGGGATACATAGTTCATGATTCTAAATGTAGACTTCTCCCTTGAAGGACAACTATGTAACTTCTCTTTGATACTATAAATAGACTACTCCCTTGAAGGATAACTATTAAAAATAAAAAATAAAAGCTTAGACCACTCCCTTTAAGGATGGCTAAGTCAAGATTTGTTATCAAGGTAAATAATGACTAAGAAGCTTCTTATATTTATCAACTTTATATTACCTCAATACAAACAAAATCCCATTTTAGGCTTCCTTCATTGATCAGCTTACACACACACAAAAAAAAACATTTTAATTCATTGACTTGCCTATAGTAGCTCTTAGGTCATCCACAAAAGGGGCATATCATCCCCACTAAGAAGGTTACTCTACCTAAACACTCTTACTCCTTTTACCTTTTTCACCTCATACTCTTTCAAGGGTCTTTGAACTCACTTGACACAAAGTGAGTACGATGCTTCTCTAACAAACAAAATGGTCAAATGATGTAAATCATGAAAGAGGCTCATATTTTTGAGATTATTTATGTTATGATTATGGTTTTTTCCAATACATGAGCATTGTGCCTCTTTTTTTCCCATCCCAATCATATGTTGGTTTCTCTTCTGAGATCACATCTCATAAAAAGATTCAATCACCATCTCGCCTCTCTACCAATTTTTATTGATTCTTAAAGTTAGGTGTTTAATATATATCTATCTCAAATAACTACCCAAAACCATACTAAAACTAACAAACCATTGCTCATGAGAAATAAACCCAACATGCAACCATAATTTCTCTAAACAATAATAAATAAGAAAACTATCAACCCTAGTCCATTTATTTTAAGCATACACCATCAAAAATATGGAAAATTGCTTAAACAAAATAACATACCCAACCCATTCATTTTAAGCATACACCATCAAAAATATGGAAAATTGCTATGATGAAGCGAACAAATCAACTATGCATATACCATCACACATATGGAAATGGTGAGTCTAACTCAATAGCATGCTTAATATTCACATAATATAAAAAACCACATCATTATAATAAGATAAACATCATCACCATCACATAAACACATCTCAAAATAACAAACTAGATTTTATATATATATATATATATATATACATGTTTAATATGAATGTACATCAATAGATCATATCAGTATCATTTGTACCTCAAAATATACATATCTCATCCTTGGCTCATAGGCTAACATGTATATGACATATATAACAACATCAATAACAAACTATAGCACTTAGAATCCTCAAGGCTATAGTCATGGTCATGAAGAAGCAGTATCATCACCACTCTCAACCTATCTATGTCTACGTGAGCTAAAAGCTATGGAATGTGTCATTGATCTCTCTTACTCTCTAAACTCAGAATATCTCTAAATCTATGGGAACTCCCTAATGGATCTCTCATATTATGCAATCTCATCTAGAGAAGTGTTGTACCTTAGTAGAGATACAGTCTACAATGGACCCATCAAACCTACTAAAGGCCCTTATAGTGGTCCTTATGGTGGAAAAGGAAGAGTAGTATATCCTACTTCTCTCAAATTATCCCTCTCTATTTTTAGTGTAGTAACATGGCCTTGTAATGCCCCAACCTAGCCCTGTAATGCCCCAACCTACCCCTATAATGTTGTAACCTAACCTTGTAAGACCAACACATGTGCTTGTGCTACATCTCGAGCCTACACTACTGCATCTTGAGCCTTCACTATTACATCTCAAGCCTATATCATGTCATCTCTCACCTATATATCTATATATCTCTCTCATCACTCCCTATAAATATAATGGTGGCCTCTTAACCTAAACCATGAAATGTAAACCTATCCACTAAGCAAGATAAGCCATTGTGCATCTAAGATCTACTACACCTAGGCCTTCTAGTAGCTCCTCAAAATCTAGCCCATCTATTTCCTATGGAAAAGGTAGGGGTGCCTCTATATCATCCATCCTATATCAAGGAAATGTAGGAGGCACATCCTATAACAAGCCCAACTATCTCCTAACCCATGCAATGGGTATCATCTCTAGCTCTCTAACTCATCTCTCTCTGACCAATAACATGCTCTATAAAATGATAGGTTACTCTTCCTATCCTCTAAATGTAGTGTATCTTAGGTAAGGCCTCCAAATAATAAATATAGAAATATATCCATCTATCATATGCCTATAATAACCAATATCCTACACAATGTCATATACTCATGTCTAGGCCATAGCCTCTCTCCACCATCTGAACCCAACCCTAAAACTAATTACAATCATGGTGGGTAGCCCCAATGGCCATGTCACCATGATGTGCTCATATGCCTAGAAATGGATTAAATTCCTAATGCATAAATTATACCATCATCATAACCTTAAACCCCACAACTCTTTATATAACTTTACAAAAAAAGTTGGTCCCCATGCATATACAGTCTACTACTCAACCATCTATGCCAACACACATATCAATGTAATAGGAAATCTCCCACTATCTACATTTAGTAGTGCATATACTATAATCCCTATCATCATCAAGATACTCAACTGATGTTGCTCCTCATCAGTAGTGTATAGCGGCTCATATGCAAAGCTCATTGAGTGATAGGTCACCTACTTAAAATGCTCTCTAAATAATGTAACCATGTGAATATCATGCTCCTCTCTTGAATAAGAGAATAGCTCTTCACCCTAGAGTGACAACCATAAAATATTGTACATGTCATCCTATGTCACTATCAACTCTCCAATAGATAAGTGGAAGGTGTTGGTGGTGTGATCCCACCTCTCTATCAATGCTATCATCAAGCTAACATCATGTGAAACTCTGTAATATCATCACTCCTCCTAATCCTATAATTTCCATGTGTTCCCACTCATCCATGTTGACATCTCTCCTCATCAATGTTAACAGCATAGGTAGTAGACCTTATAACATCAACACTTTCCTAGCTTACATCCACACATGCAAACCTTAAGATACATACTTTCTAATATAAACCTCCACACTTTTTTCCCTTCTCTCTAGGAGAACTACATTATCTTGATGCCCTCATCTGCGCTATGTAGGTAGTACTCAATCAACATGGGGTCTTCTAAGATTAGCTCAGTCATATACCCACCTAACAATCTAACCTGTTAACCCACCTAAACCCTAGGCCCAACTATTTATCTCTTAAATCTAGGCCTTATAGCATATATCTCACACCCTCAACCCCATGACCTATCTTTTAAGCCTTAGGTCCCATGACCTATTTCAACCTTCCTTTTTCTAACCATTTCCCTTAACAAATTTTTAACCATACCTCACCCTTTTTCCCTACGTAATGGGAGAACTACATTGGCTTGAGGCCTTTACATGGGATATGTAGGTGTCACTCAATTGACATAGGGTTTGCTAAGGTTAGCTCATCCATTAGGCTAGTTGACTAACTCAACTAGGGATCCAAAATGGGCCTTTTCTTCCTATTTGGGATGTTTTCCTTTAACCAACATTGGTTAAGGTTACCAATGTTGGTACTAAATTCCATCTAACATTAGTGCTTTATAGACTAATGTCCATGAACCCCACCAACATCATTAACTGATTTAGCCCTCAATCTAAATAGTTTCCTAAAAACTACCCCCAACCCCTCCCAAATTCACCTAAATTGACCCTCACCCCATTTACCATCCCTCTACTTCCCCTCTCTCCCCCTAAACCTAAAATTTTTTCCCAATAACACATTAACTAATTTAAATAAAATTCAACTCATAGAGGATATTACCTCATCTCTCCATCTCCTTTGGGATAGAATAGTTGGTACTTATGGTGGTACACCTCTAGTTGGGTCCCCTCCTAGCTCTATTATCTCTACCCACCTAGATCTCTTTTTCTCTAATCAAATGTTGCAAATGAGTTTTGATGGGACACCAAACCTCTTTTTACCAAGTTTGGTCACCCATTAACATCAACATTCTTGACCTAAGATTTTGATGTCGATAATACTTCCTATTGACATTGATGAAATAACCAATGAAAGCACCCTTAAATTAGAGTTTTCCACTCTAACCACCACCCTTTAGACTACACCCTCCATCGAAGGCACCTTAGAGATCATGTATATCTCCCTATCCATGACAACCAATATTGGAGATCACATATATCTCCCCAAATATGACAACCAACCTTAGAAATCATTTACATCTCCACCCATGATGACTTTGACTAGTGTTCATGAATATCTCCTCGACTATTTACCCTTTTGAATAAAATTTGCATTGCTTGTCTTGACTAATTATGCTAGCTTTTTATAGTTGGATACTATGAAAATACATGTATATTATGTGTTTTGGATCATGACCAAGCTAGTCCTATCACTTCCAAATTTTTATGTTTACTAGGAGCACATCTTACCTTGGATACCTAGAATGCATGGACTATTAGAGCTACAATTTTGATTGTTTTAAACTTATCATCTATCACTTACAAGATATGATTTGGTTATTTATATCTAAGTCCTCATCACCTTTACCTATTATTGATTTTTTCAACTATAACTCATCGTGGTATACCTAGAAGAAGTAATACCATGTTCTCACTCAACACCCACCCACCCAATTAACTCCTTATCAAATTAATACCTAATTCCATATTTTACTCCATCAGTTCCCATTTTGAGGGGGGATACCTCATCTAATATTTGGATCATCCAACTCCTATTTTGGTCTTATAACTTATTAGTACAAATTATAAGACAAAAAGGGGAAAATGTAGACACCAAAATCACATTACATGTGTGTAACTTCTTGTGTTAAAAACCCCCTTGAGCCCCTTTTAACACTTATCCTTCCTAACCCATGTTTTCACCCCTCATATATTCAATTAATTTAAAATATTTAATTAAGTTGATTAAAAAATACTTATGACACCTTACCTATCCACCTCATCCTAAGATTAATTCTTACCCTTTGAGTCACCTCAAGACTTATTCACCTAATCCTAACTACCCATGACTTGTTCTTACCCCAAACAAAAAATCCTAACTAACTACATCCTTCTTGACCTTGCATTTCTATTATTTCCTAATTGATACGACACTTGGTAGGAGAGAGAATAGAAAATAGGATAAAAATAGTCCTTTTACCTATTCTCATGCCACCAACATTGGTCAACCCATGGCTAATGTCGGTGGGATCACCAATGTTAGTTAATTAAGTCAAATTCCAAGCTAGTATTCAAGTCATTAATATATAGGCTTTATCATTCATCTTTTTATGTCTAGCCTTACTATTACTCTATACAAATTAGTCCATATTAGGAATTTATATACTACAAAGAGCTTGGATTCTTTTGAACCAGTAGCACATGCTTATATTTTTTTCTCCTATTGCTTCAACATTGCTAAGTATATCTATGTGTTTTTTAATTCCTTTAAATAGTCATTTTATAATTAATCTACATTCTATTGTTTATCATTTTATGGACATCCTGACTCTCCCTACAAAGGATTTGTAAAACACCTTCACCTATTTCCCTCTGCTTCAAACACACCAACCCTCTATCTAGATGCACCAAAATCTTACGACTCTTCCCAACCTCATAAACCTGACCAACATCTACTTCCTAACTCAAAAAAGTCTCTTTAAACCTCCTAAGAACCTACTACCCCTACTGACATCAATCACATAACTAACATTGGTCATATCTCCTTACCAACATCGATAGCTTAATCAATGACAATAACTATTTATTTCCACTAACCTCCTTAGGCCTGCCTAAATAACCTCCAAAAACATAAACAACTCACATTTCCTACACTGTGTCACTCTCTACTACACTCAAACTAAAAGAATGGTATGAATATATCTCTCTTACTCTCACTTTCATTTTGTCATTCATTACCATTTTGTTTCAACAAATGGACTATCATCCCTAGGGAAGTTTGACACTTCCAAAAACAAGTGCATAGCTTGGCAGCCCACTCATATATCTACTAAAAAATATTTTGGTGGTAGTGCTTTCTTATTCACATGTAGTCCTACCTAGCCAAAGAGGAGTGCTCAACATCATCTAGATACAGTGTGTAACCAATCCAAGCTCTCTCTAATCTCTAATCCCTACCCTTCATCTCTATTTCTCCTTAAACATCAAAAAGATTCAAAATTTGGTGAAACTTCACCCAAGACAATATAGTTGTAAGGATCTTAGATACATCCTTAAAGGGGAGAACTCTCCAATGGTAAAAAGGTATACAAATAGGTTTTATCCATAATTTGGATGAGTTTGGAGAAATATTATATCAGTAGTTTAAGGACAAGAGTGATCACCTTTCACTGATAGAGCAACTAACCACCCTTAAGAGAAATCCATTTGAGTATATGATGGTCTTCAATTTCAAATTCTATAAAACATGGGATAGAATCCCATAGTTAGTTAAACATACCACTAGCATTGCTTTCTTGTATTATTTGAGATCCTTAAATAGTGATGATTCAATATATGGGCATTAGAACTCTCTCAAATGCCTATGATATTATCATTAGGGTTTATAATTACCTCATACAAGCTAGGAAAATTTACCTGAGGCTTCCCTTTCCACTTTTCCTATAATTTCCACTCCTTACACCACCATCAGATCCTGCTTTGTCACCCATTCCAATAGAAACCAACCAATCAACCACACTATAGCTCCTTTTAGTGAATTACATGAGATAAAGTCACTATTTTAGAGCTTTAGAATTGAATTAGTTACTTTTAATGGGTATCAAGTACAAAAATTCAAGAGTTATTAATCATAAAATTAACCCTTACAACCTAATAGATATTCCTATAAGGTTAATTCTCAAGCACAGGGCCAAATTACTCATGTTAGGCCTTATAATAACCACAACCCCAATGATGTTAGTACCTCAAAGGTAATAATACACATGCATAAAAACTTGATATAGGATTATGAATGGTCATTTCCTTGCAACTAACCTCATAATTAGATAAACTATGAAAATGGAGTGTTTAATCAGACCTTAAAGGTGTAAAGTGTATCTTCTCAAGGGAAGTCTAGTGAACTGAATCAATACTTTGAAGGAGGGCATGAACCATCTCAAGGACAAGGTAAGTCCACTCTTTTCAATTATAAATAAGGTGATTTTTTTGGTATGAATAATATTGAAACTCCAATCAAAGGTGGTACCCCTATAACATACAACACAAGGTTAAATAAAAGGGCAATAAAGCGAGATCCATCTTATTTAATTGGTCAAGTCATAACTCCACATGATTCTAAATATGATACCAAGGGGTAAATAGATATTAATCCACATAAAACACAAGAAAATTAGGTTTTTAAAATGGAAACTCAACCTCAAATTCGTTAACATCAGAGAGAGGAGACTATTGTTCCTAAAAACCAATCCTTAAGAAATGCGTTCTAACTTAAGAATCAACTCCAATCCACTCTATTTAAAGGTGTAGTAACTAATCATAAGGTGTATCCAAGAGTCATTAGTCTTCATTTAAATATAATTGAGTAATTAAGGAGGATACATGCTAATATCTACATGTGGGAGGCTATATCCATCCCAAGACAAAATGATTAGTTATAAGAAGCCTTATCTAACCTTTATCTCTCATATTGACCAATAAGGGAGGTAATGTTAGTCATTACTAATGCACCTTAGCCTAAGGGATAAAATTCAAGTGTAAGTTAAAATCCCCCTCATTTATAAATTTCTCTGATCATAGGTGAATTCTTAGTTCATAAATGTATGATTGACTCTAGTCCAAGTAGATTTATGATGCCTAAGCAAGTTGTAGATAAACTAGGATTGAAGTATGAACCAAACACCATGGGAGTATTGTAATTAGATGATACAGCCTATAAAAAATTTGGTGTGATTATTGTATTAAGTCTCACTTTGTATGCTTATACAAGTGTATTTTTTATCTAAGATATTTCATTCATTGACTTACCCTCATATTTTGTTTTATGTCTATCATGTGACTTCACTGCTAAGTTAGATGGATATTTGTCCTCTAATTGGTCTCACATGTTATTTAGGACAAGGTATGGAACTAGATTCACTATGAATTCCAAACCAATTTTTAAATATTACATAGATAGTTATATGCCCAATATTTCCAATGTTAATTGTAGAATTCTTGATCAATAAGAGTATGTCTTAGACCATGAACCAAACACACCTCTTGAAGGCATCCCTAGTATTTTAATTGATGATTAGAGAATTGAAAATCATGAATATGAACAATATAGTTTCATCAAATAAATTTTTGTAGTAACTTATGCCTAGCATGAGGAATATGATACTCATCATGAGGCTACTACACTAGTAGAATAAATTCTTGATTGTTCATTTGATTAATGGGAAAAAGGTTGTTATGAATTTGATCCATATGAGTATATGAAATTTATAGGTTTAGGTACCTATTTTAAACATGAGTATAATACCATTATTCCTAACCTTTTGGATCTTCAATAATATTTTGATGAAACTTGGTAGTTTTACTTTAATCTTGTTGAGGACTTTGAGATTATTAATGGGTCAATAGTTCCAAGAAGACAAAATGAGAATATTGATGTATGGTAGTAGTTGGTACTCATATTAAAATAGCCAAGTAAATTATAAAGTAAAAATAAAAATAGGTCTAATTGATGGAAGATTTTAATCTTTATTCTAAAAATTAGTCAAAGGATGATAATGTTTTGAGATGTCACGGAGAGACTGATGAGACTTGGTAAAAGTACTATGATATTATTGAATAGCTTCAAGATTTTAGTATGACATTAGAACCTAATGACTAGCATGATGATACCAATGGAATTTAGTTAGTCATATATTAGTTTTCCTTTCCCAAGGACATCATCCAAGATCAAGATCATCTTGTCAAATTAGAGGTAATACTAATTATCCCAAGAAAATTATTTTTCCTAGTTTTTATGATGATTTCCAATTTATCATCCCTCTATGCAAAAGGACATAGGTTTTTTATTCAAAAATCATTAAAATTTTTTAGGTGTATATGATTATAAAGATGTGCAACTAAATATTATTGAATCATTAGAAAACTTTGTCAATGTATAAAGCATTCTTGACTCAGTTGAGTAGTTATAAAAAAAACAAGTACAATTATTGATCAAAGGGGGGGATAATGGGATCATATTCATATTCCAAGGAACCATTACTAAGAGATGACATGTCAAGTAATCTATATACAAAACTAGCTCTCACATACCCTTGTCAGCCACATGATGATACACTTGCATGGAGTAGAAGATATTTCAGAGAGTTTTATTCTGATCTAGGTTGATTGAGTCATTTTTTATCTTTGTACATAGTAGTGTAGTGTTTTCTTATTACTCCAAGTGTTGTATCACATTAATTTTTTTATTAGTTTATTAATTTTTCATCCCTCTAAGTTATTTGGCATAGTAATTATGGATATTTACTTTAATTTTGTGTGTGTGAGGTAGTTTATAGTTCTTCCAAGGTTGGTATAACTTGTTGCAGCCAAGGTTGTACCTTTAGAAATGAGTTTTATAAAATATTATATGACTCTATGCCATATAGATGCTTAAGGTAACTATTCTAAGTCTTTAGGTATGAAAACACACCTTAGAAGTCACTAAAATGTTTTCTATTATAGACACCCTTAAACTTTGACACTTGACATGGTTAGAGAGTGTCATTTCTTACCAAGACTAGTTGAACACAATCCTTGCAAGGGCATTCATGATGATTAGGTTGGTTCAAGAACATGTATGTAAAAGTCATGAAGGTTCTTTACAATTTTTATACATTGAATGAGTCTTACAATCACTATTACAGTCATGGTTTGTATTAGATCTATTAGAGGACCCCTTAATGCAAACATATGTCTTAAGGTCTTGTTTATGTATTAATTAATCTTGTTAAGCTTATAAGACTCATTTCATGTATAGGAACATTCAAGTTGATTCCAATGCAATATATTATTAAAATTTATGATAATTCATCTTAAAGTCATGAAATTTCTTCTTAAGATAAATTTATAAAGTCCTAAAAAGCATTTAAGAGCTTATAAAGGGGTTTAAAGAAGAGTTTTTAACTCATTAAGTCATTTTGAGAGAGTGAAATATTCTATAAAGGTCTCATAGAGTCATTTTAATGTTTAAAATATCCCTACTAACCCTCCAATACTTAACAAATGGTCAAAATGAATTGAAGTTATTTGGTTTCACTCCATTTTTTTCCTTAGTACCATTCAACTCTCTCAACATGGATGAGTGCATGAAATAAGAGTTAAATTTTTATCTATCTCTAAGCATGATCATGGCATTTTTATTGATCTAAAGTTGTTTTTTATGTTCGATGATTATATTCTTAATGTCAAGTCACCACATAAAATCCTTATCATGATCTCAACCCACTTCAGGTTCTAAAGTTTTAGTCATCTTTTGTAGATTTCTTGAGATTACAATGGAAAAGGCATCATGTTTAAAAGATATGACCTCCTAAAAACTCCTTTTTTATAGGTCCCAGAATGAAAATGACATATATTCATGAAATAAATAGTAGATTTCAAGGAAGGCCATATGAAGACAAGCAATGAATATAGGTTGCATAGCTAAAAAAATGTAAGTTTTGTCTTATGTGCATAAGTTGAAAGATTTATAAAATATACATGTATGTAATAAAGGATCACACACCCATATTCAAACATCTATTAGGTGTATCAAGTCTCCTTGATGGTTTACATGTAAAACCAAGCAAAACAAGCCCTCAAATATGAAGGTTTTCATGAAATTGTAAGGTTTTACAAGGTGTTCTCAAAAGTTTTAGAGTCTAAAATTAACAAGGAAGGTTTAAAAAATATCCCTCATAGACTTTTAAAGAAGAAAACTAGGATCACAAACCTCTTAACATGGAAAAATTGACTCAAACCCTTACTCGTAAGCACCTGTAGGTAATTTTCAAAGATGTGTCATCTTTGATCAAGAGTTGCATAGATTAGTACCAATAATGGAGGGCATGGAAGAATTATTTTAGAGTCATGTCCATGTTTTTTTATTCATCAAGAAATAAATTGGGCAATAAACCATCCTAAAGAAGCCTAAACTAGCTTGCAAGCAACTCAAAGAAGCCACAATTAAAGGTTAGAGTGTATTTATCAAGATGCATGGTAAGGACTAGATCATGGAAGAGGTTATAATTATTTCAAGACACTATTCCAAGTCATCAATATCCATCAAGGATCTTAGAAACATGTGGATCTACTAAAAATTATAGGTAGCCCCTAAACCCTAATAAAAGCCTATAAACTCTTGAATCCACTTTTTGAAATTTTAGAGATTGCTCAAGTGGAATACATTAGGTTTTCAAATCTTTCAAATATGTCAGTATTATCATATAACACTCAAATATTTCAATATTGACAAGGAATAAATTAAGGTTTTCTTAACAATAAAACTTGAGTTGCAGGTCTATAAGGATAAGGGACCAAAGGTTTCAAATATTAAGCATGATTATAACCCTTCAAGATAGGTACCATGGGTTTTTAGATCAAATAATATACCAATGAGTCCTTGTATATGATTTCCAAGTTCACCATAGTGTATGAGGTCTCAACAAGAAAGTTTTTGAATATTTCAAATAGGTGTTCGTCTATTAGGTAACATATTGGTTTCATTATTTTTTACCCCCTTTCTAAAAAACTAACATAGATATATCAAAGGTCACAAAATATCTATCAGGATTTTAGAAGCATCATCTACAATCTTCAATCACATGTTTCAAATTTTCTTTTCATAGGCTTGTAGCTGAGTTGTAGGATTTTAATGAAGTTTTAAGCATTGAACAAATACCTCTATAGGTTTGGAATAAAGAGTGAGGTTTTCAATATGATTTAAGGTGTTTTGCTCTAAGGACCATAAACAAACCCAAGAACTCTCATTGCATCCAAATCCCCTCCACAACAAGTTTCAAGGTATGTTAGAAGAAGACTTAGAGGTTTTAGGTTCTATAGAATGTTTCTTAAGTGATCAATGAATTAATACCTTCAAAGTTATTTATTAATCATTGTAGTTCTCTTAAACCTTCTCAAATTTATAGTTCCAATATTATTCCAAACACTTTAAGTCTCAAATAAAATAGACTGCAAGATCCTCATGAAGATATAGACCTACCAATGCAAGGTTTAAGGTTGTGACATCAAAATTATAGGTCTACAGAATTCTTACAAGACTTCATGATGTCCAATATTGTAAGGCTAGTTGGGGAAAGTTTTGAGAGTTTTAAAATTTAAAGAATATTCTTTGGTTGATCAAAATGGAAGTGGTTTCCAAGGCACTTCAAATAATTATTGATGGACAATGATATTTTTAGAGTCTTGAGGGATATATACCAATCTCTTCAAGTGGATGGAAATGTTCAAGAAATAGACTTGTGAGAGAGAAGTAAAAATTATTAAGGATGTGATGTTTTAGTATAAAGAAAATAAGGTTTCAATCTTGGTATGGTGTCTTCATAGTGACATGACTCATCTCAACCTATATATAAGCATGTGTAATACTGGTAAGGTCCAAGATAAAAGTTCTCATATGTTTAAGCCTATAACTAGGCTTGAAGAATATTTTTATGTGCTCAAGGATAGGCAAGCCTGTAACATGTCTTCTATAGCTTCAAAAACCTCCATGGTGGAGTTTTCAGACTTGTTATACAAAAAATATCATGATTATAATACAAATTTCCAACTTCAAATTAGATCTCCTCAAGTCTATAAGCTTGAATAAAAACTAGTGGGCATATGCAATAGGTCATGGTTAGGTTGTAAGTCATCTTAGGGAAATATAAACTTATCCACAATACTATTATGAATAATTCGAGTTGTAAACCTATAATGAAAAAAAATATGTTTCAAGGTCTCTTGGTGAAATTAGAGGACCACATGACAAGAAGTAGATGTAGGGTCTTATACCCCTTCAAACAAGGTTACAAGATAGGATATTTAACAAGTTGATCTTAAGACGTGAGAATGTAGGTTCTTGATCTCTCCAGGAGTCCTCATGATAAATTAACATGTTACATCAACTTATCCACCTCTTAGATACCATCCCATGGATTTCAAGTTAGATTTTAGTTTGATTATGCTCCTATATCCTATCAAGCATGACTATAGTTGAGGTTAAAGGTCACCAACAAGTTGATGGGGTCTAAGGCATTGGAAAATTGATCTTAGAGAGATGTAATTCCCTACATGGTTTGTATTGATGGGTAGCCTTAGTCAACCACAACTTCAAGTGGTGTATGAGGTCTTCTTTCAAGTCAAAAATCCAACGAGCTCTAGCATGCATGCATAAGAGGTAAAGATGGATGATTTAAGACCTTTAACACAAAGAAAGTTATGTTTTCCAAGAGTGGAATTTCTAGTTAACCAAATCAATCCTTTTAAATCACTCCAAAGGAAAAAAATGGAAATAATTAATCCCTCTCCTCCACTCCTACACCCATCTTCTATGAGAGGCCATAAAAGTGGCAAGCCTAGTGTGTTTATGAAATCTGAATATTATTGGTTCTCACTTGTTTCCTCTCTTGGATAGGCTGAGTTATTATGTAACATATGTATTTATGAAATCTAGTAGTGTCTTTGTCTCCTCTCTCAACTCTCATTTCTTATAAAAAGGGCTAGAAATGCCTTATTTTTTAATCCCTCTACTATGTATAGAAAAACTCTACTCCTATAGAGATTTGTAATGATGGCCTTAAGCCCTTAAATTGAATAAAGATTTATTTCTACCTTATCCATTACTTGTATCTTGTGTGATTTCAATGTTTTATTGATCTACACTTGTGTTAAAGAGTGTTCTCCCTTGTTTATGTCCATTTACATTCACCTTAGTGTAAGTAGGCAAGTCTTTTATAGATCATATGATGTGTTATAACTAGATATGAAAGTGATTATCTATGGAAGCTTAGTAATTATGTTTTGTGTAGGAATTTTTAGCTATTCTTTATAGCTATAGCATAGGCCACTAGCTCCATATGAAATAGTAATGCAAGAGATGTCTAACTTTGAGATTGTGTAGGATAATTTTTTGTCTTTATCAATACTATTGTGTTATTTTAAGCAAGTAGAGGAGGTACTCAAAATTAGTGCATCACCTCACTTTATATTTTTTATCTTCTCCCTCTCTTTTCATGAACAAGAGTCGTATTATAACTTAGTTATACCTTTTTAGTTTAGATTATATGACTTCTACATGATCCTAAATCATGTTCATTATGGTTTGACAAGGAGTTAGCCTTCCCCAAATTTTCAATTATATCGTACGTCACTCACAATCTAGGACTGTCTCCATTGTGTTAGTTCAAATAGGACTCAATACCTAACATATTACATTCCAACATAAAAATAGGTAATTTGAACCATCTTACAGTCAATAGAGTTATATGAAGGGTGGGAATAAGTATACCATAAGATATTTTCTCTTGGGTGCCTAGGGTGGGTAATAAAATGATCCAAAACTCAAAATCTTTGGTTGAAAGATAATTCATAAATAAGAACAACACAAGTCAAATAATGCTATATCTGAAAGAGATGTTTTATTGGTCAAAATTATAGACACAAACATATGCCTATCTCTGAAAAGAGATTTCTCATTTCCATTTTGGGTTACATCTTCATTTATACATGTTTTGAAGGTATGAGGAGGATGTGGAAGGTCACCAATATCGAGGGAGATTAAGTGGCTTGACTTCCATGATTTACAACAATAAAAAATTTAAGGAATTACTATTTTTAGACTGCACTACTAAAATTGAAATTTAGGGCACTTCCATTGAGTTTTTAGGGGTCAAACTTCATTGATCATAGATCCATGCCATATCACAATGTTCCCCTCATTATTAGCTTTTCAACGGTTCATATGGTGAGTCAATTAGAACTATGGTGCAAAATTTATGGCTCCCAGAAGTTCCACCATCAATTGGGGTGGACCCATCACCTGAATTATCATCTGAATTGTTTCCTAGATCATTCCTACCTCCTTGAGAATAAATTGTCCCCATTGCATCAATATTTTTAATCAATTATGGTAGTTGTACTTCAATTTGATTCTTGATGCATACTTGGAAGGGACTATGATTTATAGAACTATGTTGGGCTTGATTTTTCACCATTTATATCTGACCATTAGTCTGTGGATGGAAGGCCATTAAATTCTTTAGCTCGGTCTCTATTTGTTTATGTTGTGTTTTTTGTGTAGTTAGGGTTGTAACATCAACCCTTTTGGATTCTTGTGGCTTGACCACCATGAGAACAAATTTCTTGTCACTAATCAGAGAGATAGATATAGAAGGTGGTACCTTTGGTACCCTATAACTTCGTGGTCCAAGAGTGAGAGTGATCCTTTGAGTTCTTGATTCATAGATGCCATGTTGATCATACATGAATGCCTGAAAAAAGAGTATATCACAAACATCTAGATTGACCACATCACATAAGACCTCAACATGGAAAGGTTTTATGGCATATGAAAGAAGACATTAGTGGGTGACACAGAGGTTTCTCCCTAGACTCAACCATCTAATACTGTATGGCTTTGGGTGAGGCTTCATGGATAGATTTAGGGTTTTCACAACATTAGCAGAGATTAAATTCTTTTGACTTCCACTATCATGAATGAAATGTAGAGGCTTACCTTTCACCCATAACTTAGATTTCAATAACCTTTCCTTGTCATCTAGCATCTCATCATGGGTTGGTGATGAAGCAATAATGGCTTCAGGATCAACATCTATAATTTCTTCTTTAACCTCTTCCACTGTAGGATCTGCATGAGGTAGAGCAGTAGATGTTAAGGATTGTGACTCAAAAAGTAGTGAATTGATGGCTCAATATTCTTCTTTGGAGTGAGCTCCATATTTGTGATAATCACACCACTTCCCAGTCTTTCCTTCCTTTTGCTTCCAATTTTGGCCTCGTGTTTGACGTTCTTTGTCACTTTTCCATTTTGAAGACTGATTCTTATATTCATCTTCTATGCTTCTACTCAATCTTCACTTTGAACTTGTATGCCTCACCAATGGTTTCCAAATTGAAGAGTTCCATTTCTCCCCATATGTACCATTGTAGTTTGCCATGATATTTAAGAACCTTATGTTTCTCACTTTCTTGGATGCCCAATCTCATAGATAGAGAATGAAAAATGTCAGTGTAATCTTGAACAAACTATTCCTTCCCTTGGAGAAGTTGTTACCACTCTATACGTAGATCGTCATATGATCCAATGGGGTAGTATTCTTCCTTTATAGATTCTATGAAATCATCCCATGTAGGTTCCATCTCAAGGCCAATATCATCTACACTGAATCTCTTCTTGTACATTTCCCACCAATTGTTGACAGGCAATGACACTTTTAGAAGAGCAAAAGTAATCTTCTCTTTATCAATGAATTTATTTACAAAAAAATAAGATGATAATTGATCCAACCAATTTTCTACTACATCAGCATTGATATTTCCTTTAAATGTAGGGATATCAAAATTCACCTGAACCTTGAAGGGTGTTGGGGCACTGAAAGGATGTGTGGGTCTGGATGTGGAGCCATAATTTCCAATCGAGATTTTTTGGAGAATTTGAGAAAATTTTTGTAGCATCTATGCTTGCTGCTATTGGAGGGCTTCATTCACCATTTCTTTGAAAGGATTGGTCATCTTAGTCTTGTCCACCATTTGAAGTCATTCGGAGCAAATAGGTGGATAGTTTGTTGGTTCTATTTTCCACCCAAGCTTCTTGTAATATGACCTCATCCTTGGGATCATACACTCTAAAAATAAACCAATCTAATACCACTAATCCAAAACTTGAAATATTTGGTTGAAAGATAATTCACAAATAAGAACAACACAATTCAAATAATGCTATCTCTGAAAAGAGATGTTTTATTGATCAAAATTGTAGAACCAAACATATGCCTATCTCTGAGAAGAGATGCCTCATTTCAATTTTGGGTTACATATTCATTTATAAATGTTTTTAAGGTGTAATTATTATGTGTAAGGTCACCAATCTCAAGGGAGATTAAGTGGTTTGAATTCCATGGTTTACAACAATACAAAATTTGAGGAATTACTATTTTAGAAACTTACTATTTTTAGACTACACTACTAAAATTGAAATTTAGTGAGGTTTAAACTTTTTTGAGTGGATCTAAATTCCATATCATGATGTTCCCCTCATTATTATCTTTCCAATAGTTCAAACGATGAGTCAATTGGATCTACGGTGCAAAAGTTATGGCTCTCGGAAGTTTCGTCATCAATTGGGGTGGACCCATCACCCGAATTGTCATCTGAATTGTTGCCCGGATCATAAAAATCAATGCATGTATATAAATGGGTTAATATTATCAATTAATATTATATATGTGATTTCATGATGCTAAGTAAGGTGGAAAGGTTAAATATAATGTATAGTTAGTTTTTAGGGAAAAAAATTAAGAATAAAACTAAGTCAGTCACTAATTAGACTATATTAGCCAAATAAGGTTGATTCTGATTAAAAAGTGAACTATGTCAACAAGGAGACATGAAGTTAAAAATTTTGATCTAGTCAATTTCTGTATAAGGAAAATAAAATAGTCTAATAATAAACTAATTTAGCCAAGAGATAATAAATCGAGCTGGTTGATCTAGTTGGTTAAGCGAGCTAATAGAGAAATTTGGAAATAGATGAGGTCAAGTTACTTGACCTAGTTAGAATATCAAGAAAATAGGATAGTCTATAAACTAACTAAATCAATATAGTTGATTTATTTGTGAGATTAGGAAAATAGAACATTTTGTAAACCGACTAGGTCGAGATAGTCATTCTAATTGTCAAAGAAAGAAAAAAAGAATTCAAAGTTGAAACACATGGTATATAACTTGTATTAACACTAAATAATATAGTTTATGATACAACATAAAATTTAAAATATCAGGAAATAAAAATGTACTCTAGATACTAACTAATTATCCAAAAAATAAGATTAAGAAGTTTGTACTAAAGGTTGTGATAGATAGTGAAGGATTCAAAGGATATTGGCTTGTCCATTGGATAGAGTCAAACTAATGTTTTATAGTAATAACTATGGATAAACTTCCATTCCCAAAACCCACTAAATCTAGTTTTAAGGGCAATATAGAAGTAACTTATTAGTGTTAATTTTTAAAAAATTCATCGCATAATCAATTATATGGTTGTATTCCAAAGTCTCAATATAAATGGAAATCTTAGGCAGTTCTAAAATATCATGAGCTACATGGAAACTAAAGACCATGTTTACCTTTATACAATGGTTATGAGTATTGGGTCAAGCCCCTCACACTATGATATTAAAAAATAATATATAAGAACCTTAAAAACAATATCACATAGCCCCTCATAACAATAGCTATGTAGTTTTAAAATTACAAGTACATAGTTTTTAGTGAAAGCCAAGTATAATAAAAATAAAGGTGAAAATTAATTTTATGAAGAACTAAGTTTGTAATTTTTTTGAGAGTAAATAATAAAGTATCTAATTAGAAACAAAATCTATTGTAATTACTATAAAATAGAGGTTCATTTCCTTTGCCTATGTTATAAAATTAAAACATATTGAACCAAATTGATTAGGTTGATCTTGTTAGGTAAATAGGGCAAAACTAAATCAAGCTAGTTGACTCAGTATGTTACAAAATAGGCAAAAACAAATAAATTTGACCATGTCAAATTAGTTTTGTTGTAGAAAAATAGTGTTAGAACAAGATCTATTTAGTCAATCTAGTTGATTGTGTGGGTATAGTTTTACACTACTAAAAACTGATAAAAACATAACATAATTTGAATTTTGGATAAGAAAGGAATTAAAATTTGATTAAAATTTGACAAAACTGAAATATTAGGCCATTTAGAATGAACATAGAAGATAAAACAAGATTGAATAGGTTGATTTAGTATTTTTTCTATGAATGTTAAATTATTGTTTGATTAGGTCATCTAGACAAGTTTTTTGATCCTATAACATTACAAAATAGTGTTATTAAACATAATCAAGTTAGCTAATCTAGTTTAAATAAGACTAGTAAATAAGAATGATATCTTACCACATAATACCAAAGAAAAGTGTTTTAAATCCTATATAAAAATGACATTATGCAATAACCCTAGCTAGGCCTACAATACATAAAAGAAATATTATCTAATTTTCACTAGATATTGTGTCACAAAGGGGGATAGTTAATAACAAATAAAATATTAAAATATGACTCTACTCAAGTCAATGTAGAGGTAAATTAAGCAAGGAGTACACCATTATTCCTACTACTTTATGAAATATCTAATCTACTAAATGAAAGATTAAAATTTATGAATACTTACCTTGAATTGAACCTATCTTGCCTTGATATCTCCCTTAGCCAATGAAGATTTACAAGAGCTTTTTGTTGAAATGTAAGATTTGTGATATAAAAATTAGATTTATGGTAAAAGACTCCTACTTTACATGAAAGAATCTCAAACAAGATAAGCTTCATTCCCCCAAGGTAAAACCCTAATCAATGAATCCAATTTAGAAATAACATAAATATGACTTATAGTAATGAAAAAATGAATGTTCCTCTCTTTAGAAATGAAGTAAAGAGGGTATTTATAGCCAAGTATTGACCATACACCCTCCCAATAATTTATCCAACAAGGTTATCTAGGTCGATCTTATTTAGTGGAAAAATAGTTGTTATGCCTTAAACTAGGTTGATAGGGATAACAAAGTTCCATAACATATGTTTAATTCCAAACAATATTGATCATGTTGACATAGTAATAAAATGAATAAAAGGGGGTGTATTCTTAATTAGGGGTTATTTTATAAGGTGAATTTATTAGATTATATAAACAAGTTTCAATTTCCTAGGTAATGGATAAAATAAACCCTTAGTGGCCTTAGGTAATGGTTTAGGGACTAACAATAATGCAAAGCACTGAAGATATTTCCACCCCTTTTTTAGTGTACCCTTGAAGGCATGCACTTAGAGATATTGAAAATCAATAAGTTCCTACAAGAGAGAAAGTATTAAAATATGATAAAGTTTAAAAATATTGTGTGTATACACATGCCTTATATACCTTAAAAAAAATATTTAAACTTAATTATGAGCCCACTAACCCATTTTTTCCACAATCACTCCAAGGGTGAAGACCTAGGGTTTTAATCATTATAAAAATAGTGACAACATGTGTGCATGATATAAACACATTAGAAAAAATGTGATATAAAAACTATAAGGATTCTTTTTCTCACATCTATATCTAGTTAGTATTTTATACATGTCACTCATGGTAGGGTTAGACACTTGTGTTGATGCAACTATTGAAATCCAATGTAAGTGTCTGAGCCCACATAAATAATATTCCTAGAATATAATGACTATTCCAAGATCAAATTCAATTCCAATTCCATTATATTCAAAATCATACCTACATGTACACAATAAGCCATTTAAGTGTCATTTACTTCTGATTCAATAAATATCTATCAATAGTTGTACTTTACTATTTTTAGCAATCTTAGTTATTTAAATTCTAAATACTATTTATCTAAGTTTTATATTAATTGAATTAATTGACTTATTAATTATCTTAGTTTACCACATTTATGTAAAATATAATATAATCCACTTAACCATAGATAACCACACATATCTAAATTTAGGGTTAAATACTTCTATCTAAAGCCTTTATTGGGGATGTGCAAAAATGGTACAACAAAATTCTTACATATTTCATTACGCAACCAAAACATTTAGTTAGTAATATAATTAATTATTTTTAACATAATGAGATTCATAATAATATCCTTGTAAACTTAATTAATGCTAATTAATTACCTAAGGAATCTTTCAATAATAAAATGATGGAAATATTTATCACATAAAGTGGACCATAACATGAGTGACTAAAATCTCTTCAAGGTATTTATTATTGATATTAAGTCCATATTTAATATTTTTAAATGATCTCATGGTGATTTAATGGATGTCTCAAAGTTATTTGATGAATTATCTTCATAGTCTAAGTGGCAATGACAAAGTGTGCAATGTGCTTGTCTTAGTATGTTTGAAGTATGCTTGGTTGATATTCAATTTTGGCATGGTTTGAGATGATTAGGGATGAATATAAATTATTGAGAATGTACAAAACATAATTCAATAGGTAAATGATGCATTGAGTTCTTGTGTTCATAAGTTCTATTCATCTGGTAGTCTATATTTTTCATCTAGACATTTTGGGTATAATGGCATAAAATATGGGTAGACAGTTTGATGACATCATAATTATCACATGTGGATGAATCAGGGGGATTTTTTCATATAGTTATAATAAAATTACTCCAAAGTTTCTATGTTGTAATTATAAATTAATATTATGAATCACAACCAAATATATGTATATGCAAAGTTAGGATTCTAGGCATTTTGACAGTGTTTTTTATTATCAAACATTGTAAAGTAGTTTGGTGACATCATATCTTACACGTATGAAAGTTTCAAGAGATGGTTGATGTATGGATGAATTACACTATGAGACAATATTTTATGCACTAAATTAATATCATGATAATAATCATGAAAAAATATATTCAAGTATAATTTTTTTCTCCTAGGTAGTTTGACAATATTTTCCCATACTTAGCCAAATTTGCATGTGGCAAGAAAAGTTGAGTAGGAATTTTGATGTAGTCATATTTCACACATGTGGTAGTTTAATAATGTATTGATTATATGGGTTTATTTATTTTTTTTCTTATTTACTATTCACTAATTTTTAGGTCATGAAATGAATCACATCAAAAGATATGCACGTGCAAAGTTGGCCTTCTAGGTAGTTCTAGGCATAGTTGGCTCTATGGCAGAAAAATCAAAGTGAGCAGATTAGTGGAATTTTATCTTGCACACATGAGGGTTATAGGATAATATTGATATATGTTTTTATTATTATATGTTATATCATATGATCCAAATTTTATATCATGCAACTTAGCGCAACAAAATTTATTAAGGTCCAAAGTTCGCCTTTTAAGTAGATTGCAATGGTTCCCATACTTAATCGATTTTGCAAGAGACAAAGATCAGGACCAAACAAAGATATATTGGTGATTAGGTGTTCATGAAAATATAAATATTTTTTTCATATTTATAAATATTAGTTAAATTTTTTTGAGGTTTAACACTAAGCAAAGGTAAAAGATAAAGATCTAATGGTTTGCATTTAATCGTGTGATTGAGATCAATGATGCAGGTAGAGTTAAAGTGATTAACCTGCTAGAATTTTAACATTTTTAAAGACAAATATCATTAGAATAATATAAATTGTATATTATTAATCTAATAAATGAATACATGATATTATATTATAGTGTTTAAATCTTAACTGTGACCAATTCAAATATTTAAATTTAGCAAAGGAAAGATCAGTGTCTAGTTTTTGGGCCATATATTTTGATACAAGTAGAATTTGATCATGGTGTAAAAATGATTTTTTTAGAGTAATATAAGGTTCATATTTAAATATATATTTTAAGGTTTTAAATTTTTTATATTCAAAGTTATTAGGGTTTAAAATTGATTGTGTTTGACCATGGACTGTAAGTGATCCAAAAAGGATAATTGAGCTTGTGTTGATGTTGTTTCAATTTTTCATGATGGATTAAATATTGGAGATTTTTTAAGATTGTATTAGGTTCATCTATATGTATTTTTTATGTTTTATCAATCTACCTTGAGTATGAACAATGCTTAAGAAGTTGAGTGTGTATTCATTCATGGTGTTCCTATGTACAAGGTCTTTGTTTGAGTTGATTGAGCATATGTAGAGGTGAGTATAGATGATTGTGATAATTTTAGAATGTCTTGTGGAGTGGACCTATGCATATTAAAGTGGTTATATTTTATTTATTAAGTGATAAATGGGTGAATAGGTCTCCATGAGACCTATAAGGGCTACAAGGGCCTAATTGAGAGGTATAATTGCTTAAGGGTGACCCATAGATGTTATGGCCGACCTATGTGGATTGTATTGAGGTGAGTATCAATGTGATATATGATTTAATTATTAATGCATGCCTATTTTCTAACCAATATGGTGATGAACATAAATTATCTATAAATAGTGAAACCAAATGTGATGGTTTCTATAGACTTGGAAGAGGTTAGTGTATGTAAGTATTTTGGAGTGAAGGAGAGGGAGAGTTCCTAGTAGATGAGTTAAGGAACATAGTAAATTTAGGACTATTTTAATGACCCTTCAGTAATTTTTTAATGGTAGAATAGTGATATTATAGGTTGAGGATTAGTGAAGAAGTCTAGGGTGATCCAAAAGATTATTTTGGATAATTTGAGTGTGGAGAGATGAAGAGAGTTGATATACTTTGTATCTCCATCAGATTAGTAGGAAATCACTATTCAAGAGATTGTGTATTCATATGTGTTGTTTTGGTTACTCAAAATGTAGGGGTTTGTAGCCTCCTTATAAGGTGAAGCTTGTTAAAAGTCTAGTTGTTGTGTTTGCTTAGCTAGATAGGTGTTGTAACACCTTGTGGGATTGTAGTCTCACTAAATAAGGGATGGAAATTCCTTGATCTATTTTATATGTTCTAAATTGGTTCTTCTTATTATAAGATAGTAATCTAATTATAGGTTCTAAAGGGTTTCCTCCCCCAAGCAGGTTTCCCACATATGTCATGTGTTATGTGCTTAGCTTGCATTATCTCTCTTATTCATTTATATGAATGATATGTATGCTTCATGAAATGCTTGTGATAATTTATTAAGAGTTTTTAAGGATTGAAATTAAATTTGGATTATCTAGGATCACTGATTCACCTCCTCCCTCTATGATTATACCTCTAAAAATTAGTATAAGATTAGGTCGTTTAGTAAAACCTTAACATCTTGAAGGTGATCCAAGGTACAATATGGGTAGTCATCAAGGAGGTTTCTCTGTTAAGAAAGCACCAATGTTCAGTGGATATAATTATGATTTGTGGAGTACAATGATTAAGACATACATTATGTCCCTAGGGTTTGAGGTATAGCAATCTATTATGGATGATTATGTTTCTCCTACTACTCCTCCATCTAGTGTTGTAGACAAGAAGTTTTTTGAGAATAATTCTAAGGCAATGAAAGCTATAACTTATGGTCTTTTAGAGACTGAATACAACAAGGTAATCCATTATACATATACTAAGGAAATGAATGATATCAATTATGGTCTTTCAGAGATTTAATACACCAAGGTAATCCATTATGCATATACTAAGAAAATGTGGGATAAATTGAAGACTATTCATAAAGGAGACTCAAAAGTTAAGTTGGAAAAGTTACAAACTCATCAAAGACAATTTGAGAATCTTAAGATTAAGGAAGAAGATTCTATGGCATATTTTCTATAGGGAGTTGATAAGATTGTGAACATAATTAGAGGTCTTAGAGATAAACATAAAGAGTCTAATGTAGTTCAAAAGTTATTAATTTCCCTCTCATTCAAGTTTTATCCTAAAGTATCTGCAATATAATAAATTCATGATCTTACTTAGATGAATTTGGATGAATTTCATGGCATCCTTACTACCTACGAGATGAGGAATAATGATGATATACCAACAAAGAAGGAAGTAGCATTCAAGAAATAAATGAATCCAAATAATAAATTACAAGGTAAGAAACCCAAAGAGGATGACACATCTAATATTGATGAAGATGAACTAATTTCTTTATTTACAAGGAAATTGAAAATAGGGTTAGGTAAGTATAAGGGTAACCTACCATTTAAATGCTTCAATTATGGTGAGATAAGACACTTTGTTAACAAGTGCCCTCATAAGCATAAGAAGAATGATGATGAAGAGAATGTTGAATACCAAGATGAAGACAAGAAGACATATAGGTCTGATAAGAGGAAGAAAGGTTTTGCAAAGTATGACAACAACAAGAAGTTCTTCAAGAAAAAGAAGAGTCTCTACACCAATAAAGACTACAACTCATTAGATGAGAGTGAAAATACTGACTCAAAGTGTGATCATGATGATGATGGTCCTATTGAAGATGAATCCCTCTTCATGGATAAGGAAGGAAGTTTATCACATTAAAAAGAGTCTACTTAGAGTGATTTAGATGATGATGAATATGAGATAGACTATGAGATTACATTGACAAATGCTCTTGAAGAACTGAATATTGAGAAAAAGATTCATAAGAATATGAATTTTCAAATCAAGGAATATGAGGATCAATTTAGTATGTAAGAAGCAATAATATATGAAGATAACAAGGAGTATGAAGATATGGTCAAGCATCTTAGTTGTCAATTATAAATCCTATCAACAAGCCTAAAAGTTAAAGAAGATAAATGTTCAAGGTATGTAAATAAAAAGGAGTCATTAAAATATAAGTTAGAGAAGACATCTAGTTAGGTGAATTCATTTGTAAGATTTTAAAAGAGCTCAAGTGATCTAGAAAATATTCTTAATGATCAAAAAGCTTGCAAGTGATAGATCTAGTCTTAGATACAAAGAAGAACCTGAGCATGTAATTCAAAATAAGATGAAGACTAATATGAAAAAGGGAAATCATTCCTTGAAGATAAATTAGTAGATAAGGAATGAAGGTGTTGGTAGAATGAAGATAAATTAGATCAGACTATCATGAGGTATGCAACTTTGAATGGTTACTATTACACATGTAATCAATTTGGGCATAGAGATAGAGAATGCAAGAGATATATTAGATATGAGTTTTTATGAAACTATGATAGGGGTCATCAGTTAAAAGGTGTGAATAAAGTTAAGTACCTCAACTATCTTTATGAGGGACACTTTGCTAAGCAGCGTCCAAATAAGGTAAGGCAAGGTGAATCTTCTTCAAAAGGAAGAGTTTGTATTAGTTATTATGACATAGGACACATTTCAAGATATTATCCATATAAAGTAGGGAAAGTTGATTTATCTTTAAAAATAACAGTTTGCTACAACTATGATAAGATTGGTCATATTATTATATTCTGGAAGCAAAGGTCATTAAGTCAAAATGAAATCAATTAGGCTCCTAGAGTGTAAGGAAGAAGGCAAGTTAACTCATGGAAAACAAAGGTGGTAAGTATGAGTCATGATGGGTTTTTTAATCCAAGTAATCTATTTTTTAGGGTGGATAATGCTACAAGAGTTAAAGAGTGTCAAGGGCTCTCATTTTTGACTCATGTTGTGGATAAAGAGACTGAGCTCAAAAAGAGGACCAAGATACTAGTTGAGGCTAGTTCCGAGGTGAGTATAAATCTAAGTGAAATTCTTGTTTTTTTTTATCATGTTTCATGTAAAAAACATCATTTTTGTGTGCCTAGTGATGATGTTCCTAAATGAAAGGTAGATTCTTTAGATGAAAAGGTATGTCATGAATCTATGTTATCTCCATGTATTATCAATTCAATCATAGAAGAAAAGGATAATATTGTAGTGCATGAGCACGTTACTTCTCTTAAGCCTGAGAAGAAGAATAAGAACTATAAGTATCAGATGACCAAGGAAAAGATGAAATATGAGAAGTTATGGGCAATACCTAGTTTCACACTATTTTAGGACATTGTGAAGTAGGGTGTCTCTGCCTATGCTTCTTAGGAGATATCTTTCTTGTGGAGAAGTAAGTTTGTGTGTTGAAGATAATAATGACAAATCAGTATAGAGGTATGTTAATTATTTATTGGTCTTTTAGACCAATACCATTTTGGTAAAAAAAAATTGATCCTATGTTTCCAAGAATTATGTTGATCATTAGAAGGTCATTGGTTAAGAGGAGCAACAAGTTCATGAACTTGTTCCAGAGGTTTGTAAAGGAACTATTATGCAAGGTTGGAATGGGTGTTTCCATATGGCCTAATGAGATTTATGTAATTTCAAGAATATTTTGATGCTCAAAAAGGTTTGTTGACCTTATTCTAGCTTGTTACAAGCAATTTTATGGTCTGAAGGTATGTTGAATTCAAATTGAAGATTTTTGAGTGTTCTCAATTTTCTCAATTTTGGCTTAAGGGCAAGTAGGCCTAAAATGGGTTATAGGATGTATGGGTTCACAAATATGTGTAAGCTAAAATCTTGGTCTAGAGGTGTGTAATGGTTGTCTATAGGTTTAAGAGAAGTTTTAAAGGTGGATGTTAACCAGGAGTTTTATCGACTCTATTTATTTTGAATTATTAGGTTTTAGGATCTACTAGAAAATTATTTTTCCTTATGAGTTGAGATCTAAGGTTTATTATTAGGTTGAATGGGCCAAATGGGTTGTCAAATCAATCTTCACATAGATTTGAAGGTTTGTGGATATCAAGTTATTCAAATTTATAGTCAAATTAGAAGCCTAATTGGATAATAAGTTTGTGAAGGAAGTAGTTGTAGAGGATGATCTATGTGATGGTAATTGGTGTTATTGAGGGCAAAATTTTTCATATTTTGAAGTTGTGTCTACCGAAAGTTGTGGGCTACGCATGTTCTAGGTAGTGTTACAAGGAGACTAGATAGGCCTAGTATGAAGAAGAGTAATTTTTGATTAGTTTATCCAAAAGAGAAAGGTATTTATGTTTCAAGGTGAGTTCTTAGGTTGGTTTAAAATATGTTTCCTATTTTTTGAGTGGCATGAATTTATGTTGATGATCCTTGAGGTGGATTATTAGAGAAGGCTAGTAAGACTATGTGATGATTCTCCATGGTGTATGAAGATCTGAAGATGCTCAAGAGGTAAAAGATCTCAAATATATTAGGGGGAGTGCCCCTCAGATGTTTCTTGGTGATTTCCATCAAATTTTAGTATTTATTTTAGTTTTTTTATTCATTGGTTGCAGTGTTTAGTTGAAGAAGAATGTTATCATGTAGCAAGAAGGATGTTGTCAAGGCAAGGCAAGGAGGAGTGTACTATATTTATAAGATGTTCTTCTCATCTTTATAGTATTTTTATGTCTTAGAGATCATTTGGTGCCCAATTTTTCATTGTGTCAAAGGGGGAGAAATTTCTTATTGTGGAGTGCTTGAAGAGAGAGAAGGAAGGTGAGTTACATATTGTTATATGATGGTTGTTGACATCAATGAAAAAGGGGGAGATTGTTGGAGAGTTTTAAGTGATGTCATGGTGATGTCATGGATTTTTCCAAGTGAGTGGATGAAATGTCGTGATAGTCTAAGTGGAAATGACAAAGTGTGTAATGTGTTTGTCCTAGTATGCTTGAAGTATACTTGTTTGATCTTAAAATTTGGCATGGTTTAAGATGAATAAGGATGATTTTGAAGTATTGATCATATGAAATAGGTCCCATAAAAGGATAAGGATGCATTGAGCACTTGTGTGAATAAGTGTAATTTAGCTGGTAGTCCATAGTTTTCATCTAGACATTTTGGCTCCAATGGTAGAAAATTTGGGTAGGCAGTTTGATGATGTCATAATTGCCACATGTGGATGAGTCAGGGGGAGTTGGTCATATGGTTTTGATGAAATTAGTCCCAATTTTATATGGTATAAGTCTCAATTCATGTGATGAATCCAAATATATGTGTATGCAACGTTGGTCTCTTAGCCATTTTGATAGTGTTTTTTATGTTAAAATAGAGTTGAGTAAGTAGTTTAGTGATGTCATATCTCACAAGTATGAAAGTTTCAGGTTCATATTGATATATATGAATTTCCATATGAGATAATATCTTGTGTGATAAATATTAGGTCATTTAAATAAGTTGAAAAAATATATATGCAAGTGCAAAGTTGGGCTCCTAGGTTGTTTGACAATATTTTCCCATACCTAGCCAAATTTACATGTGGCAAAAAAAGTTGAGTAGGCATTTTTAGGTAGTCATATTTAATATGTGTGGAATTTTTAGAATGAGTTAATCATATGGGTTTCTTTAATTTTATGTCTATTTTATATTTGATAACTTTCATGTCATGTGATGAAGTGCATCAAATGATATGCATGTGCAAAGTTGGCCTTCTAAGAAGTTCTAGGTATAGTTGGCTCTATGGCAAAAATAAATGAGTGAGCAGATTAACAAAATTTCATCTCTCATGTAAGAGTGTTACAAGAGAATATTTATATATGGTTGTATTTTCCTATGTTAGGATATCATATGGTCCAAGTTTTATATCATGTGGCTTAGCACAATAAAAGTTATTAAGGTTCAAAGTTGGCCTTCCAGGCAAATTGTAATGGTTCCCATAGTCAATTTTGCAAGAGAGAAATATCAAGACCAAATGAAGATATGATAGTGATCAGGTGTTTTTAAAAATATAGATAAAATATGCATATTTATTGAGATAATTTCAAAGTGTTTGAGGTTTATGTTGAGCAAAGGTAAAGGATAAGGATCTAATGGTTTACATTTAATCGTGCAATTGAGATCGATGACACAAGTGGAGTCAAAGTGGTCAACCTATTCAAATTTTAACATCATTAAAGACATATAATTAATATAATATTTATGTTGCATAATTAATATAATAAATGAGGACACAAGATGATATCATAGTGTCTAAATTTTAATTGTGACCGTTTGAATTCAAATATTTGAACTTAACAAAGGAAATACTAGTGTCTAGTTTTTGGGCCATATATTTTGATATAGGTAGAATTTCATCATGGTGTAAAAATCGAATTTATATATGACTAAAATACACATCTATAAATATATATTTCAAGGTTTTAAAGTTTGTATAGTCAAATTTATGAAGGCTCAAAGTTGACTATGTGTTTGACAATGGACTATAAGTGACCCAAGAAGGATAATTGAGCTTATGTTGATGTTGTTTTGATGTTTCATGATAACTTAGATATTATATAGAGTTATAAACTCCATGAGGTTCATATGTATGTATATTTTAGGTGTGATCAATCTACCTTGAGTGTGAACAATTCTTAATAAATTGACTATGTATTCGTTCATGGTGTTCCTATGTACAAGGTCTTTATATGAGTTGATTGAGCATATGCAGAGGTGAGTAAAGATGAATTTGATCATTTTATGACGTCTAATGGGTCATTTAGAGTGTAAATATGCATTAAAAAGTGGTTTTTTGTTATTTATGAAGTGATAAATGGGTGAATAGGTCTCCATGAGACCTATAAGGGCTACAAGGGCCTAATTGAAAGGTGTGGTTGCTTAAGGATGACCCATGGATGTTATGGATGACCTATGTGGATGGTATTTAGGTATGTATTGATATCATAAATTAATTAATTGTTAATGCATTCCTATTGGCCAACCAAGTTGATTATGATCATGAATGCTATATAAATAGTGAAACCAAATGTGATGGTTTCTAGACATAGAAGAGGTGTGTGTATGTGAGTATTATGGAGCAAAGGAGAGGGAGAGTGCCCAGTAGATGATTTTATGAGAAAAAATATTGAGGATTTTTTTATGACATATGGATCATGTGTTTAATTTTATAATAATGCTCTTATAGGTTGAGGATGAGCGAAGTGGTCTAGGGTGATCCAAAAGGATGTTTTGGATGATTTGACTGTGTAGAGTTGAAGAGAGAT
The DNA here is from genome assembly GCA_037957365.1 of Torreya grandis. NCBI lineage: Eukaryota > Viridiplantae > Streptophyta > Pinopsida > Cupressales > Taxaceae > Torreya > Torreya grandis. Next base: position 534,850 of record JARHVA010006567.1, on the reverse strand, counting down.
GATATACTTTATATATCCATCAGATTAGTAGGAAATAAATGTTTAATAGATGTTGTTTTCATAGGTGTTGTTTAATTTTCTCAACATCTAGGGGGTTTTATCCTCCTTACCAGGTGAAGCTTGCTAAAAGTCTAGTTGTGGTTGCTCAGCTAGATAGGTGTTATAGCACCTTGTGGGATGGTAGTCACACTAAATAAGGGATGGTAGTTACTTGATAAGTTTTATTTGTTATAAACTAGTTATTTTAATTATAATATAGTATTCCGATGGCACGATTTAGTGGGTTCTCTCCCCCAAGAGGTTTTCCCACATATGTCATGTGTTATGTGCTTGATCTTGCATTGTCTCTCTTGTTCATTAATATTAATGATATATATACTTCATGAAATGATTTTGGTAATTTATTAATATTTTCCAAGTATTGAATTCAAATTTGTATTTTTTGGGCTCACTAATTCACCCCTCTCAGTGATTGTACCTCTAGCAGGCCCCTCTTCAATACAAGTCTAAGATTATCTCTCTTTAAAATTTAGAATAGGCATTTTGTCGATAAAAATGACAATATTTCCTCATGACCCAATTTTAAAAATCTCAAAACACTACAAAGGAACATTTTCAAACATCAACCAATGAATTTAAATCTAATCCCTTTTTTAAAAAGCCTCCTAGACACAAAGTGATAACATCTAATTTATGTAATAAAATTTCCACCCTCCCTCCCTCAACTTATCTTATGAAGTTACTATCTCCATCTAAACCATACTTTCATTATTATTTCCCCCACCATGGCATAATCCCAACATTTTTTTCTAGTTCTACCTTCACATTGTCCATTTTCATGATTCATGTCATTTACTTCATAAATTTACTATAAATATAATTTTGGGGGAGAAATTAAATCATGATTTTATTACTCATAAACAATACCTAAAATATTCTAAGAGATAATCTAATCACCATAAAGTTACAAATTAAAAATATCAAAAACCCTCTCAAATGTATAATTCTAATGCACAACATTACAATGAATCCATTTATGTTATTGATGCTGACTATGATCACCATTACACTAATTCCCAATTCTTGAATATGACAAAATTAACTACTATCATAATCCTAATCACAAATATCTTGTTAATAATATTAATAATCCTTCCCTTGACTAATTTCTTCTCAAGGATACCACTACCAACAATATCTCCTCTTTCTATTTTTAATCTATTAGTGTGCATACTCCACCACTAGAGCCTTAACCTAGTAAATCAAATCCTCTACTACCTTATGTCTTAAGCCCACTCTTAAAAATCAAACTAAATATCATTATCATTCTAATCCAAATCCTCAATGGAAATTAATAGATGATATTAAATCATTTCCTTTCAAGATCCCGTCTTATCTCTAGGGATATCTACCCTAAATAAAAAAGACAACTATCACTTATTTTTTAACAAATATCATAAAGAATTTTCTTGGACATATAATTATATATCTATTATTGATGTTATCATTATATTTCACAACTTATCTACCTATCCATATGGAAAATATGCTCACCAAAAGTAATAAAATTTTCCTCCTAAGGTTTTTACTCTTTATCACAAAGAAGTCATTAAACTCCTAGATGTTAAATTTATCAATCACATTGATTACACTAAATGGGTATCCAATATAATACCCATCCATAAAAAAGTCACTATGGTCATTTTGAATTGTTATATACTTTTTCATGATATTAGCTTAGTATGCCCTACAGACAATTTTCCTCTATCTTCCATATACACCATTATTGATTCCATAGTTGAATATTATATTCTTTCCTTAATGGATGGTTTTTTAGGGTAAAATTAGATTCATATTTCCTCTAAAGATCAACATATTACTATATTCCTTTCATTCATATTTCTATGTTAATATTCATATTTTAGTTAAATACTATGGTTTTTTAGGGTTAAATTAGATTCATATTTTTATGTTAATATTCCTTTCAACCTTTAAAATGTTGGTGAAACTTACTAACATTCAATGACCCACATCTTTTCTTATATAATCCAAAAACTAGTCTAAACCTATGTGGGTGACATTATATCTAAATCCAAGTGTCATAAAAATCATCTCCATGACTTATCTATCATATTTGATCACCTCATCAAATACAAATTTAAACTCAATCCTAATAAGTGTGTCTTTAGTGTTACCTCTAGAAAACTTCTAGGTTTATTAGTTTCAATAAAAGGTAATGGTGTGGGTCCTTATAATATCAAATTTATTATTAACATGCATATGCCTCGATCCATTTTTTATATTTTCATTTACCTAGGAAACCTGTGAAATTCTATAGCTTTATTCCCAATTTTTCTAAATATACATATTTGGTAAACTCCCTTCTCAATAAAGGTATTAGGCTTGAATGGATTGATGCTTGTCAAAAATACATTAATAAAATGAATAAATTATTAACTCATGATCCTAATTTATGACTACCTTCAATTAATTTCACTCTCATCCTATACATATTATCTACCCCTATCTCAGTTTGAACAATGCTTTCACAACAAGATGTATCTAGAAATGAATATGTTATCTACTACATTAGTCATACTTTGATAGATTCTGAGACCTGATACATGAAAATGGAATGTGGCTTCCTCACATTATAATTTTCTACTGAAAATGTTTGATTTTATATGCCTTATCAAACTAACTATGTTATATTCCATTTCAATCCTCTCTACCATTTATTTTCCAAGGCATTCCTACTTAGAGATAGAATAAACAAGTGGATGTTATTATTTATGGAATTTTGTGCTACTATTATTACTAAAAAATTAGTCAAAGTCCAAGTGATCATTGATAAACTTGTTTTTCCACCTATTGTATCTCACTTACACCTTCAAGATACTCTTATAGATGAGGATGTCCTATTGTTTAAAGGCATCTATCAATCTATTTCCCTTAAAGTCTAATTTCATAATAATATAGGTGACCTTGAGGAAAAATCCCTCAAATAACCATAAATCATCATCTCTAAGTAAAAAAATATTTAAAAGCTACCTTATAAGAACTACTCAAGGTCACCATTTAGTTAGATTAGGATAGTTGGACAATTAACTTTTATGGATCCAAATGCCTTGAAGGAGCTAGGGCATAATGTGTCCTCACCAAACCTTATGTAAAAATAATTAATTTATTTATTCAATTGATCTTTAATGTTAGAAAAACATTATTAAATATGAATCTCTCATCCTTGGGATGAAAATAACTATTGATTTATACAGTTCATACTTATATGCTTTAGGTGATTTTCATCTTATATGTCACCAAATTAGTGATGATTATCAATGAAAACATGAAAACCATATACCATATCATGAAATTAATATTAATAGAAATAAATATGTTGTATATTTTACTATTGACTAAATTCCACAAGACCAAAAAAAATTAATTAACTCTCTTGCCTCTTTAGCTTCCCTTTTTCACCCTTATTAGGCACTCCATGATTCAGAATTCCTCATCCACATGAGAGATTTGTTGAGGTCAACATACCCCCATTTTTGAAAAATAGGGACCTTTGTTTCAACTTGTGCAAATTTGTACCTTAAAATTGAAAATTCACTTGATCAGAGTACCTTTGGTATTTTTGTAGTCAATTCTTTATTTCAAGATCACCCATAGCTGGTTTGGTTAGCATATTATTCATAATTCTAGTTTCATATTGCCCAAATTTTCTAATATTGGATCTCTGTGTTTCAAGTTGTAGATCTAAATGGGTCCATTTGGAATGAGCAAAGTCTTGGGTTCTATATCTTAATGTTAATTTAATATTTCACAAATATTTTATCTATTTAAAATCCAATTGAAGTCACTTTTAATCATCTTGAAACCCTCATTTGAATTACCCTAGCTTGGGTCCCTTTGAATTAAATTCAAAATTGGTAGGAACAATTTATGTAGAAATGATTGATTATGCCATGGACTTAGTTCATTTTTTATCCCAAGGTTTAGCCATATTTATTAACATGACCAAACATTAGTCTTAAAATATTATTTTTGTTCCCTTCATGTCCTAAGCCCCCATTGGTCCTTTTTATCTCCGCATAAACTAACTAACCACAGAGCCCCTTTTCTAATGTTTTAAGCCTTATCTTAAGACTTTATGCCATATATTTAATTTGTGGGGTCCCCTTTATCATGTTTTAAAACCTATCTTAAAGATTTTATTCTAAGGTCTTACCCATATTTATTAACTTGAAATAAAACCATAGTCCAAAAAATTTATTCTAAGTTCTTTATTTTACCAAGCCTAACTTAAATATCATTTTCATCCACAAGATCAATGGTCCATATTTGATCAAGCGATTAAGATCCAATGCTATGAGATTAACATTGAAAATTCAAATCCCCATCCCTAAGCTAAAGCTGTAACTTCTTCTAAAGATCAATGGTACGTGTTTACTTAGTTAATATTGATATAATAGTGCATATTGATTTAAGACCTAAATGGAGCCTTGGGATAGGTGAGAGGGTGACAAGTGTCACATTCATAGCTAAAGAACACTCAACAACCAACGGAGTTTGACCTTGTGGATAAATATCTAGTGGAGCATGTTAATCCATCCAATCAAGATTTAATGATTCATGATGAAGGGTGACAACTCAAAAACCTTGAGGATGAACATGGAGATAATAAATGGTATAGATGTGAGCCATAAATTAAATCTTGATCATATTTCAATTATTGATGGTGTGTGGATGAACATACACATTCTAATAGATGGTTTACAAAATAGGATACATAATTAAGTAGATCAAGATTGATAGAGCATGATTAATCTATGAAAATGAGATCAGTAGTGCGAGATCAACATTAACATTTCAACAAAGCTCAAAATGAATTTGGAAGTGACAAGTGTCATAACCATAAGGAAAATAGCAACCAACCAAAAACATTTGATCTTTCATATCAAGATAAATGGTCCACTATAATCTATGAAAAATATAATCCAATGATTTAAGATCAAGGTGTAATTTTCAAAAGACAATAGTCACTTTTTAAATATTAATTAGAAAAGTGCCATGAAAATGCCATAGGGATGCCACAAAGCTAACCATTTGAACTATATGCCATCATTAAAATGCTAAGAAGACCTTTAAAATAGCCCTAACATGTATTAAATCCCTGATTTAACCCTATTTGATCATAATAAAGCCTAAGAGAGTTGAATTATTATCTTTGCAAGAAGAATTCAATCCAAAACCAAAGTGCAAACCACTAATGGGTAATTTGAACAAATTCATAGCCACTATGACAAATTGTAGAAAGTCCCTACTCTGCAATATCTTTGAGTAATAACCAAGACTATCATCATCATTGTGCATGAAGAGCTTAAGCCATGGATTATGGATCTAAAAAAGGAAGAGGATAAAATAATGGCAACCCAAAGATCATCAAGAGGAGCACATATAGAAACCCCAACTCCAAAATTTACTCAATCATTAGTGGGGATTCAATTTAATCTATAGACAACCAGCTTGGAAAGAGTGATAGAAAAGAAGGCCATGATTACTAGAGAGGAATTCAACTTTCTAAAAGTGGATCCATTCACTAGTTTGACTCCATTGGAAGGATAGAGGCTTGGTGAGGTTCCTATCTTTAAAGAGGACCCTTTAAATATAGCTTAAGCACAATCTAATCAATTTTAGGCTATCATCAAAGGCATGATGCAATAATAGAATAATTTAAAAGAAACTATAATCTTGTGAATCCAAGAAGATAGATTCAAACTATTTGAAGAAACCATAATTAATTTATTCAATTCTTTAGGGTCATTCAAGATTAGGCTAGATGAAATAACAAAACAAATTACTATGTCTATAGGCCTATCTGACCATTGGAAAACCTTAAACTGCCAAGTGAAGGATTTGATTAAGGTCTTAAATAAAAATAAAATCCTTGAGATTAGTGCAGTCAACCTAGCCCACCTGAATATGACTGTGGATATATTGGTGGACAAAATCAAAGCCCTCAGTAGTTGGTTCAAGTAGATGGAGGACATTTCCAAGGACCTCAAACAATAAGAAGATAAAATGTTATACATGTTGAAAAACTTAATCAAAGAGCCTCCCTCACTTATTATTTTGGGACTAATCATCGATGAGGAGTTTAAGCATAAAACTTATCAATTCATATAGAGGGTAAAAACTAAAGCAAAGGGAAGATAGGGGTTGATAATAAGATGATCATGGGCCTACTATTGTTGTTTGAGGAGAAGATAAGACATGTCAAACAAGATTTAGAGAGAGCTAAGAAAGATCTCAGTAACCTAAGAGATCAAGAAAGAGAGTTTTTCATGAGACCCATTTTTGACCTCCATCTGATCAATGAGAAACATTATGGAATGAAGATCCTAGAAGGAAGGTAGAAGGTTGTAGTAACACTAGGGTCACAAAGTTAGTTGGATTAGGAATATTCTTTCAGAACTAACATTATATATTTTTTAAATGGAATATTTTTTTTGTAAAGGCATGTACAACTTGTAAAATACACTACATATATGTCAGTATATTAGAAAAGGTCATTTATTCTAGAATGTAGTAGAAAGGATAGTTGTCATATACACATGTACAAATATAATTTTCCATTACTGACCAACATACCACATGAATTATCTATATAAAGAGGTATTCATAATTTTAAAATGTGAGAGAGTTTTTGGAGCCAAAAAACTATTTGTAACTTTTGAGGAAATTAATATAAGCAAGGAGTTCTACAAAGTTTGTCCATATTTTCTTGTGTGAATTACGATCATGGTTTCTCTCTCATTTGTTTGATCTTACCTTCAGATTTGAATGGTTCTTGTAAATTATAGATGTGCATATTTAAATATAGATTTTCTAATTTGTGTTAATGCTAGATTAGTTAAAAGTTCTTAGGTTTACTTTGCTTTCTTTGTTCTTCTTGCATCTAGGCTAATGCTATTCACTTGCAAGGGTAAAATTTTTAAAGTAAATATTATTCTTATTTACATGTTTTCATACTTTCCTCATATGTTTGCCTAATGTGTGGTAGGATTTGAGCTTATGATACTTCATGTTTCACATTGGTTAAATTCATGTTCAAATGAAATTCAAACTATGTCATAATGTTTGAAACAAATATTAACAACACCTCTCTTTTTTGCCCTACCTTTCCTTTTACTCCTTTCTCATCAATTCACCTTAGATCAATTTTATTGTGAATATTCATATTAGTTTAGATTTATACTTGGGTTTTGATCATAATTCACTCATATTAGCATAAGTAATCACCAAAATCAAAGAACAACTATTAAGCCACGGTGGCTCCAAACTACCAACTAATATAAATTTGTGACACAATCAACCTATTTTGTCTCTATTCCACCAAGGATAATATGATTATCACAAACAAAAACTCATGTAATGGATTCTATGAATATATAAATGAGAAGTGTTTCTTAAACACTATATGAACCAACTATTACATATAGGTACATCAACAAGGTGGAAAATTGGCACTAGAAGGGGGGCAGTTAAATCTTTGAAAATTTGCAACATCTTTGCTAATTTTGGTTAATTCTTTTAAGAGATTGATGTATTATTTGCATATTTGTGTTTATTTTAGCATATTTGTGTAAATATCATTGATCTTAATGGTTTTAGACTAGTCTTTGTGCTTATTTAGACAAAGATAGATGTTATTTGAAGTTTGATGTTTAATTGTAGTTAAGATAGCTCAAGATCTACAAATCCAAGGTGTTTGAAGTTAGTAATAGGAATTTTGTTAAAATATTAATTATATCTCTACAAATTTGAGTTTATTTGAGCTTAAAATGTGTAAATATCATCATATTTATGTGTATGGACACATGTTTGAGCTAATTTAGTTAAATATTAATGTCCTTTAGTGTTCTTTATATAGTGCAAAACTTACTTAATGTGCAAGTCTGATCATCATTCTTTGTAAAGATAAGACTCACAAATTTTATTTCAAATAGGGTTCAAATCTCTCAAGATGGAATTGCCAAGGATAAGGACTAGGTCACATTTAGATACAAGGGTTACCCTTTATTCATTAGAAATTCATAGGAGAGCTAGGTGAGACAAAGGTAAGCATAAACTTTCAAAGTATGAACTGACTTCACTAATTTAGGGTGCTCCTATGTTCAATACCTATCAAGGTATGGTTTGGATAGGTCATTCTTAAATCAATGTGCTAGGTGTGGTACGTGACCTTCATTTTAATTCTAAAAATTATTTACCTAATTTTATTCCTAATGGTGTTATAACTACTAAAGAACACATTAAATCCTTCAAATCTACTTTAAGACTTTTTAATGTTGTTCATGAAGATGTGGCATGTAGATTGTTCCCATTTACTTTCAAAGATGTTGCATATGAATAGTTCCTTAACCTTATTAAAAATCACATAGCGAAATGGAATGATTTAAATAATTACTTCATTGATTAGTTTATAAAAATCATTAGTCCATGTGTCATGTACCAATAGTTAACCATAGTCAAAAGAGACTCAAATCAACCCATAACAGAATTTAATGCTAGATTCCAAAAAATGTTTAGCAGAACCATAGCTCTTTATTGACCTAATTAAGATTTATCCTTAAAGATCTATAAGAATGCCTTGGATCCCTCAAATTTTGTGTTTCTCAAAAGATTTGCTAAGGTCATCAATACCCTAGCCCTAGCTTATGCTAAAGTTATGATCATTAATGATCAGATGCAACCCTAAGGCCAAATTGCATAAAATATTCCCAACATTAATCCAAAATTTCCCTTTCTAAATGTCATTCCCAATACCAATCAAAATATGCTTTCCTTAAATCAACTTCCAATCCTGAACCAATTACCTTTGAGTCATGCAAATCCTAGCTAAAACATATGATTATTGAACAATGCATCTAGTAAAAATATTCAAGTCCATAATTTTGAGTCACCCAAGAATGAGAATGACTCTATCTTAAATATGGTTCAAAAGTTAAGCACTAATTTCCTTCAGTTATAAAAGCAAGTTGGCCATACTAGGGAAAGCTCTAACATAAACTTCTCTTTCCAAAGATTCGATAGGCTTTCAAACAAGTTTTAAAATAATAAAAATATTCATAACAAAGATTCATCTACTAATAATAATGTACTTGATATAAATCTTAGTGATGTTGTTTTACCAGACTATTATAGAGTTCATTATACCTCAAATCATGGTGAATTAGATTTTCTAGAGTTTTGCAATGCCTTTGAATATTTTAAAGAATATTTGGATACTTCTAAAGTAACACCTAATAAATATAATGGTGTAGGTATATCAAGTTCCTTAAGGTCATCTAAATATTTTTATCCAACTATCATGGTGGAGACGTTTGAGTTTGTTAAGCATATGATTATCATTCATGTCAAAATACACTTTATAAACATCTCATTAATTATCAAGGATGAATATGGTGATCATGGTAATCCTATCAGAGGTCAATTATTATTGGAATGCTTATTTTCATGAATGGACTTCATCTGGTTCTTCATAATGATCATCTAGATATTTTTTGGGTTTAGACAGGAAAAGATGAGAAGGTATTTTCTTGACATCGCCATTATCATGTATGAACAAGTACGGTGGAGATATTAATATGGTTTTGATCACATTAGTCCTTATTTTTCACGTGTTGAATTCTAGGTCATGTGACTTAGAGTGATAAAATCTATGCTTGAGCAAAGTAGGGCTCTAGGATATTTTCATAGTGTTTTCCAACATAGTCAAACTTACAAGTTGCAAGATAAAGATAAGTAGGCACTTTTATGATGCCATATTTTTCACATAAGAAGGATTCAAGAAAAAATGGATATATGCATAGAATATCCTATGAAATAGTAAAAATTACATAAATTTTTAGGTCATGTTACTAAGCACAACAAGAGTTATGCAGGTGCAAAGTTAGCCTTCCAGGCAAAATGAAATGGTCTCCATACTTAGACAAAAATTTTAGAATGTCATGAAAAGTTATCATGTTTTTATAAAGATCATCTATATACATTTGCAAAATAAATATATAATAGATCTATTATGGGTTTTTCATGAGCATCTTGAATATATGGACTGTAGGTTTAATTGAGAAAGAATAAGCTCAAAATATAATTATTTTTGCTCTCAGACTGGAGAGGGTTTCTTAGTAATACCCTTAGGGTTTAAGTCATGGAATCAATAGGAAATTTTTATTTTCATAGTGACAAGCTATAACCTAGACTCAGTAGCTTAAGTTATAATTTCAACCTTTGTCATCATTTCAAAACTAGCCCCTTGACCTAACAATTACCTGCTCAAGTAGTAATCAATGTACTTAACAGTTCCTAAGTTTTACATTTTATATTATGTCCCAGCTTGATCAATGTCTAGTGCTTCATCATAAATAGATGATTTAATGAATCACAATGAAGTCAAATTGTCAAAAGGACCTCTAAGTTAATGTACAATGTTGGAAATATTGTCATTGATGTCAAAGGTCTAGTATTATTGGTGATAAAGGCCCCATTGCATTTAATGTTGTTTGTAATAAATATATCTTGGCTAATATGAGTTAATATTTATTTAATATTAATGAATATATTTTTGGTTGCATATGAGACAAAAGAAGGGCCCATGGAGAAGTTAAAGAGCCATGGGGTAAAGATAAAAGAAGGATGGGATGCATTTTCCCATGAAGAGTCATCTTGGGGAATACCAAGAGTCACCAAGTGAAGACAAAAGAGTAAGGGTGCAATTTCTCATGAAGGGAAACTTTGAGGAATACGAAAAGTCACCAAAGATAAGGACAAAAGTGGGAAGGACATTTTTGGTAATGAAGGGTCACCACATGACTTTTCAAAGGCTTGAATATGAAGGGTCATCCAAGATTGGTGCCATTTTTCATGAGGATTGAAGGGTCACAAAGGGGGAAGGCCAAAGGTCATTTAGAAAGATATAAATAAAGGCTAGAGAAGCCATTTGTAAATATGGTTGAAAGAGGTTTATTTGATATTGTAATATCTAGCTTAGAAGAGCAATTGTGAGAGATGAATAGTACTTCTTATATCTAGCTTAGAAGAGAAAAGGTGAGAGACAAGAAAGAGATGTTGTATTGAACTATCATTTGTTGAGATAGCAACATTGAGAGATAGGTGTGTGGAATACACAAAGGGGTTGTTGTTCCTATGGGTTGGTGCTCACAAATTGTTACTGGGTTGGTGCTCAGCAAAGGGGTTGGTGCTCCTGTGGGTTGGTGCTCACGAATAGTTGCTAGGTTGGTGCTTGACAAAGGGGTTTGAAGCTCATGTGGGTTGGTGTTCATGAATTGTAGTTGGGTTGGTACTTGGCAAAGGGGTATGGTGCTCCTGTGGGTTGTTTCTCATGAATATACTTGAGATTGTTCTTCGTGGTTTTTCCCACATTGGGTTTCCATGTTATATCTGGTGTGTCTCTCTATCTTGTGTGATGTTTATTGTTTGAGTTTTATTGCATATCTCAATGTTTGATTAAGTGAAATTTGATAAATGGAAATTTTTATAAGATATATAATATATTGATTCACCCCCCCCTCTCAGTATATTCTATGCTTAACAATTGGTATCAGAGTAGGTTCCTTTTTGAAAAGTTTTACAGCTTGAAGGTAGATCAGGAAAGCACGATGGTTGGGTCATAGGAAGGATTTTCTACAAATAAGGCGCCTTTGTTTGATGGAACAAATTATGCTTTTTGGAGCATGAGAATGAAGTTTTATTTGATGGCCCTTGGATTCAACATATGGAAAGCAGTGGTGGAGGAATATGAAGAGCCACAGACATCTACAATTACTCCAGCAGAAAAGAAGGCAAGTAAATGTAATACTAAAGCTTTAAATGTTATTTTATGTGGTTTATGTGAATCTAAATTTTTTAAAGTTATGTAATGTAAATTTTCTCATGAAACTTGGGTAAAACATGAGAATGTTTACAAAGTTAATGGAAAGGTTCAACAAGCTAAGCTCTAGACTTTTTGAAGGTAGTTTGAAAGTTTGAAGATGGAAGAAGAAGAAGAAGATATAGCAAGTTATCTTTTGCAAGTTGATCGAGTCATAAATCAGATTCAAGGTCTTGGAGAAATGTTGGATGAGTCAACAGTGGTGTAAAAGGTTTTTAGATCTCTATCAATGAGATATGATGCAAAGGTTTTAACAATCGAGGAGATGAAGAATTTAGCCAAACTAAAGATGGATGAGCTTCATGGTAATCTCACGACACATGAGATGCAGATAGAACAAGATAAACCCTAAAAGAGAGAAGTGGCTTTCAATACATCAAAGAAGGAGAAAGCTAAGATTAAAAAATCAAGTGATAGTTTCAATGATGGTGAAGATGACAATGGAGCACTTTTCATTCGTAAGCCAAAAAGAGGAATAGGTAAATATTAAGGGAAAATACCTTTTAAATGTTTTAATTATGGAAAGATTGGATATTTTTTAGCTTGATGCCCAGATAAGGTTAATGATGATGAAGAAGAAAATCCTACATATAAGATGAATTTCAAAGGCAAATCTAAGAAGGGTTTGAGAAGAAGAGCTAGTATTCTAAGGATCATAGTTTAGGTGAAGATAGTGGAGTCAGTGATTCAGAAGAAGAGATTATATTCATGGCCATACATGAAGGTGATCAAGAAGAAGAAGAGGAGGAAGCTGAAGTGAATATGGAAGGAGAGCTCATTTGTGCCTTAGAAGAGTTAGAAGCTTCTCAGAAGAAGAATTGAAGATTAAAGCCCCAGATCGAGAAAAATGAACAAGAGTCAAAGGAAATGATTGAAGATCTACAAGCACACTTTGAAGAAGCCAAGAAGAATGAAGAAGACCTCACAGCAAAGTTGGAAATAGCAAGAAAAGAATGTCAAAGGTATGTTATTGAAATTGCCTCTTTAAAAGAAGATATTAAGAAAGCAGTCAATGATAAAGTAGTTAGTGATTCAAAATTTGAAGATAGCACTAACATGCTAAATAAGATATTGGAAAGTCAAAAAGCATATCCAAATAAGACAGGGATCAATTTTGAAAAGAAAAATAGCTATGCTAAAGCTCCTACACAAGAGGAAACAAAAAGGGGAGAAATGAAGAATACAGAGGACATTCCAAATAGAGAAGGTTGGAAGGAACAAAGCTACAAAAGGCAATTAGGTCAGAGATATACAGACAGGTCTTATTTTTATGGCTATTATTTTTATTGTAATGGATATGGTCACAAGAAATTAGAATATAGAAAAAGAGCTAACTATTTCATAAATAAGGAGAAGGAAAGTCAAGTAGAGTCAAGTAGAAGCCACTACTCTTTTGCTCCTCTATCAAGCTTTGATGAAGAGACCATAGTATGCTATAAGTGCAACAACTTCAAACACATAGCTCGATATTGTAGAAACATGTTCGAGTTAGTCAAGAAGGATCAGAGCTTCAAAGCTCCATTCATCAAGAAGAAGGATCAGAATCTCAAAGCTCCATTCATCAGGGAGAAGGTTCAGACATGTACATGGCAGAAGAAACAACATGAAGATTCTATGATGGTTTAGATAGCCCTGCATGTAAAAGGTAAAGATCAGCCATGGTTAATTGATAGTGGATGTTTGAGGCATATGATAGGAGATAAAAGTAAATTCATATCTCTAAAGAATATCAATGGTGGTATAGTGAGATTTAGAGATAAAACCACTGCCAGGATAGTTGAAAAAGGTACTTTGAGTTTGGATTAGGGTAGAACTAAGACTAAAAATGTTTTGTATGTAAAAGTTCTTAAGCATAATCTGTTGAGTGTTAGTCAAATATGTGATCAAGGATATACATTAAAGTTTCATAAAGAAGGTTGTGAGATTAGAAGAAAAGATTAAAATGAGTTGATTGCAGATGCTCAAAGGATAGGGAACAATGTGTATGCATTGTCAGATATCTTCTCAAAGGCATGATCAAAGGATACATTCAAAGATCGGTGAGAGGAGTTGGGAGTAATTTCTATTTCTTCTTGCCATTGATGTTCAGCATTAGTTGAGGGGGAGCTAAGTGTTAGCTCTAGGTAGGACCTTTGTCATTGATGTCAAAGGGGGAGAATAATAGGTACAGGTAAAGGTACAAGTGCAAAAAATAGGTACAAGGAATAGGTATAGGTTGCTATAGTAAGGGGGAGGTACTATATGTTTTCAGTCGACAGTATGTGTAGGTGATAGGATGTGGTAGTTTCAGGATTGAGGTTGCCATCAATGACAAAGGGGGAGATTGTTGGAAATATTTTCATTAATGTCAAAGGTCTAGTATTATTGGTTATAAAGGCCCCATTGCATTTAATGTTGTTTGTAATAAATATGTCTTGGCTAATATGAGTTAATATTTATTTAATATTAATGAATATATTTTTGGTTGCTTATGAGACAAAAGAAGGGCCCATGGAGAAGTCGAAGAGCCATAGGGTAAAGACAAAAAAAGGATGGGATGCATTTTCCCATAAAGAGTCATCTTGGGGAATACCAAGAGTCACCAAGTGAAGACAAAAGAGTAAGGGTGCAATTTCTCATGAAGGGACACTTTGAGGAATATGAAAAGTCACCAAAGATAAGGACAAAAGTGGGAAGGACATTTTTGGTCGTAAAGGGTCACCACATGACTTTTCAAAGGATTGAATATGAAGGGTCATCCAAGATTGGCACCATTTTCCATGAGGATTGAAGGGTCACAAAGGGGGAAGGCCAAATGTCATTTTAAAAGCTATAAATAAAGGCTTGAGAATCCATTTGTAAATATGGCTGAGAGAGGTTGATTTGATATTGTAATATCTAGCTTAGAAGAG